>CM077645.1:213217502-213747502 GCA_039707465.1 Rhabdophis nuchalis | reverse complement strand
CAACGAGCGACGACTAGTGTGCCCAGAGATATGGCACTGAGTGCCACTCCCATGACGCATCCCATAGGTTCTCCATCACAGTACTATCACGTTAGAGCCATGATGGCTCAGCAGTTAAAGACACTGAGCTTGTCAGCTAGAGATCTGACAGTCTGGGTTCGAGACCCAAGTATTGCACAAGGGGTTGAGCTCCCGTTACTTGCCCAATCTCCTAGCTGGATGCCCTTCCTGACACCACGTGGAGTTCACAGCAGATTTGTTTTATTTGTGCCCTAAGAGAGAAATATCTGCCATTGCCTAGGATTGAACTTTCGACCTTCTGAGTGGGAGGTGAGTTTCTTCACCACTCGGCCATGACCGCGTCATCATTGCAGGAGCCCAGAAGGTAGATCAATCTATCTCAAACAGAGCTTCTCCCAAATGGCAGTGTGAGAACAAGTGACATTTACCTGGAGAAAATTGGCAGAGGACAAAGCTTTACATAATTATGCTTACCTGCAACTAATCAGCCTCTTTGCCTATTTAATATTATGCTTTCAAGCTGGGTCCCTCTTGGCCTTGAGGTCCTCCGGGAGATTTTGATTCATAGATGATGGGTCAAATATCTGGGGAGGAAGAGGTGGGAATAATTACTTCGGTGAACTTCTCTGATGCTGAACATGATACATATTTGCCTAGAGACAATGGGGGTTATTGAATTAAATAGTTCCCTGGATTAAGAGGTGCTATAAATTAACTTTACTTTAAGATCCAGGACAATGAAATTAATAGAGCAGGAGAAAGGGTGAGAATATCTGCCAAGAAACTTTTAATTGCTGAGATGTAACAACTAATTATTTGCTGCATCCACTCATGAATTACATTTTATTTTTAGCCCAGTTTCTTGGACTTCAGGAACCACCACTCTGGGTTTGTATCTTGCTTTTTACTGGTCTTTGAAAATGCCTGGAGTTTCCGGTTCCGGCTCCAGCGGCGACGTGCGAGCCTTGGGCTCGCTCGCCGCTTTGTTGCCTTTTCTGCCCCCTCACGGGGGCGAGACACTCCGGTTACCGGAGGTCTCCCGTAGGGTCGGCTCGGAGGAGACGTTTCTCCTCACGGCGGTGGGGAGAGCGATCCCCTCCGCGACCTAGGTGAGGAGGAACATGCTGCGGGGGGTTCTCCCTTCGCCAACGGCTGTCGGCGCCATTCACTTTAATGTAGAGGGCTGAGCGGAGGAGATCGGAAGGCTCGCCGGGGCTTCAGCTGCGAGAGAGAGTGAGTTTTAAAAAGACTTTTTCCTTGCTGCCAGCCAGGCTGAACGGACTGGGAGGGGGGTGTTTGTTTCCAAAAAAAACCCCTCGGACTTAAGCGGCACTTAAAAATGGCTTCTCTGGAAGAGAAAGCGGAAATCTTAAATCCGGACTGTCTCTAACAAGGGAAAGTGGTATGCGGCTACTTGCAACATTGTTTCTAGGTCTGGCTGGTTATAAAGAATTTATTTTTCTACTCTCTCCTCTGGGCTCTGAGATGGGCGGTGGAAAGTGGCTTCTCTCTGTCCCTGCCTGACTATTTTAATCATGGAAAATTCCCAGCGTCTCTTTACAAGTGGGACTCTCTCTGGATATTAATGAAGAATTTTTTTCTTGTTGGATTTGTGATTCCTTTCTGGATTACCTTCGTTATTATAACTATTGAGCTGGAAAATTGTCTCTCTCTTGGTTTCTGAATTTTACAACATTCCAACCTTGATCTGAACTTTTGGCTCCCGGCTAGTCTCACCAGCCCCACCCTGAAAACGCCATTTTGGCTGGCACTGACTTTAACAGATAATCATGGCTCAAGAAACAGCACTGGCAAGTTTAGAACAACGGCTGGCTTCTCTTGAAACTGTTATACAAACTTTGGTAAATGAAATTCAGGCCCAGAGGGCTGAAAACATCAATTTCAAGAAGGAGCTATTGGATACCAGGAACCAGGTGCTGGAAAACACACAGAAGACTGAAGAATTGCAAGGGGGGTTGGTGGGGGTTAAGGGAGAGATTAAAAATGTTACTAAAGAGGTTGGGGAAATAGATGGGCATGTGTCTAGGATTGATATGGAAAGAATGACATATTTTTTGAGATTTCAGAACGTTCTAGAGGAATCTGGTGAATGCCTCCCTGATCTTATGAGCACAATTTTAGCAGACTATTTACAAAAACCTAAAGATGAGATCAGGGGGGACATTGACCTAGCTTATAGAATTAACTCAGCATATGCCAGGATAAATGAAGTGCCTAGAGAGATACATGTGAAATTTGTTAGAAGGTCAACCAGAGAGGAAATCCTGAGGGCGCAGAGAGAGAACCCTTTAATTTACCAACACAAAAAGGTCACTATCTTGAAGCAGATTCCTAGAAAGATTTGAGATGCAAGACGGAAATTTTCCTTCTTGTCTAAAACATTGTTTGATCATGGGATTTGGTTCAAGTGGGTGACACCCGAAGGGATGCTGGTGTTCTGGGAAGGAGGAAGAGTGAGGATTAAAACAGTTGTTGAGGCGGAAGCCTTTCTTAAAAAACATTCCTCTGCCCTGGGGGAAGATCCAGGGGGGACGGAGGGGGCCACGGCCCCGCCCGCTGAGGGCCAGGGAGGAGAAAAAGAAGATACAATAGCCAAGAGACTTAGATCGAAAAAATAACTTTGCCTTGATTTTTCTGAACAATTTTGTATAATATTTTCTGGATTTATTGTAAATGTCTGACAGCATGGAACTGAGAATTTAGGTATATGTACTTGCTTTTACCTTGTAGTGTTATGAAAAATGCTCTTTTTTTGTTATTTTTTTATTGTGTATTTTGAGGTCTCGGAAGGGCCGACGACTCTGACGTGAATGCTCTCAAAATTTCTTTGTATCCCTTACCCTACCCTATAGAAAAATGTAAAACCAATAAAACTTTTTCAATTAAAAAAAAAAAAAAGAAAAGAAAGAAAATGCCTGAAGTGGTTCTTTGCATGACTGGATCATCTAAGGTAAAAGGTAAAGGTTCCCCTCGCACATATGTGCTAGCCGTTCCCGGCTCTAGGGGGCGGTGCCCATCTCTGTTTCAAAGCTGAAGAGCCAGTGCTGTCCGAAGACATCTCTGTGATCATGTGGCTGGCGTGATTAAATGCCGAAGGTGCACAGAACACTGTTACCTCCTCATCAAAGGTGGTTCCTATTTTTCTACTTGCATTTTTTTCCATGCTTTCGAACTTTTATGTTGACAGAAGCTGGGACAAGTCACGGGAGCTCACCTAAATATAACTGTATCTTAATTCTCTTTGGAATTCTGCAGAGTTATTTTGGGAGGGGTCTTCTCTAGCTGAGTTAATTAGCTGTTATTGGTTATAGCTTCACCATAAACAACGGCAAATAGATGCTATATTCCCCCCACTTTTTTCCCAGAATCCCCGGGACCTAGTTATCTGCGGGATCGCATCCTGCCCCATACATCCCTGCGGCCGATTCGCTCCCACAGAGAGGGACTTCTCCGGGTGTCGTCCACTAGGCCAGGGGTCCCCAACCTTTTTTGCACCAGGGACCGGTTTCATTTTAAAGAAAATTCTGCGGACCGGCTGGCCTAGAGGAGCAGAGGGGGAGGGGGAGCATGCGCACGTGGGGGGGGGGGGGAGTCGGCTCACTTGGCCCTCTAGGGCAGGGGTCCCCAACCTTTTTTGCACCAGGGACCGGTTTCATTTTAAAGAAAATTCTGCGGACCAGCTGGCCTAGAGGAGAGGGGGAGGGGGAGCATGCGCACGTGGGGGGGGGAGTCGGCTCACTTGGCCCTCTAGGGCAGTGGTGGGAAAACTTATTAGTCAATAGAGCCAAATATCAACAGTACCACTACTGAAATTTCTTTTGAGAGCCAGAAGGTGTGGCCTTTTTTGTGGGAGTGGCTCAGTTGTCATGTGACCCGTGGCCAACTTGGAAAATGTGGTGAAACTCACTAACGGTCTTGCTTAGCTACCAAAATTTTGGGCTCAATAGTGGTCATAAGTTCTTCCTTCCTTCCTTCCTTCCTTCCTTCCTTCCTTCCTTCCTTCCTTCCTTCCATTTCTGGCTGGTCTTTGGTCTTCTGAAGATGGTAAAAATGGATTTATGGGCACTTGTTATATATAAAGGCAGCCCATGACTCTTTTGGATGCTGGTTTGAATCCAGGAAATGACTCAGAGGATGTGATTCCTTTGAAATGACCGCTGGGAGAAAAATAGATCTTTAACCTGGTTAACTAAACAGTTAGCTTGAGGTGGAAGGAAATAGGAAAATAGATTTCTTCCTTTCCTTTCCTTTCCATTCCTTTTCATTCCATTCCTTTCCTTTCCATTCCTTTCCATTCCTTTCCATTCCTTTCCTTTCCATTCCTTTCCATTCCTTTCCATTCCATTCCTTTCGATTCCCTTTCTTTCCTTTCCTTTCCTTTCCATTCCTCTCCATTCCTTTCCATTCCTTTCCTTTCCATTCCTCTCCATTCCTTTCCTTCCTTCCATTGCCTCCCTCCCCCTTCCTCCCTTCTTTCCTTCCTTCCCTCTTACCCTCCATCCCTTCCTTCCTTCTTTCACTGCTCCCTTCCTCCTCCCTCCCCCTTCTTTCTTTCACTCCCTCCCTCCCACCCTCCATTCATCTTTTTTCCTATTTTTCTTTCTTTCTCCTTCTCTGTTTCTCTCTCTCTCCCCCCCCACCCATCTGTAACTCTGTGTGTGTATGTGTGTGTGTGGGTGTGTGTCTGTTTCCCCCCCTCTCTCTTTCTGTCTCTCTAAGTCTGCCTCTCTGTGCGTCTGCCATTCTCTCCCTCCCTCCACCCGGGGAAGCAGCATGTCGGTTGCAGAGGTTATCCCGCAGCGAGCGGACAGAAGACCCAAGCTGCGGCTAGTGCAGGCGAGGAGGAGGGGCCAGCATGTCGACTGGGAAGGTTATCCCGCGGCGGGCGGGCGGGCGAAGGACCCAAGCTGCGTGCTGCCGAAGCCGTCCGGGGCTGGGCGTGCGGCGCCCGGATGGCTTTGGCGGCACGCAGCTTGGGTCCTTCGCCCGCCCGCCCGCCCGTTGCGGGATAACCTTCCCAGTCGACATGCTGGCCCCTCCAGGAAGCCCCGGAAAGTGCAGGGTGCTGAGGTGGCCGTCGGAAGGAGGCGTGGAGGCGCGCTCGCCCATCCTCTGCCCAGGGCGCTGCTCCCTCCTCCTCGCCGGCCCTGCGGCCCGGTTCCTATGAAGCCGCGGACCGGCACCGGTCCGCGGACCGGGGGTTGGGGACCCCTGCACTAGGCTATGCCAGCAGGCGACGCCCAGGGGAAGGGCCTTCTCTGTGGCGGGCCCGACCCTCTGGAACGACCTTCCCCCCGAAACCAGAACAACTACAGACCTCCGCTCCTTCCGTCAAAAACTAAAAACACACTTCTTCTGCTTGGCCGGCCTGGGGTAATTGAACTGTTTTTAGGGTTTTTAGGGGTTTAGTTATAATATGGGATTTTAGCGCAGGGTTTTAGTTTAATTCATTTTAATATTGTATTATGTCTGTGGTCTTATACATGTATTTTTTAAATTCCCTGTGCACCACCTCGAGTCCCTTCGGGGAGAGAGAGCGGTTTATAATTTAAATTATTATTATTATTATTATTATTATTAGTAGTAGTAGTAGTAGTAGTAGTAGTAGTAGTAGTAGTGCCGTTATAATTTTGAATGGTCACTAAACAAATTATTGTAAGGTAAGGACTACTACCTGTAAGCCATTTCTCTTTGAACAGTTCAGCAAAGGGGAATTAGACAGCTCCATCAGGTCCGGGAAAATTGGAAGTGTAGGAAGTTAGCACCCATCTGCTCCTCGAAAAAGGAATAGCCTGGGAAATATTGAGAAGGCAGAATATTATATTTTGCTTGAATAAGAAATGGAGAAATGTTTTTAGGCAGAAAACAGACTCACTCTTTAATCCTCCCACCTTTGTCTCTCCCCTACTCCTCTCTTCCCCTTCTACTTCCTGCCTTCTCTCCCTCTCTCCTTCTGCCTTCTATCTTCCTCTCCTCACCTCTATCTTCCTTCCTTCCCTCCTCTTCCTCTCCTCTCCTCTCTTCCTTTCTCTTTTCTATTGTTGTAAGCGTCTTTTTTAGCTCTTACTTTTTGATATTATTGTTCCTTTCTTTTGCCACAGTTCTTCTACTTCTATTTGCAGGCCTTTGAATTTAAATATGAGCCAGCAGTGTGCAGCAGCTGCCAAAAAAGCCAACACAGTTCTAGGCTGCATAAACAGAGGGATAGAATCAAGATCACGTCAAGTGTTAATGCCACTGTATAGTGCCTTGGTAAGGCCACACTTGGAATACTGCATACAGTTTTGGTCGCCACGATGTAGAAAAGACGTGGAGACTCTGGAAAGAGTGCAGAGAAGAGCAACCAAGATGATTAGGGGACTGGAGGCTAAAACATATGAAGAACGGTTGCAGGAGCTGGGTATGTCTAGTTTGATGAAGAGAAGGACCAGGGGAGACATGATAGCAGTGTTCCGATATCTCAGAGGGTGCCACAAAGAAGAGGGAGTCAAACTATTCTCCAAGGCACCTGGGAGCAGGACAAGAAGCAATGGGTGGAAACTAATCAAGGAGAGAAGCAACTTAGAACTAAGCAGTGGAACAGAAATTGCCTCCAGAAGTTGTGAATGCCCCAACCCTGGAAGTCTTTAAAAAGATGTTAGATAGCCATTTGTCTGAAATGGTATAAGGTTCCTGCCCACGCAGGGGGTTGGACTAGAAGACCTACAAGGTCCCTTCCAACTCTGCTATTGTATTGTATTGTATTGTATTGTGTTGTGTTGTGTTGTGTTGTGTTGTGTTGTATTGTATTGTATTGTATTGTATTGTATTGTAATTTTGTGGTTTTCTCCAGTTGTTTCCTTTCTGTTGTATGATACATCCAGGTATTGCCACATCCACTATCCAGAACTTTCTTTGGTCTGTTAAATCTAGGGTATTGTATGGCAGATGCTTACATTTACTATATTTATAATAATAAAAGAGCAGAGTTGGAAGGGACCTTGGAGGTCTTCTAGTCCAACCCCCTGCCTAGGCAGGAAATCCTACACCACTTCAGACAAATGGTTGTCCACTCTCTTCTTAAAAACTTCCAGTATTGGAAAATTCACGAATTCTGGAGGCAAGCTGTTCCACTGATTGATTGTTCTCACTGTTCTCCTAAGTTTCTCCTAAGTTCTAAGTTGCTTCTCTCCTTGATTAGCTTCCACCCATTGCTTCTTGTTCTGCCCTCAGGTGCTTTGGAGAATAGCTTGGTTCCCTCTTCTTTGTGGCAGCCCCTCAGATATTGGAACACTGCTATCATGTCTCCCCTAGTCCTTCTTTTCATTAAACTGGACATACCCAGTTCCTGCAACCATTCTTCATATATTTTAGTCTCCAGTCCCCTAATCATCTTGGTTGCTCTTCTCTGCACTCTTTCTAGTGTCTCCACATCTTTTCTACATCATGGCGACCAAAACTGAATGTAGTATTCCAATTGTTGCCTTACAAAGGCCTTATAAAGTGGTATTAACACTTCACGTGATCTTGATTCTCTCCCTCTGTTTATGCAGCCTAGAACTGTGTTGGCTTTTTTGGCAGCTGCTGCACATGGCTGGCTCATATTTAAATGGTTGTCTACTAGTACTCCAAGATCCTTCTCACGTTTACTACTATTGAACAAGGTACCACCTATACTGTACCTGTGCGTTTTGTTTTTCTTGCCTAAATGTAGAACCTGACTCTTTTCACCATTGAATTTCATTTTGTTAGATAGTGCCCAACGTTCAGGTTTGTCAATATCTTTCTTGATTTATCCTAGTTGGTCGCACATTCAGTCAGATGGTTAGACTGGATATGGCATTTTATCCACCTACCGAGTCCTTCCCAAGGACCTGGCATAGGCAGACGTTATTGTTTGGTGATGTTAAAAGTATTGTTGCGGGATGTAAGTATTGTTGCAGGATGTTCCAAGTAAAGCTGTCTTTTGAAATTGATCGATAGTGAGTTTGTCAATGCCGATGGTGCTCAGCTTTTGCTCCAGCTGCCATTGTTACACCCCTATTGGGTCAATGCAAGCAGGTAAAGCCATCGATCTTTTATAGTCACCGGAGGGAGAATGCATATTTTAATTTCCAATATTTGGACAGGCCAACTTGGAAATAAAGTTTTTAAAAGATTGATGAGCTGGGTGGAAGGAGCAGGAGTGTTTAGTGACTTTACTATCAATGCTTCAAGTCCAGGATGTATGTGGAAGTGGGGAGGAAGGAAGAAGGCTGTTGCCTGCAAACTGCCAGTTGTGTGTTTTCTAGAGAGAAAATAGCTCTTGATAGCTAGTGTTTAAATATAGAGAGTGGGGAATCCCCCCCCCCACACACACACACACGCAGCGACAATTAGAGGCTATTTTGGGCCTTCCTGTTTTTTCCCACTGCTCAAATGATGAAGGCTAAAACCTGCTTTCTTAGCAGGCTGGAGTGGATGTAAATCTGTCGCTTTTCTCTTTTTATGCTTCACTTGTGTTCGTTCTCTTTAGAACCAGAGGTGGGTTCTCCCGGTTCAGGCCAGTCGGCCAAACCAATAGTGGAATTCTGGCCTGGGTCGCAGAATTGGCAGTGACCCGGACCTGCCATGCCATCAAACCATTTCCCTCGCCACTGCTGGGCAGCCGCCATTTTGGTTTTTAGTGACTGCACGTACGCAGTTCACTGTAAATTGTTCTGCGCATGCACGAAGAACAATTGGATTGGACAGCACACGTGCGTGAGTTGCAAACCGGTAGTAAAACCGCCAGCAACACACCCCTGTTTAGAACTACCATATTTTTCGGAGTATAAGGCGCACCTCTTTCCCTCAAAAAAGAGGCTGAAAATCTGGGTGCGTCTTATACATTGAATACACCATGTTTTGCTTCCCTTCACCAAAATGGCCATGCATAGCCTTTAGGAGGCTTCCTGAGTGCTCCTGGGGGCTGGGGAGGGCAGACATAAGGGGAAAGCAGCCCGTGTTCTGCCCCCTCCCCAGCCCCCAGCAGCACTCTATAAGCTTCCTAAAGGCTATCCATGTACTTTTTTTAAAAAGAAAATGGGCTCATTTTCATGAAAAATGGACAGTTTTCGGGAGGTTTGCAGAGTGCGAAAACTTTTTTTTAAATTTTCCTCTTCAAAACCTTGCTGCGTCTTATACTCGGGTGCATCTTCTACTCCCCAAAATATGGTATGTGGGTTTTCTACAGTGTGGTGCAGGGGTGGTATTCTGCTGGTTCGCCCCGGTTGAGGCAAACTGGTAGTGGCAGTGGCTGGAGGCTCCGTCCACTTGTCCAGACGTCATCACAGATGCTCTGTGCCCGCACAAACTCCCTGTTCCGAACCAGTAGCAAAGATTACAACATTTCATGCCTGGTGTGTTGTTTCTGATGGGAGGAGGAGTCAAGCAAGAAATCAGCCTGGGATCCTTACATAAACACAAGAGGGAAACCCAAAGGCGCTTTTTCAAGAGGCAACTGGACTTTCTGGTATTTCTTTAAAGACATTTCGCTTCTCAAAAGAAGCTTCTTGGATGAGAAGCACCCAAGAATTGCATTCAAAAAGAATGCAAATGACCAGCTGCCTGCAAGGAGTATAAATCCTTCCATTCTCCATCATCCAGTCAGAGCTGAAGAAGCTTCTTAGATGAGAAGCGAAACGTCTTCAAAGAAAAACCTGAAAGTCCAGTTGCCTCTTGAAAAAAAAAGCACCTTTGGGACAACCATGACCTGGATGACAGAGGACCTCCATGGATACACAAGGGAAAGATGTGACCCCTATTATCTCAAATGCTTTAGGGCAGTGGTTCCTGGACCCCTGTGGGCTTCAGATGTCACCACAGGTGGTCCACAAAAACTTGAAAAATGCTACAATTTAAGTCTTGAGTTAGGTCTTGAGGGTCTGTGTCTATGGTCCACAGCCACAAAAGGTACTTAAAGGGAGTCCATGGTGAATAAAAGATTGAGAACCACTGATTTTCCAGGCAAAAGCTGGGGACATTCCTGTATTATAGGCAGAAAACAATAAAGTACCTACCGTATTTTTCGGACTATAAGACGCACCAAGGTATAAGACACACCCATTTTTGCCTTGCCGCAGCCCTGCTGAAGCCTGCAGAGGGCTGCTGGGGGCTGAGGTGAGGCAAAAAGGTGTCCATTTTTGTGAAAAACAGCCTGTACTTCGCAAACAATGGGATGTGGAGGCAGGGCTTTGCGATGCCAAAAATGGCTGTATTCAGTGTATAAGTTGCACCAACATTTCCATGCTCTTTTAGGAAGGGAAAGATGCATCTTATACTCCGAAAAATACAGTAGTTTGAACTCTGCATGTGGGTCTGGTTGTTTGAATCTGGCATTCCTCCAGTATTTCCTTAGTCAGATGAGACATCTATAATACAATAATACAATAATACAATAGCAGAGTTGGAAGGGACCTTGGAAGTCTTCTAGTCCAACCCCCTGCCTAGGCAGGAAACCTTATACCATTTCAGACAAATGGCAATCCAACATCTTCTTAAAGTCTTCCAGTGTTGGGGCATTCACAACTTCTGGAGGCAACTTCTGTTCTACTGATTAATTGTTGTCACTGTCAGGAAATTTCTCCTCAGTTCTAAGTTGCTTCTCTCCTTGATTAGTTTCCCCCTATTGTTTCTCTCAGAGTAGTTTGACTCCCTCTTCTTGGAGAGTAGTTTGGAGAGTAGTTTGACTCCCTCTTCTTTGTGGCAACCCCTGAGATATTGGAGCACTGCTATCATGTCTCCTCTAGTCCTTCTTTTCATTAAACTAAACATACCCAGTTCCTGCAACCATTCTTCGTATGTTTTAGTCTCCAGCCCCCTAATCATCTTGGTTGCTCTTCTCTGCACTCTTTCTAGAGTCTCCACATCTTTTCTACATTATGGTGACTAAGTGTGGCCTTACCAAGTGTGGCCTTACCAAGGCCTTATAAAGTGGTATTAACACTTCAGGTGATCTTGATTCTATCCCTCTGTTTATGCAGCCTAGAACTGTGTTGGCTTTTTTGGCAGCTGCTGCACACAGCTGGCTCATATCTAAATGGTTGTCCACTAGGATTCCAAGATCCCTCTCACAGTTACTACTTTTGAGGAAGACACCACCTATACTATACCTGTGCATTTCGTTTTTCTTGCCAAAATGTAGAACCAATCTGGGTAGGTACCTGAAATACCAAAGCAAATTGAACTACAGGAACAGGAGGTTTTTTGCACCTTGGGTCAAATTATCTTTTGCAGATTTGAAATCCTCAAGATTTTATCCAAAGCAGACCCTCTGCATGGTGGAAGATCAAACCAATTTCAATTTCAATTTCAATTTATTTGATTTGTAGACCGCACCCTCTCCCCGAAGGGACTCGGGGCGGTGCACAGGACTTTAAAAACATATATAAATACAACAATACGATATTTAAAATAGAATTAAATAATTTACCTGCGCTAAAAGTTTAAAATCTTACAACCTTAAAACCCTTTCTACTAATCCCAGCAATCCCCAAACCAGTCCATGTCGTCTTCTCACATTTAGGAATTTGTCAGTGTTCCTTAGTCACCCTTGGGGATTATTTTTCTAAAACTTCAAAATTCTGTGTCTGTAGCTGAAGTCATGAACAATTTCCATTTTGCTTCCCACTTTGCTGTTTTAGACATAGTTGCATTTTTCATATAGCATCTCCATCTTTGTACCAACTTCCTCCTGGCCAGATATATTTTATTAGCATGTGCCAAGTGCCCTGCAGCATTTGCATTTCAAAGAATGCAGAAATGTTTAGTTCAGGTATCCGTTTGAAATTGAAAAATTAGACGGATTAATATTAGATGCATGTTCGAGATATTTTGTCCTCAACTCCAAGAAGAAAAGGATATAGCTCAACGTTCAGAGACTTTTCAATATTTAGCCAACTGTTCCATATCCATGTGTTCAATCTGAACAGGAGGGGTGAAATCAACTTACCTTGGCTACTGGTTCGGTAGCAATG
Organism: Rhabdophis nuchalis; assembly: GCA_039707465.1. NCBI lineage: Eukaryota > Metazoa > Chordata > Lepidosauria > Squamata > Natricidae > Rhabdophis > Rhabdophis nuchalis. Next base: position 213,735,485 of record CM077645.1, on the reverse strand, counting down.
GGAACACGTGCTTTCTAGCTAATATAAATCATGCGTCACAGCTAATCGTCAAAAATACCAATTCGCCTGAACTGGTAGCATTTTTTTTTACTACTGGTTCAGGCGAACCGATCTGAACTCAATACAATACAATAGCAGAGTTGGAAGGGACCTTGTAGGTCTTCTAGTCCAACCCCCTGCGTGGGCAGGAACCTTATACCATTTCAGATAAATGGCTATCTAACATCTTCTTAAAGACTTCCAGGGTTGGGGCATTCACAACTTCTGGAGGCAAGCTGTTCCAGAGGTTAATTGTTCTAACTGTCAGGAAATTTCTCCTTAGTTCTAAGTTGCTTCTCTCCTTGATTAGTTTCCACCCATTGCTTCTTGTCCTGCCCCCAGGTGCCTTGGAGAATAGTTTGAGTCCCTCTTCTTTGTGGCACCCTCTGAGATATCGGAACACTGCTATCATGTCTCCCCTGATCCTTCTCTTCATCAAACTAGACATACCCAGCTCCTGCAACCGTTCTTCATATGTTTTAGTCTCCAGTCCCCTAATCATCTTGGTTGCTCTTCTCTGCACTCTTTCCAGATTCTCCACGTCTTTTCTACATCATGACGACCAAAACTGTATGCAGTATTCCAAGTGTGGCCTTACCAAGGCACCGAACTGGTGGCATTTCACCCCTGCTACACAGGCATATCATCTGAATACAGTAAGATTTGGATCCAGTCCTAATTCATCAAATTTTAATTCTCCAATTGAAATGACCAAGCCATGGCTGTCAAGAGCTCTGCAATTTTGTCCGAACAGTTGCAGGAATTGGGTATGTCTAGTTTAATGAAAAGAAGGACCAGGGCAGGGGTGGGTTCCTGCCAGTTCTAAGCTCTTCTATAGAAGAGGTTCCACAAATCTGCAGTGTCGTTTAGAAACGGTTCCAGCTCCCTCCCCCCGCCTGTCTGCACATCATCAAGATGAAGAGCGAGAGGAAGAATTCTGGGAGTTGAAGTCCACTAGTCTAAAAGCTGTCAAATTTGAACGCCCCTGGGGTTTTTTTTTCTAAAGGGTTAGGGGTGCAAGGGTCTTGTAACTTGACAGCTTTAAGATTTGCGTGCTTCAAATGCCAGAGTTCCTGAGCCAATATTTTGGTTGCTAAGCAAGAGCGTTGTTTAGTGAGTTTCATCACATTTTACAAATTGGCCATGCCCACCCAGTCACATGACTGCCAAGCCACTCCCATTCGGTCACATGGCCAGCAAGCCACTCCCACCCAGACACATGGCCAACAAGCCACTCCCACCCAGACACATGGTCGGCAAGCCACTCCCAAAAAGCAGGCCACACCTAGAAGAGGTTCTAAAAAATTTTGAAACCCACCACTGGACCAGGGGTGACATAATAGCAGGAAGTTGGACTAGAAGACCTCCGAGGTCCCTTCCAACCCTGTTATTCTATGTTTCTATGGTGAGTTGAAGAAAGGGATGGTTGAATTCCTCGCTCCCTCCCTCTGGCTTTTATGCCACACTGTGAATCCACCAAGATGGGGGTAGTCAGCCCCCTCCTCCATTAAGGCACGACAGATATTTTTACACCTGCTGAGACTGTGAAAAGCCTTTGGGTAATCAATAAATAAAAGATGAGCTGGCTTATTCATGACTGTATCATCTTTTATGATCAAACACGGATGGGGGGAATTGTTTCTGCCCACCAGACAAGTCTTTGATCTGATTTTGACAGGCAGGGGCTGCCGGAGAGACCCTCCCTTTCCATTTCTCTTCCCTCCTGACAGACTTCAATTTCTGCAGATTTAACTTTACCTGTACTTTGGCTGACCCCTCTTTGAGAGGCCATCTCTGGGGAAAGAGAACAGGAAAAACAGCCCACTTGAAATGGCAATTTAGCTGGAAACGTAGTGGAGGACATCTTCTCGGTATCTTAGAGTCACACTTTTAATATTTCCATCCGTTACGTTTAAGGAAGGTTTTGAAAGAAGGGAAAGAAAGAGAGAGACAGAGACAGAGAGAAAGAAAGAAAGAAAGAAAGAAAGAAAGAAAGAAAGAAAGAAAGAAAGAAAGAAAGAAAGAAAGAAAGAAAGAAAGAAAGAGAGTAAGAAAGAGAGTAAGAAAAAAAGAAAGAAAGAAAGAAAGAGAGTAAGAAAGAGAGTAAGAAAGAGTAAGAAGAAAAGAAAGAAAGAAAGAAAGAAAGAAAGAAAGAAAGAAAGAAAGAAAGAAAGAAAGAAAGAAAGAAAGAAAGAAAGAGTGTTATCAAGGTTGGTGAGAAGGACCCCTCAAAGAGAAAAGGAATAAGAGATTCCCTCTTCCCCATCGCTCACTGATGTTCTTCAGGAAAACAGAAAGGAAAAAGAGAACATTTTTCCCCATGTTTATCACTGTTTTAAGTTTTCATAAAGGCCAAGAAGCCTTGCATGGGGGTTTGAAAGAACAACAATAAAGATCCACCCAAACCGTGTTGGCAAACCTATGGCACACGTGCCACAGGTGGCACATGGAGCCATATCTGCTGGCGCACGAGCCGTCAGCTCCAGCACCAAGCGCTTGCTGGCCAGCTGATTTTTGGCCTTCTGGAGGGCCAGAGGAGGAGTTTTCGCCCTTCCCAGACTTCAGGAAAGCCTCTGGAGGCTGGACAGGGCAAAAAAACGGGCCCAGCAAGCCTATCAGAAGTTCGGAAATGATCCGTTTCCGGCTTTTGGAGGGCCTCTGGGTGGGCTGGAGGAGGCTGTTTTCGCCCTCCAGAGTCTTTTCTGAAGCCTCAGAAGGGTGAAAACGCCCCCCCCCCCGGAGGAAATACCAAGCTGAGCTTGGAGGTGAGCAGTGCGGTGCGTGGGAGGGGGGGGGCGTGTGGGGGATGTGTGCGAATGCATATGTGGGGGCACGTTTTGCATTATGGGTGCCGGCACACACATGCGCTATCATGCACGCCACTTGCATTTTTGGCACCCAACAACACAAAGGTTAGCCATCATTGCACTAAAACAGGGGTCCCCAACCTTTGCAACTTTAAGTCTGAAGGACTTGAGCTCCCAGAATTCTCCAGCCAGCTTTGCTGGCTGGAGAAAATCTGGGAGCTCAAGTCCTTCAGACTTAAAGTTGCAAAGGTTGGGGACCCCTGAACTAAAACATAAGTAAGAGCCAAGGTGGCGCAGTGATTAGTGTGCAGCACTGCAGGCTACTTCAGCTGACTGCTAACTGTAGTTCGGCAGATCGAATCTCACCGGCTCAAGATTGACTCAGCCTTTTGTCCTTCTGAGGTGGGTAAGATCAGGAGCCACATTGTTGGGGGCAAGAGGCTGACTCTGTAAACTACTTAGAGAGGGCTGCAGAGCACTGTGAAGAGTATATAAGTCTAAGTGCTGTTGCTATTGCTATAAACAAAACAATGAAATCAAAATGAAAGGGATAAGTCAGCACATTTTGTTTAATATTTATTTATCAAATGAAAATTACAAATTCAAACAAGCCAAATGAAAAAGAAATTAAAATGTGACGGGTATGATTGACACATTAGTGCACTTGCACACGCTCCCTTAAGGATTCCTTAAATAAGTTTTAATACCTTCCTATAAACGAAAACAACTTATTATCTAGCAAACAGTTTGGTTTCGTGGAAAAATGTCATGTGATATACAATTTTTGCATTGGAAAAATGTTTAGATAACATGTCTTGATCAAGGCAAAGTAGACATAATCTACCTAGACTTCTGCAAAGCTTTCGATTCAGTAGTGCACAATAAACTTTATCCATCATCTGGTCACCCTGCTGCAGATTCTTCTTCCTGGTTGTGCTTAACCTCATCTCCAATTTTCAGGGAGCATTGGCATTAATATTTGGCAGAAGGGCTCCAGATTCAAATACTTTTAAAAAAGTAAATAGAAAAGCAAAGAAGTTAGCAAACTAGCCAATCTGCCACTCAACTACCCAACCAACTAACCAACTAGCCAACCAGCCAACCGGCCAACCAGCCAACCAGCCAAGCAGCAAACCAGCCAACCAACCAGCCAACCAGCCAACCAACCAGTCAATCAACCATAGAAGAAAAGGCACTGCTGAAGGAGAGCCAACATGGCTTTTGCAAGGGCAAATCATGCCCCATTAATCTGCTGGAATTTTTTGAGAGTGTCAACAAGCACGTGGACAAGGGAGATCCAGTTGACATTGTTTATCTGGACTTTCAGAAGGCCTTTGACAAGGTCCCGCACCAAAGGCTCTTGGATAAACTTGCCAGCCATGGAATAAAGGGACAGGCCTTGTCCTGGATTAGCAACTGGCTAAGGGACAGGAAATGGAGAGTAGCACTAAATGGACACTTCTCCAGGTGGAGGGAGGTAAAGAGTGGGGTCCCCCAAGGTTCAGTACTGGGACCCCTGCTTTTCAACCTCTTCATAAATGATCTAGAAGTAGGAGTATTTATTTATTTTTTCTTTTTAATCAAATTTATATCCCGCCCTTCTCCACAAAGGACCCAGGGCGGCGCACAGGAATTTAAAAACATACAAAAATAAATACTAATTTAAAAATATATTAAATTATACTAATCCTATGCTAAAACCAATTTTAAAATTCCCAATTTAAAACTCTCTAAAATAGTCCCCACGGGAAGTTAGGCTAGGCCGGCTTGCTGGAAAAGATGTGTCTTCAGACACTGGCGGAAGAGGCGGAGGTCGGTGATGGTGCGTAATTCAGGGGGTAGGTCGTTCCAAAGGGCAGGGCCCGCCACAGAGAAGGCTCTTCCCCTGGTGTCACCAGACGGCATTGCCCGGCCGACGGCACCCTGAGGATACCCTCTCTGTGGGAGCGGATCGGCCGAAGGGATGTATGGGGCAGAAGGCGTAAACAGTAAGGAGTAAACAGCAAGGTAGCCAAATTCGCCAACAACACTAAATTATACAGGGTAGCAAGAACAGAGAGATTGTGAGGAGCTCCAGAGGGATCTCTTGACACTGGGGGAGTGGGCAAACCAGTGGCAAATGAGCTTCAACATTAGTAAGTGCAGAGTGATGCACATTGGGGCAAAAAAACCCAACTACATCTATAAACTGATGGGGTCTGAACTCTTTGCAACAAGCCAGGAAAGGCACCTTGGTGTCCTGGTGGACAGCTCAATGAAGGTGTCAACCCAGTGTGCCGCAGCAGTGAAAAAAGCAAACTCATTGCTAGGGATCATTTAGGAACGGTATAGAAAATAAGTCAGCAAGTGTCATTTTGCTTCTTTATAAATCTATGGTGAGGCCCCATCTGGAGTATTGTGTACAGTTCTGGTCACCATACCTTCAGAAGGATATTATGGAAATGGAAAAGGTGCAGATGAGGGCAACCAGAATGATTAGGGGGCTGGAACACCTTCCTTACCATCTGAGGCTGCAACGGCTGGGCCTCTTCACTCTAGAACGACGGCGCCTGAGAGGTGACTTGATTGAAGTCTATAAAATCATGCACGGTGTGGACAAAGTAGAAAAGGAAAAACTGTTTTCCCTATCGCACAACACTAGAACTAGGGGGCACTCCATGAAACTTTTGGAAGCTAAACCTCAAACAAATAAGAGGAAGTACTTTTTCACCCAGAGGATCACTGGTCTATGGAACTCCCTGCCAGAAGAAGTGGTGACAGCTGTCAGCCTTGACACCTTTGAAGGATTAGATGAGTTCATGGAGAACAAGGGTATCAATTGCTATCATTATGGATGACTAAGGACACCCTCCGGGTTGGAGAGATAGGCAGGATATTTCTCAATGCCATTTGCAGGGAATCATAAGCAGGTGAAGACATCTGCTTGGGAATACCCTGAAGCAAAGGGTGAGCCACTGTGTGAGACAGAATGCTGGACTGGATGGGCTGTGGCCTGTTCCAGCAAGGCTGTTCTTATGTTCTAACCAGCCAACCAACTATCCAGCCATCCAATGTTCCAACCACCCATCCGTCCATCCATCTGTCCAGCCAGCCAGCCAATCAACCAACCAACCAAACATCACCAATCAATAATTCAGCATTTCTATTAGCTTTCAGGCCAATGAAGAAGAGGGAAATGGCGTATCAATTGGCACAGCCAATAAAACCCTAGCCAGATAATTGACTAAGAGGATCTCCATTGAAAAGAGATGGACCGCATGGACATAACTTTCTAGTGGTTTAAATCTTTGCAGAGTGGTTGGGATAAAACAGGCATAAGGAAGAAAGAGCCCTTTGACCTATTCAAGTTACAAATGTGGGTGTTGGTTACTGTGAATGGGACCATTGTTATGGTTGGGTCTAATGACGAATCATTAAAGTTGAACCATAACAGCTGAATAGTTATTCAGAGCCACTTAAAATCCGACGCCAGGAATGTAGTGAAAGATCAGAGAAGTAGCTGAAGCATTTAGGGAGGAAACTAGGAGTATGTAATCTAGGCATGTGACTGAGTGCATACAGTGTATGTATTTATTTCCTTTTGGGTTTCTGGTATATTGCAACATCCAGTTCTAAATTATGTCCCTCAATCCTCTCTGCTTATAGGTTGTGAGGATGGGAGCCGTAATCTAAAATATCTGGAAAGCGTACGTTTGTGGGAGCCAATCCTGTGAGCCTTTGAAGTTGGATTATCCTTTATACTGCCTGCTGCTTGCCTCCACTCTGCACTGCTGATATATTTGCACATAAGGGAGAAATTGCAAAGTTGCACAGCATTGCTGAAATTTGCTGGGGGGGAAAACAGCCACAGGAGAAAACAGGAGACAGCTGAATGTTTTACAGGTAGCCCTCGACTTTTATGACCCTAAAGGGGCTTGAAATTTCCATCGTACGTCAGGATGGTCATAATTTGAGGCATCCACATTACCAGACGTGACTTTATGACCTTTTTTTTGTGATGGTTGTTAAACAAGTCAAGATATTGTTTGAATGCTTTTTGCTACAAACTGGTCCAAAGGATCGGAAATTGGCAAAAAATGTTGTAAATCACAGTCATAAAGGTGGATGCTGGTTTTAATTTTGTCCTAGGATATTAGCGATCTCAACCGGTTTTGTATTTTAGATTTGTTAAGCATTCCTTCATTTTTTTTAATCTAAGAAATTAATCTATATAAATAAAAATGTAACAAGAGTTTGTTCAAAGCCGCTAATCTTCGAAAGTACTGCACCAATCGCTTCCAAATTTTCACCTTTGAAATACAGCACCAATGATATATATAGATTGTGTAGATGTCACACCTGTGCCAGGTACATGCAATGGAAATGTAAAAAATTGTAAAAAAAGGTAGGTAGATGAATACAGAGAGAGCAGTGGACCACAGGTATTATGTCATCCTTTATGACATAAAATACTTTGTCCATAAGATTCAAGGAGAAATACAGTAGGTAGGCAGCTATAGTGATAGAGAGAGGGAGGGAGAAATGTGGTAGGTAGGTAGGTAGGTAGATGGATAGAGAGACAGAGGGAGAAATACGGTAGGTAGGTAGGTAGGTAGGTAGGTAGGTAGGTAGGTAGGTAGGTAGGTAGAAGGATAGAGAGAGGGAGAAATACAGTAGGTAGGTAGGTAGGTAGGTAGGTAGGTAGGTAGGTAGGTAGATGGATAGAGAGACAGAGGGAGAAATACGGTAGGTAGGTAGGTAGGTAGGTAGGTAGGTAGGTAGGTAGGTAGAGGGATAGAGAGAGGGAGAAATACGGTAGGTAGGTAGGTAGGTAGGTAGGTAGGTAGGTAGGTAGGTAGGTAGGTAGAGGGATAGAGAGAGGGAGAAATACAGTAGGTAAGTAGGTAGGTAGGTAGGTTGGTAGGTAGGTAGATGGATAGAGAGACAGAGGGAGAAATACGGTAGGTAGGTAGGTAGGTAGGTAGGTAGGTAGGTAGGTAGGTAGGTAGATAGGTAGGTAGAGGGATAGAGAGAGGGAGAAATACAGTAGGTAGGTAGGTAGGTAGGTAGGTAGGTAGGTAGGTAGGTAGGTAGAGGGATAGAGAGACAGAGGGAGAAATACGGTAGGTAGGTAGGAAGGAAGGTAGGTAGGTAGGTAGGTAGGTAGGTAGGTAGGTAGAGGGTGAGGGAGAGAGGGAGAAATACAGTAGGTGGGTAGGTTGGGGGTTATACGGTGGTTGTGTGTACATGTTTGTGTGTGCAGGTGTAGATCTACAGACAGATTGGTTGGCCATTTAACCAGACTGGGCCACAGCAACGCGTGGCCGGGAATGGCTAGTAAAATTAATGAAATTGGAAGAGGCCATTTAATCCGTTAACCAAATCTTTGCTCCTGTTGAAGAATGTAAGATTCCTGCTTGGACTCTATGGCACTCTACTCAATACTCCCCACTATAACGTTCCAGCATTCACCAAGGAATTCAGACAGAGCCAATGTTGGTTAAGCGATATACTTTCTCTTATCCAAGAAGCTGTGATAACCGGCACACCATGACAAACAGTAAGTAGGCAAAGTCAGTCCTAACGTGGTTAATATGTCTGCTCCATCCACACGGATTCACCCATGGGGCCCTGCCCCTCATGTGATGTCCTCCAGGGATGATGTCATTGCAAAGCACGTTCAACAGCCAGTTGCCCAAGTGGTCATGGCAGCCGCTGCACAGTCTGTGTCCAGGAACGGGAACATCCTGGTAAAATGTCCCCAGTCCAAAGGCGAAGATGCGCTGGCCAGCTGGAAGCCCTTGGTGTGGCGCACTAGCAAAAATGTGTGGGTCAGCTAGAGGCTCCTGGGGAGATGCACTAGTGCCAGCCAGCTGGAGGCTACTGGAGTGGCATGCTGGCGAAGACTGGAGGCAATGAGTGGGTGGCAACGATCCTAGCCACAATGAACCCCAATCGATTGACATTTGTGTCAATCCATTTGGTTAAGTGATATACTTTATCTTATCCAAGAAGCTTTGATAACCAGCACAGTAGATTGGAATGTCAGCCCTTGGGTCACAATTTAGGACCCACTGATCTTCCTGGGTACAATTAGAACATAAGAACAGCCTTGCTGGAACAGGCCACAGCCCATCCAGTCCAGCATTCTGTCTCACACAGTGGCTCCCCATTTGCTTCAGGGTCTTCCCAAGCAGATGTCTTCACCTGCTTATGATTCCCTGCAAATGGCATTGAGAAATATCCTGCCTATCTCTCCATCCCGGAGGGTGTCCTTAGGCATCCATAATGATAGCCATTGATACCCTTGTTCTCCATGAACTCCTCTCATCCTTTCTTAAAGGTCTGATCTGAGAAGAATGAACCATAACAAGAGTTGAAGAGCTCTTTTTTATTATAACCTGTTGGCATTTTCATTGAGAAGCTGGTAAATTGACTTTTCCTCTTACTTTTATATTGAACAGTTTACGTTCAAGAGTTGACAGGGGCAATAAACATAGGGAACTCAAAAGTAATCTTCATTTGAACATGAAGATTCCATTTAATGAACATGATTAATAAAGGTTCCACTTGCACATGTGTGCTTGTCGCTCCCGACTCTAGGGGGTGGTATTCATCTCTGTTTCAAAGCTGAAGAGCCAGCACTGTCTGAAGATGTCTCCATGGTCATGTGGTTGGCATGACTAAACGCCAAAGGCACACGGAACGCTGTTACCTTCCCACCAAACTCTCAGCAAGCCCTTTCCCCCCCTCTTCTTCACTCAACATCTGGAAGCATGGGATCCCCCCTTTTCTATTCAGGAGCTCAAGCCATGTGGTCCTGTCCACCACTAAAACCATCTTTCCAAGCAGCCTCCATGTTTCCAGTGTCTTTTTCCCCACTTGGAACTGAACCCAGATGGACATTTCTTCCAACAGCGTCTTGAAAAAAGCACCTTTGGGACAGGAGAACATGAGATGCCTAGGCAGGGAGTTGGACTAGATGACCTCCAAGGTCCCTTCCAACTCTGCTATTGTATTGTATAAGGTGAGTCAAACGCACTTAACTCTTTAACAAGGAAAGATGTGGGGACTCTGGAAAGAGTGCAGAGAAGAGCAATCAAGATGATTGGAGGACTGGAGACTAAAACATATGAAGAAAGGTTGCAGGAACTGGGTAGGTCTAGTTTAATGAAAAGAAGGACTAGGGGAGACATGATAGCAGTGTTCCAATATCTCAGGGGTTGCCACAAAGAAGAGGGAGTCAAACTATTCTCCAGGGCACCTGAGGATAGAACAAGAAACAATGGGTGGAAACTAATCAAGGAGAGAAGCAGCTTAGAACTGCGGAGAAATTTCCTAACAGTTAGAACAATTAATCAGTGGAACAACTTGCCTCCAGACGTTGTGAATGCCCCAACACTGGAAGTCTTTAAGAAGATGTTGAATAGCCATTTGTCTGAAGTGGTGTAGGTTTCCTGCCTAGGCAGAGGGTTGGACTAGAAGGCCTCCAAGGTCCCTTCCAACTCTGCTATTGTATTGTATTGTAATAGATGTAATCCCACCTTAGATACAGTACAAAGTCCGTTTGGTGACCTTGGGCCAGTTGTTGTCTCTCAGTCCTAAGAAGGAGCGGAAAAGGGCAACCCATTTCTGAAATCCTGCCAAGAAAACGGCAGAGGCTTGTCCAGGCAATCTCCAGAAGTCAAGACTAATTCAAAGGCCTGAGAAATGTGGATTGGATCTGTCGTCTCCTCAGCAATGTCTCCGAAGCTTCAGTTGGGGTCAAGCATTTGTATCTACTGCAAGCTGGATTCTATTAAACTAGGGGTGGCTTTAAGAGGGTGCAGAACTGAATCTGTTACCACGCAGGCGAGGGGATAGTCTTGGTTAGACAATGCAAAAATACAGATTATGTGGCATAAAAACGTTTTAGTTATAGTTAATGATATATGTCTATGTATCTATTGGTAGAAACCTATGAATATGAGATTAGATACTGTATAAACAAATATAAGACTATATTAGACATTACTGAAGAATTACTAGTATAGAAATTATGAGTCATATTAAGAGTAATGGAAAAATTATAGTCAATACTGGTTGATAATGAAAATTGTTATACTTTGATGATTAATAATTAGCTAATTAGTGTTAGATGATTATAGAATGTTATTGAAGGATTATTAATTAGTTAATAACTATTCATAAAATTTAAGATTGTTTTAGACTATTATTGAAAAATTTATATAGGTATGTTGGGAATAAACAATGGATGCCAATAGGTTTTAAAGACATGTTTGAATAAGAAATAGATTAAATTCGGAATACTAGATGAGAAATTTGGGATATTGATATTAAGGTATTTGATGAATTTTCTGATTTAAAATGTGTAAAGTGAGATCATTTATGAATAATAATCACTGTAGAGATGCACAGAAATTATGACTATCCGGTTGGTGTGTCTTTTAAAGCAGGGGATCGGACGAAGGGATGTATGGGGCAGGAGACGGTCTCGCATATAACTAGGCCCCGAGCCATGGAGCGCTTTAAAGATGGTCGTCAAAACCTTAAAGCGCACCCGAAAGGCCACAGGCAGCCAGTGCAGCTCCCGCAGGAGAGGTGTTATGTGGGAGTGCCTAGAGGCTCCCATAATCCCCCGCGCAGCCACATTCTGGACTAGCTGTAGCTTTCGAGTGCACCTCAAGGGAAGCCCCATGTAGAGAGCATTACAGTAGTCAAGTCGGGATGTCACGAGTGCTTGAGTGACTGTGCGACTCCAGAGGCTTTCCTTGAGCGTCTGAGAAAGCGAAAACGGTCTCCCCAGGCTTTGGAGGCCCGTTTCTGGCCTTCCCAAACTTCCGGTAGGCTCGTTTCCCCCTTCCCCGAGCCTCCGTGCATGCCCTGCACTTACCTGCATCCAAAACGGGCCACATGGGGACTCCTGGGAGGGGAGGGGCAGGGTGGGCGTGGCCAGCCAAGAGTGGGATTTGAAGGTTCTCTGAACCGCACAGAATCTTAGCTAGAGGTTCTCCCGAACTCCTGTGAATTCCCAGCAGCCCATCCCTGGATCGGGCCCATAGGGCCGCCCTGGAAACAGCACATGGTGCCTCTGCCAGCAAAAATGGAGCTTGGAAGGACTGCGCATAGCCTTCCCCAGCTCCGTTTTCGGCTGCAATGGCCTCCTGCAATCCTCTGCCAGCATAAACATGGCCCTCCCAAGCTCTGTTTTTCATTGGCGGAGCACTCGGGCCACCACAGGAACCCCTAATATGAGTGATGTCGAACTGGCCACGTCCACCCTGGCTACTCTGCGCACACTCACACACACACATCCCAGTGGTGGGTTGCAGGTGGTACACCCTGGTACGGGCATACCAGAGCCTGCCAGGAGCACTGGATACCATTCGGGTATGGTGCTCCGGAGGGCCCAAAGCTCCTTACCAGTCTTTTAAGTCTTCGGGGCTTCCGCGCATGTGTACAGTGCATACAGCGCCTGCATGATGCTCTGCTGAGCAGCTGGAGCATCACAGAAGCTCGTGGGGACATTAAGATGTATGCTCGTGCTGCAATCAAGTTGTCTAGTGGTTAAGGCACCTGGCTAGGAACTGGGAAACTATGAGTTCTATTCCTATCAAGGCATGAAAGCTGGTTGGGTGATTTTTGGGTCAGTTATTTCCTCTCAGCCCAACACACTAAACAGGGTTATTGTTGTGGGGTAAATAGGAGAAGGAAGATGTGTTGGATGTGAGGAGTAGACTCCTAGTGTTGGGTAGGCAATATATAATACCATGATGACAAATGGCCTTTGTTGCTTTAAGATGTTTGAATGCAATTAGAGGCTGTAATTATCTCGGCAATAAGAAGTCAGGAGAGCGCATACTCTCTCTCTGCTCGATCTCTCTACTGATTGCTATCTGCTCCCCATGACTGACTGAAGGAAGAAGGAAGAATCGTAAATTATGACTGTAAGCAATTGTTTGTTTGTTAAGTACTTTGTTTGACTAACTATCTACAATCTCTGCTTGCGAAGCAGTAGTTTAGTTTTACAACACCAATAAAGCTATTTCTTTTACTAGCCATGTCTGAGATACTATTTGTGTGTTTACTAGCAACATTTTTCTAGCTGCACATTTCCACTGCACAACTTTCTGTCTCTCAACGGAGATATCCCTCAACACTGGATATGTCCAGTTGTTTGTAAAAATCGTAAGGTAAAGGTAAAGGTTCCCCTCACACATATGTGCTAGCCGTTCCTGACTTTAGGGGGTGGTGTTCATCTCCATTTCAAAGCCGAAGAGCCAGCACTGTCCGAAGACGTCTCCGTGGTCATGTGACCGGCATGACTCAACACCAAAGGCGCACAGAACACTGTTCCCTTCCCACCAAAGGTGGTCCCTATTTTTCTACTTGCATTTTTTACATGCTTTCGAACTGCTAGGTTGGTAGAAGCTGGGACAAGTGACTGGAGCTCCCTCCGTTACGCGACACTAGGCATTCGAACCTCCGTCCTGCCGACCTTTCTGATCGACAAGTTCAGAGTCTTAGCCACTGAGCCACCGCGTCCCTACAAAAATCATAAAGGCGGGATACAAATCTATATAAATAAAAATGTAAAATAGTTTGTACGAATCCACTAATCTCAAAAAGTACTGGACCAATTTGCCTCAAATTTTGACACAACGCAGCCAAGGACTTCCGATAATAGAATAGCTAATCATTTTGTGCCTAGCACGCGTGAGTTGTGTACAAATTACACACAAAAAAATGTACCCACTGAATGTGTGTAAACAACCCTGTAGCCACGCCCATCAAACTGCTTTTCAACTGCCAGTGTTGGAATAGGCCTCATACGGCGGCCTCTTGGGGCCAAAAAGGCACAGAGGACAGCAAATTCCCAGGTGGTCCATAGAGGGGTGGGGGGGGGAGAAATTCTGCTCAGGACTGTTCTCTGAGGTAAAAAAAACGGAGACAGGCAGCTGCTTTAAACTGTTTAATACGAACTGAACCAAACTGTAACAAAGAATCACCCATCTGACAGCAAATACAGTTTAATGAAAAGAAGGACTAGGGAAGACATGATAGCAGCCTTCCAATATCTCAGGGGTTGCCCCAAAGAAGAGGGAGTCAAGCTATTCACCAAGGCACCTGGGGGCAGAACAAGAAGCAATGGGTGGAAACTAATCAAGGAGAGAAGCAACCTAGAACTGAGGGCAAATTTCCTGGCAGTGAGAACTATTAACCAGTGGAACATCTTGCCACCAGAAGTTATGGATGCCCTAACACTGAAGAGAGAAGAGACTGGAAAACCATTTGTCTGAAACGGCATAGGGTCTCCTGCTTGAGCAGCGGGATTGGACTAGATGACCTCCAAGGTCCCTTCCAACTCTGCTATTGTATTATTGTATTACAGTAGGTAGGTAGATAGGGGAATAGAGAGACAGGGAGAAATACAGTTTAATAAAAGAGGGACTAGGGGAGACAGGATAGCAGCCTTCCAATATCTCAGGGGTTGCCACAAAGAAGAGGGAGTCAAGCTATTCACCAAAGCACCTGAGGGCAGAACAAGAAGCAATGGGTGGAAACTAATCAAGGAGAGAAGCAACCTAGAACTGAGGGCAAATTTCCTGGCAGTGAGAACTATTAACCAGTGGAACATCTTGCCACCAGAAGTTATGGATGCCCTAACACTGAAGAGAGAAGAGACTGGAAAACCATTTGTCTGAAACGGCATAGGGTCTCCTGCTTGAGCAGCGGGGTTGGACTAGATGACCTCAAAGGTCCCTTCCAACTCTGCTATTGTATTATTGTATTACAGTAGGTAGGTGGATAGGTGAATAGAGAGACAGGGAGAACTACAGTTTAATAAAAGAGGGACTAGGGGAGACAGGATAGCAGCCTTCCAATATCTCAGGGGTTGCCACAAAGAAGAGGGAGTCAAGCTATTCTCCAAGGCACCTGGGGGCAGGACAAGAAGCAATGGGTGGAAGCTAATCAAGGAGAGAAGCAACTTAGAACTGAGGAGAAATTTCCTGACAGTTAGAACAATTAATCAGTGGAACAGCTTGCCTCCAGAAGTTGTGAATGCCCCAACACTGGAAGTCTTCAAGAAGATGTTGGATAGCCATTAGTCTGAAATGGTATAGGGCAGTGATGGCTAACCTTTTTTGGCTCACTTGCCAATTGCAGGGGGAGTGCAGGGGCGATGTGCACAGGTGTGCCACATCCATAATGCTATGTGCATGACCCCCTGCATTTGGCATGCTTTTTACGTCATCCCCAGGCTCCAGAGGGTTTATAGGCCTTCCCCCACCTCCAGAGGGCAAAAAATGGCCTCAAAAGAAGGCCTAAATCAGCTGGCCAGGGCACACATACAAACTGAAGCTGACAGGGCAATGCCTCGAGTGGCCTAAGAAATGGTTCCGTGTGCCACCTGTGGCACCCGTGCCATAGGTTCGCCATCATGGGTATAGGGCTTCCTGCCTAGCAGTGAGTTGGACTAGATGACCCCCAAGGGATAGATAGAGAGGCAGAAATAAGATAGGTATGTATGTATGTATGTATGTGGGTGGGTGGGTGGGTGGGTGGGTGGGTGGGTGGGTGGGTGGGTGGATGGATAGATAGATAGATAGATAGATAGATAGATAGATAGATAGATAGATAGATAGATAGATAGATAGATAGATAGATAGATAGATAGATAGATAGATAGATAGATAGATAGAAAGAAAGAAAGAAAGAAAGAAAGAAAGAAAGAAAGAAAGAAAGAAAGAAAGAAAGAAAGAAAGAAAGAAAGAAAGAAAGAAAGAGACGGTAAGTAGGTAGGTAGGTAGGTAGGTAGAGGGAGAAAGGAAGAAATATAGTAAGTAGGTAGGTAGGTAGGTACATAGGTAGGGGGATGGATAGATAGATAGGGAGAAATACAGTAGATAGGTAGGTAGAGGGATAGACAGAGAGGGAGAAATACAGTAGGTAGGTAGGTTGGTTGCTTATATGGTGGTTGGGTGTATGTGTGCAGGTGTAGATCTACACACAGATTGGTTAGCCATTTAACCAGACTGGGCCACAGCAACGCGTGGCCGGGTATAGCTAGTAAATACATAAATATGTATTATTCTTTGCTGTCCATTCCATGGAGAATTGCCCATCCAGGATTCCTCCTTCATTGTCTTTTTTTCCAAAACTAGAAAAGATGCAGAGCCACTAGCAATTTCTCAATGCTTTTGTCTCTGCAGCTTCATATTCTTTCCTATTATGCTGGCTGGGGATACTGGGGTTTGCAATCCTATTTCATCTGCTGGGCATTAAGTCAGGGTGCCAGTTGTAGATTTATCACGTATCCCAAATGAGGAACCGCATACAGTGAAAAGTTGTTAGGATATGTATCCTTATGTTGGATTGACAATATATATAAGCCAGTATTGTTAAAGAGTATATGTAGCTTTAAGAACTATGTTGAATTCTAATTGGCTGTGCTTCTCAGCTCTGCCATATAAGCAAGCTCAGAAACACAGTCCATTCCCTTTTCGATTCCTTTTGATTCCTGTGCTGAAGCTGAAGACTGAAGAAGTATTTGTTTTGCATCACTGTAAGATAACTCTGTGTTTGGTGAAGGACTGTTATTGTTTGAGAAGTTAGAATCACTGGTCAGAAGAAGTATTTTAGTTGCTACAAAGTAAAGACTGTTTATTTTCTTACTATCACTGTTTTAGAGTTTGTTTGTGGTTAAAGCAATGTATCTCTTTACTGTCTGGTGTATTACACTATTCTGCATCTATTTTCAAACGGGGGTGTTTGTTACCCCTAACACTGGTTACGGGACCAGAGTTGTAACACTGGTTCTGAACCCAGAGTTGCTAACAAAAGTCACCAAATCCACAAAAGAGGAAGATATCAAGAGATGGTGAAGATTTACAGATATGCCAGATCGTTTCCATCAATATTTTACTTTCGGTACCTTAAAAATGAGAATCTCTGTTCTATACTTATGTATGGAGAATTGTGAGCAAAGCCATGTGGAATAATGGCTGTATTCTACCTAAAACTTCCTTTTTATGACCCTGCACTCCCTTAATTCGGGGTAGAGTCAGAGCTACTGGATAGATCTGAGCCGGATGCCCTTCCTGATTGCCTATGCGGAGTTCACAGCAGATATTTTCTCTTGGTACCCTAAGAGAGAAAACATCTGCCCCTACCTAGGATTGAACTCTCAACCTTCTGAGTGGGAGGCGACAATCTTCACCACTAGGCCATCATACCGTTCAATGGCTGTATGCTACCTAATTGCCCACAATATATTAACTTGATCTTCTTTTCTAATGTTTTTTTGAAAGGCAAGAGAATCACTGGCAAATACTCTGAGCTTTCTTTTTTTAAAAAGTTTATGCTATTTAAACACTTTAATAAATGAAATAATTGCAAATATGCCCATGGTTGATGGCCTAAATTTCTGGCAGGCCTTTAAGGTTAATAATGCGGGATGGTTATTCATACTGCCGGTTGTTTATTAACATGATTCCTATTCAGCATTCCTCATTAAAAAATATGAAAAAGTAAACTGGCTAACAATGCAACACACAATAAAAGATAATTAATGCAAAGGGGAAATAGAGCCACAATAAAATCAGAGAAGCAATTGAAAATGGCAGTCAGTTAAAAGGATAATTGAGCTTAAAATACAGATTAGACCACACAGGAAAGCAGGAAAGCTAACTAAGTCAGTTGTTTGGGTAGCTATAGATCAATCACTCATTCAATCAATCAATAAACAAACAAACAAACAACAAAGCAAACAAACAAACAAACAAAACAAATTAGCTAAGTAGAACATTTCGTTCCCTGGGTTGTTTTTTCTTGTCCTTGGGAACTTGTAGATTCTTGTAGATGTACAAGAATCTACAAATTCATGTAGATTTGACTCTTGAAGTCAAGTTCCAACGTGCAACTGCAATCAGCTAGAAAGTCCCATTTCATTTTCTTCCAAGTAGCGATATTTGCAATGCGGCTAGTCCTCAACTTGCAATCACAATTAGCACCAGAATTTCTATTTCTGCTAAGCAAGACGGTTGTTAAATGCCCAATTTTACATCCTTTTTTTTTTTTTTGGCTAGTGCTTAAATGAGTCACTGCTGTTGTTGAGTGAATCATGCGGGAGGGAGTCAAACTATTCTCCAAGGCACCTGGGGGCAGGACAAGAAGCAATGGGTGGAAACTAATCAAGGAGAGAAGCAACTTAGAACTGAGGAGAAATTTCCTGACAATTTCTGACAACAATTAATCAGTGGAACAGCTTGTCTCCAGAAGTTGTGAATGCCCCAACCCTGGAAGTCTTCAAGAAGATGTTGGATAGCCATTTGTCTGAAATGGTATAGGGTTTCCTGCCTAGGCAGGGAGTTGGACTAGAAGACCTACAAGGTCCCTTCCAACTCTGCTATTGTATTATTGTATTATTATTGTATGCCTTCGTTACGTGAATGCAGTTTCCCTTAGTGACTGTTTGAACAAGGAGAGAATCAACCTGGATATAAGAATAAATTTTCTGACCGTGACAGTAATCAACTAATGGAACAGAAGTTACCTTCAGAAGTTGTGGGAGTTTGACCATTGGAAGCTTTCAAGAAGAGACCGGACTGCCATCTGTCAGAAATGGTGTAGGGTATCCTACTTGGGCGGGGGTTGGACTAGATGGCCTAAAAGGTCCCTTCCAACCCTGTTAATCTGTTAAATCCGTTGATCTGTTTTGCTTCGCAGAACCCTCGCGAAAGGCTCCAGATGTTGATCCCATAGCCCCTGGGATGCTGCAATCCTCATAAATACAAGCTGGCTGCCAATCTATCAAATTCCAACCAGGTGATTTTTGGGGGAATGCTGCGAAGAATGTATTTCAAGTTGGCTGCTGAATAAATGGTTCTACATTGAGGACTACCTGTGCAGAGAAACAGGTAGTCCTCAACTTACGGCCACAACCAAGCCACATTTTTTTAAAATAAATTAATAAATAATAAATAATTTAATTTATAACCCGCTCTCTCTCCCCGAAGGGACTCGAGGCGGGGCACAGGGAAATTAAAAATGCATATAAAACTACAGACAATACAATATTAAAAAAGAATTAAACTAAACCCTGCGCTAAAATCCCATGTAAAACTAAAACAAACCCTTAAAAACCCCTAAAAACAGTTAAGTTATCGCAAGCTGGGATTATCGCTAAGCAAGGAAGTTGTTAAGTGAGCTTTGCTCCATTTGACAATCTTTCTGGCCACGGTTGCTAAGTGAATCAGGGCAGTTGTTAAGTTAGTGACACAGTTCTGGCTTCCCCATTGACTTCTCAGAGGGTCGCAAAAAGTAATCACATGACCCCAGGACTCTGCAACCGTCATAAATACATGCCAATTGCCAAGCACCTAACATGGGGATACTGATACAATAGTCTTAATAGATAAGACCTTAATCATAAGTCTCTTTTTTCAAGTGCTGTTGTAACTTGGAATGGTGAGTAAATGAATAGAATAGAATTCTTTATTGGCCAAGTGTGATTTGTCTTTGGTGCATAGGCTCTCAGTGTACATAAAAGAAAAGATACATTCATCAAGAATCATAAGGAACAGCATTTAATAATAGCCATAGGGTACAATTAAGCAATCAAATCATACTGGGAAACAATCACTAGAAATCGTAAGGATGCAAGCAACAAAGTTACAGCTATAAGTGGCAGGAGATGGGTGATAGGAACAATGAGAAGATTCATAGTAATGCAGACTTAGTAAATAGTTTGACAGAGGTAAGAGAATTATTTGTTTAGCAGAGTGATGGCGTTCGGGAGGAAACTGTCCTGCACACCTAGTTATTCTGGTGTGCAGTACTGTTTAGCTTCGGTTATAGAACAGAATGTACAGTGATCCCTCGTTTTTCGCGGTTAATGGGGACCGGAACCTTCCGCGAAAACTGAAAAACCGTGAAGTAGGATTCGCACCGGAAACTTGAGTTGGTGGACATCGTTTAAAGCAAGCACTAGGGGGCGCTTGCCTCCTACCGATGTATTTTTTTTCTATTCTGTATTTTTGAAAAACCCGCGAAGCACTGAAGCCGCGAAACATGAAGCCGCGAAAAACGAGGGATCACTGTAATTCTTTATTGGCCAAGGGTGATTGGAGAAACAAGGAATTTGTCTGTGGTGCATACGCTCTCAGTGTACATAAAAAGATACATTCATCACAAATCATAAGGTTCATAATAGCCTTAGGGTACAAATAAGCAGTCAGGAAACAATCAATATCAATAGTAAAGATAGATGCAACCAAGTTACAGTCCTGCAGTCTTAAGTGGGAGGAGATGGGTGATAGGAACGATGAGAAGACTAATGCAGACTTAGTAAATAGTTTGAGAGAGTTGAGGGAATTATTTGTTTAGCAGAGTGATGGCGTTCGGGAAGAAACTGTCCTTGGGTCTAGTTGTTCTGGTGTGCAGTACTCTTTAGCTACGGTTATAGAACAGTACTCTTTATTTATTTATTTATTTATTTTATTTTATTAAATTTATATCCCGCCCTTCTCCTTGTTAGGACCCAGGGCGGCGCACAGGCATTATTTAAAAACACAAAATACAATAAATATCTATTAAAATGTATTAAATTAATAAACCCGTGCTAAAACCCAATGTTAAAACCCTTGCCAATTATAAATTATTTTCTTAAAAAGTCAGAAATGGGGGCTATCCTAGGCCGGCTTGTTGGAATAAGTACGTCTTAAGACATTGGCGGAAGAGGCGGAGGTCCGAGATAGTACGGAGGTCGGGGGGTAGGTCGTTCCAGAGGGCCGGGCCCGCCACAGAGAAGGCCCTTCCCCTGGGTGTCGCCAACCGGCATTGCCCCGTCGACGGCACCCGAAGAAGACCCTCTCTGTGGGAGCGGATCGGACGAAGGGATGTATGGGGCAGGAGGCGGTCTCGTATATAGCTAGGCCCCGAGCCATGGAGCGATTTAAAGATGGTCATCAGCACCTTGAAGCGCACTCGAAAGGCCACAGGCAGCCAGTGCAGCTCGCGCAGGAGAGGTGTTACGTGGGTTTGCCTTGTGGCACCCGTAATCACCCGCGCGGCCGCATTCTGTACTAACTGTAGCCTTCGAGTGCACCTCAAGGGGAGCCCCATGTAGAGCGTTACAGTAATCCAGCCGGGATGTCACAAGCGCTTGAGTGACTGTGCGAAGGGCTCCCCGGTCCAGTAAGGGGCGCAACTGGCGTATCAGGCGTACCTGATAGAACGCCCCCCTGGCCACGGCCGCCACATGGTCCTCCATGGACAGCCGGGAATCCAGGAGGACGCCCAAGTTGCGCGCCCTCTCCACGGGGGCCAGTTGTTCGCCCCCAATGGCCAGTGTTGGACTTATCTGGCTGAACCGGGGTGCCGGAAACCACAGCCACTCGGTCTTGGCCGGGTTGAGCTTGAGTTTGTTACTACCCATCCAGCTATGGTTATAGAACAGTACTCTTTAGCTACGGTTATAGAACAGTACTCTTTAACTACGGTTATAGAACAGTACTCTTTAGCTACAGTTTATCGGCCAAGAGTGATTGGAGACACAAGGAATTTGGTGCATATGCTCTCAGTGTTCATAAAAAGACACGAAAAGATACATTCGTATCATTCATAATAGTCTTAGGGTACAAATAAGCAATCAGGAAACAATCAATATAAATCGTAAGGATGCAAGCAACAAAGTTACAGTCCTGCAGTCATAAGTGGGAGGAGATGGGTGATAGGAACGATGAGAAGACTAATAGTAATAGTAATGCAGCCTTAGTGAATAGTTTGACAGTAGTGAGTGAATTATTTGTTTAGCAGAGTGATGGCATTTGGGGAAAAAATTGTTCTTATGTCTAGTTCTTGTGTTTCTATAGCAGTGGTAGCCTGGTCCCTACCGCCCACTAGTGGGAGTTTCAGCTTTCATGGGGGGTGGTAGAGGTTTTGTTCGATACTGAAGTACTTTCCTTTTTTTAAATTTAATTGACTTTTTAAAAAAAAATCATAGCATTATTTAAAAACATTTTCATTAGGTTTTCATAAAATCATCATTACTGTGGAACCGGTGGGCGGTCAGAAAATTTTATTACTAACAGAGATACAAAAGTGGGCAGTAGGTATAAAAAGGTTGACTACCCCCGCTCTATAGCATCGGTTATAAGTCAAGGACTACCTGTACAATCCAATAAATAGGCCTAGCCCTTACTTTTTGCATGGAAAAAGGGGGTCAGGCCTAGAGGTGGTTGCAAATCCCGATGCTACCAGCTCACTCGTGCTAGTGATGCTTCTGCGCATGAGCAGAAGCATCCGGGCGGGTGGGCGGAGCCTCCCACCGCCACTAGCGGTTCACCTGATCCGGGCTGAACCTGGAGCAACCCACCCTTGGTCAGGCCCTTGTAGATTGCATGTGTCACATGTTCTCTTTCTTGGCTGTCCTTAACATCTCCCAGGACCTCAAAGTCAAGAGGCAAATCGCTTAATTATTTCAGCACCATTTCACATTTACATCTTAAAAAAAAAAAGAATAGGCATATTAAGCAGAGAGAAAGAGATAGGAGTGAGCCAGCTTATAAAATATGCAAATCCCAGCTTCATGGATTGTTGCTTTTAGTAGCTGGATGAAAAAAAAAAAAAGGGCAATATGGCCCCCAGTCATAACAAGATTGTTCACTCCTGGCATAGAACACAAATTCGGGGTGTTTCCAGATTCAAGATTCTTTGGGCTTCTAACCAATCAATGTAGAAAAAAGTAAAGTCCTGAACTTAGGCAAGAAAAACCGAAAGTGCACATATAGAGGTGGAGCTCTTGCCGCACAAGCAAGAGGTTGTGAGTTCGATCCTAGGTAGAGGCAGATGTAGGGTCTCCTGGTTGGGCAAGGGGTTGGACTAGGGAGTTGGTCCCTTCCAACTCTGTTAATCTGTTAAACCAGGCTTAATAGCAGTGACTGTGAGAGGGATCTTGGAGTCTTAGTGGACAACCAGCTAAATATGAGCTAGTAGTGTGTGGCGGCAGCCCAAAAGGCTGATGCAATCCTAAACTGCATTAACAGAGGGATGCAATCAAAATGAAGTGAGATACTAACATCACCCTATAAAGCCTTAGTAAGACCACATCTAGAGTACTGCATCCAGTTTTGGTCACCACACTATAAAAAAGATGTTGAGATTTTAGAAAAAGTGCAGAGAACGGCAAACAAGATGATTAGGAGTCTGGAGGTTAAAATATACCAGAAGAGCAGTTTCAGGAGCTGGGCTAGTCTAGCGAAGAGAAGTACCAGGGGAGACATGATTCCAATATTTGAGGGGCTGCCCCAGAGAGGAGGGAGTCAAGCTATTTTCCAAGGCACCTGAAGGCCAGACAAGGAATCGTGGATGGAAACTGAACAAGGAGAGATTCAACCTGGAAATAAGGAGGAACTTTCTAATGGTGAGAACAATCCACCGAGGGAACAGAAGTTGCCTTCGGAAGTTGTGGGAGTTTCATTACTTGAGACTTTCAAGAAGTGACTGGACTGCCATTTGTCAGAAAGGGTGTAGGGTTGGACTAGATGACCTACAAGGTCCCTTCCAGTTTTGTTAATCTGTTAAAAAGCATTCCACCTTTTCCCCCCTGCCAAATTCCCCTTCCCTCCCGCTCAGAGAGAGGACTGAAGAAGTAATGCAAAACCACAAGATTAGATTAGATCAGTGTTTCTCAACCTTGGCAACTTGAAGATTTATTTTATTTTACCGTATTTATTTTTATTTTATTTTATGAAATTTATATCCCACCCTTCTCCAAAAGGACCCAGGGCGGCGCACAGAAAATTAAAATACATACAAAAAACACAGTACAAAATTTAAAAACCTATTAGATCCCCATCCTGCGCTAAAACCAATTAAAACCCCCAAATTAAAACTTTCTATGGCTCCCAGCGGAGGTTATGTTAGGTGTCCGAACTTCAACTCCCAGAATTCCGCATTCGCTGGCTAGGGAATTCTGGGAGTTGAAGTCCGGACATTTCAAGTTTCTCAAGGTTGAGAAACACTGGATTAGATGGAGAGGTGGCTTGGATTCTTTCAGGTCCTGAACGAAGCAAGAGTCCTGCAAGGGTAAAACACTCCCCAGAAAACAAAACTTCTCCCCCCGCATTGCTAGACGGATTTTCCCTCTTTCCCCCCCACCCTTCTCCGGCTCGGCGAGTCCGCTTTTGCTCCTGTCAATCGCGGCGCTTTAAAACCCGTTTTAAACTGTGCAAATGTTGTTCCAAGGGAATGTTCTCCCGCTGGAGACGAGCTATAGTTTAGTGTTTGCTTTTTAATGGCTAAATCTCCTAAACTGCGGTCTCCGATAAGGCGGAGAATCCGGATTCAAGCACGGAGGATGGAAAGGGACGGCGACAGTTTCAATAGAAGACAAGGGTGGAATGGCGTGGGGACCCTTGGTGCTCTCTGAACTTGGTTGTTCGCGAACCGACGTTTCTTTAGCACTGGTGGGGTTACTTAGCCGGGTAAGGAAACGAGCGGACAACCACGCTCAGGAAGGAACAAGGACTCCGGGTCGTTGAAGGTGACCAGTGACCAAGTCACGAAAGGACTTATTGTCCACCTTGTAGGTCTGTCCCTCTAAGAATCTGCCTTCTCCCCACCTCTCTCTCTCTCTCTCTCACACACACACACACACACACACACACACACACACACACACACACACACGGAGAGAGGGAGAGGGAACGGGAAGGAGAGCGAAAAAGTGTGAAACAGAAAGAAAAAGGGAGAGACATAGACAGAGAAAGAAAATGAGAGAGACAGAAACAGAGAAAGAAAGAAAAAGAAAGAGATACAGAAAGAGGGGGAGGAGATAAGAGAGAGAATGAAAGAGAGAGAAGAGGGAAAAGAAACACAAAGAGAGAGAGAGAGGAAGCAAGAGAGATAGAGAGACAAGAGAGGGAAAGAGAAAGAGAAAATGAGAGAGAGGAAAAATGGAGGGAGGAAGAGAGAGAGAGAGAGACAAGAGAGTAAGACACAGAAAGAGGGGGGAGGGGAAAAGAGAAAGAGAGAATGAGACAGAGAGAGAGAAAAGAGAGGGGAAAGACACAGAAAGATAGAAAGAGAGGGAGGGCGTGAGAGAGATAGACAAAAAGAAAGGGAAAGAGAAAGGGAGAAAAGAAGAGAGAGAGATAAAGACAGGGGAGGAGGGAAGAGAGAGAGCGACAGAGAGAGACGAAAAGGTAGAAAAAGAGAGGGAGAGCTATTGAGAGAGGGATGAGGTTGAGCGTTTGTTGGTGGGGCTGAACTGTTCTGGACAATCCGTTTTCTTCCGCCGATGCCAAGCAGTCTTTCTCCAACGAAAGGCCCCCCTCTTGTGGTCTGGACGCGCTTTTGGTCCGGGAGGATCTCTCTCTCTCTCTCTCCTTCTCCTTTCCTGCAGCAGTGGCAGGTCCGGAGAGGAACTTTAAATCTCCCCCGTCCGCCCCTCTCCCCGCCTTCACCAAAGACCTCCGGAAAAAAACACCAGCGCCCAAACTGGCGC
This sequence comes from Rhabdophis nuchalis, assembly GCA_039707465.1. NCBI lineage: Eukaryota > Metazoa > Chordata > Lepidosauria > Squamata > Natricidae > Rhabdophis > Rhabdophis nuchalis. The sequence continues at coordinate 213,710,150 of CM077645.1, read as the reverse complement.
GGTTCACACGAGCCTTCGGGTTCGAAACCCAACCAGCTTCCGCGACGCTTCCCACTTTGCAACCCGCGAGGTCTGAAACAAAGAAAAGCAGAAAGCGGGGCGGCGGGGAGGGAGGGAGGGAGGGGCGGCCCGGTTGCTTATAAACCCGCGGGATATCAGCGCTGGATTCGCACAACCACCACACCGACGGGGGCCTGGCGGGAGACGGGAACGGGCCCGTTTTTGCGGGCTAGCAGCGCTTCAGCCTCCCAAGGGCCGGTTGACTCCGCGCCGCAATTGCTTCCCTTTCGCCCGGTTTGTTGCAGATATAAACATACACACACACACACGCAAACACGCGCGCGATCCCGGACTCCCCCGCTCCAGCTCGGCCCGAGACCCCCTTCCGATCATCCACCCCCCCCCTTCCCGGCCGCTGCGCCCCTCCGGAGCTCGCTCGCCTCCACGTGGCTTTGTCGGGGAGGGGGCGCTATATTAGGGCAAGCAGGCTGGCAGGCGGTCCGGCGCGCTCGCAGGGAGGAGGAGGAGGAGGAGGAGGAGGAGGCGGCGGGGCTGTGCCGGCACCGCCCGGAGCCAAAAAGGAGGTCCCCGCGGCTGGCTTGGACCCGCGAGCGGCGGCGGCGGCGGCAGAAGCAGCGGTAGTAGAGGCGCCCACTTCGGCAAGGACAAAGGCAGAGGCGGGCGAGCTGCTTTGGAGGCGGAGGCGGTGAGTGAGCGGGGTTTGCCTGCCTGCCTGCCTGCCTTGCTCGGCGGCGTAGCGCGTCCCGGAGCTCCCGCTTGAGCTTCCCCGCTCGGGAAGGGTGAGGGGGCGCGACCGCGGGAGAGGCGACCGGCTGTCGCGCCGCCTCATCCGGGCTGCCCTTTCCCAGGCGGGGGAGTTGCGAGGAGAGCCGTGGCTTTGGGGCGAAGCGGCCCCGGGAGCCAGTCCCGGAGAGGATAGCCCGGTCCGGAGAGGGAGGCTTCGCGGCGGGCAAAAGGGGACAGATACGGGAACGCCCGGGTGGTTGGCCAAGCCTCTCCCTCCCTCCCTGACCCGCGTGTCGCCACTCTAACGTGAGAACGGTGTCGGGGGAGGGAAAGGTCGAGGGCTCCGCGGCGGGCAAAGGGGGGCAGATAAAGGAACGCCGGGGTTGTTGACGAAGTCCCCCCTTCTCTCTCCCTGACTCGCGTCTCTCGCCACTCGAACGTGTGAACTGTGCCGGGGGAGAGGGTCGAGGACTCCGCGTCGGGCAAAGGCGGGCAGATAGGGAACGGCCGGGTTGTTGGCAAAGCCTCTCTCTCTTTCTCTCTGACCCGCGTCTCTCGCCACTCGAACGTGGGAACGGTGGCGCGGGTGCGGGGAAAAGGGGTCGAGGGCTCCGTGGCGGGCAGGCGAACGGGCTACTTCTGGGAGTCAGCCGAGGCCAAGGCGGCGTCGTGGGAACCGTAGCCTCGGGGCGGCGGAGGGCAGCGCCTGCCTTGCGGGGGTGGTGGTGGTGGGAGGACAGGGAAAGGAGCGCGAGTTTGTGTGGCTTGCTCTTCCCGCTTGGCCCGCAAAGGCTCGAACGTGTGGAGGCAGCGCGAGGCGCCTCCGGGCGGAGAAGGTGACGGAGGCGGAGGCAGGCGGAGCGGCGAAGAAGAAGAAGGCTCCAACTTTCGGGCCGGGATGGACGAAGCCCACAGCTGGGGAAAAGGCGTGGTCGTGAGGCGGGGAGGAAGGCAGCCTCAAGGGGGGCGGGAGGGAAGCGGGGACCCGGCTCTCTTGCTGGGCGTGTGGGGGCCTTTCGGGCGACCTGAGGAGAACTGCTGGCCGGCGAAGCTGCGCCCCTGACTTTCTTGCTCCCGCGCCTTTTTTTTTGAGGGGGGGGGGTCCTGCCTGCCCCCAGGGAAGCGGTGCGTTTCCTCAGCCGCCGCCTGACACAAGAAGCCCCAATTCTTGTGTGTTTGTGGTTGCGCGCGCGCGTGTGTTTGTGTCGACTGAGGACTCACACTGATTTACGGAGGGGGGGCGGGCGTGTGGGGAGCATTCCCGGTTACGAACCGGGCAAGGTGGGGCTTGCAGAGCTAAAGGCAGGCGAGGTCGTCCGGCGTCGCCGAAAGGGGCGGGTGGGTGAGAAAGAAGGCGAGAAACGCCCCCCTTTTTTTCGACCCTTAAGAAACGGCGCCTCTCCACGTGCGCCGCCGCCTGTTTTTAAAGCTCGGCCCGCTCCCTCGTTCGAGTCCCCGGAGACACTGTGCGTATCAGCCGGCATTCCGACTGTTGGAATTTCGAACCCAGGGGCCGCCCAGAAGATCATTAAGTGCTGGAACATGACCACCAAGGGATCCCCTCCCCTACACATTGGGGCAGATAAATCAATCCTGTCATCATTGTAGTGTGTGTGTGTATGTGTATGTGTGTATATATGCTTCCTCAACGGTGTTGTGCACAACCATATACTTATCCTCCTGTCTCAGCTGATCAGGAAGAGAACCTGGTGGCTTAGTGGCTAAGGCTTCTGCCTAACATGTAATACAGCCCCGGTTCAAATCCCAGAAAGGGTATGGCTAGCTGATGAGAACTAAAAAACTCAAAATAGATCTATCCTCGTCTCCTTGATTTATTTATTGATCAGCTCAAAAACCTAACACACACACACACATCTCTCACCAGAGACCATCTAGACAGAAAGCTATTAGTTCCATTGTGTACTTTTTTAATATGTGTGTTAGGTTTTTGAGCTGATCAATAAATAAATCAGGGAGACTAGGATAGATCTATTTTGAGCTATTTAGCTCTCATCAGCTAGCCATACCCTTACTGGGATTCGAACCAGGGAAGTTCAAATATATATATATATATATATATAAGGTTTTTGAGCTGATAAATAAATAAACAAGGGAGATTAGGATAGATCTCTTTTGAGCTATTTAGCTCTCATATATACTTGTGCCTAGCTGATCAGGATAAGAACCAGTAGTCTATATACCAGTGTATATAGTGTGTATATATATATATATATATACACACACATACACCCAGCCAGCCAGCCAACGTTTTTGAGCGCCAGATTTTTGAGGTGACATTTCATCACCGTTCATAAAACTGAAATAAAATATATATTCATAAATGAAAGGAAACTAAACTTGAAAACTTCAATAAAGTAATGAAATTAAAATTCAATAAACGACATAAATTCAATAAATGACATAAATAACTGTTCCCTGAGTTTCAGATTATGTCAAACAAGGCTGCAAAGGTGATTTTGCCACACAAAGTATAAGAGTATGAAGTATATATATCCAATATTGTTTTTCTTTCTAAAATTTGGTGTTGTAATTTTTTTTTAAAAAAATTCTTCTTCATGGGCCTCCTTTGAGCTCCATGGGCCCCTGTACCCCTCTTGTCTGAGGCTTGTTTGGACCTTCTGCTTCCCTTCAAATCAAGGGTTAAAAAATGGTTCGGTAGATCAATACCAGGTATTTTTTGAACTCACCACCAGTTTGTTTAGTGACTGTTCGAAGTTACAACAGCTGTGTGTGTGGGGGGGGGGGAGAAGCGACGTGACCCTTTTTTTCAGAAGTTGTAAAAGCTTCATCACTGAAAGCTTTCGAAAAAGACTGGATTGCCATCTGTCTCAAATAGCGTAGGACTCCTGCTTAGGGGGTTGGACTAGATGACCTACAAGGTCCCTTCCAACTCTGTTAATCAGTTAAAGTAACTGTACAGGCATTGAATCATCAAGGAGTTGAAGGGCCTTTCTGTATATATTGTCTTTAGTCTTAACGATAGATCCATCTCTCTCCAGTGCCTTCATTATATCAATGCCATAGATCCATTGCAACAGTTGGAAGGTTGAAAACAGAGGTCCCCAGATGAGATCACTTTTAGCAGATTCTCATTTTATTTCCTTGGGAATAAATCCTCTTGAGTTCAAGACCGGTAGCCCTCAATTTATGACGGTTCAACCTGGCAATCAGGATAGATTTTCTGACCGTGAGAGCAATCAACTAATAGAACAGAAGTTGCCTTCAGAAGTTGTGGGAAGCTTCCATCACTGGAAGCTTTCAAGAAGAGTCTGGACTGCCATCTGTCAGAAATGGTGTAGGGTATCCTGCTTGGGTGGGGGGTTGGACTAGAAGACCTCTAAGGTCCCTTCCAACGCTGCTATTCTGTTAAGCATGTGCATGCGTTACCTGATCCAAAGTCTTGACACTTGGCAGCTGATTCATATTTACAACGGTGGCTGTGTCGCTTTGGTGGGGAGGTCGTGTGATCTGCTTTGGCGACCTTTTGATGGGCAAAGTCGATAGGGGGAGCCGGGTTCACTTAACAACCATGTGACTAGCTTAAAAAGCTGCCGTGATTCGCGTACAAGAATGGCTGTAAAAATTAACAGTGGTCTCACTTAGCAACATAAATTTGGGGCTCAGTTACGGTCATAAGTCAAAGACTACCTGTACTGGGAGTCTGAATGGTGGGAACAGGAAGAGGCAAGCCTGTTACCATAAGAACGCCGCATCCCAGCTCAGAGCAGCATGGATTAAAGGATTTTTGGCCTTTAAAAAGCCTATTTGAACTTCTTTTTTTAAAAGGTTATATTTGCAAACAGCCTTGGAAGCTCTGCTGAAAAGCAGTGGTGACATGCAGGTTTTAATTACAGCAAGTGCAAATGCAAAGTATTTGTGGTTGTTCTTTTTCCGACTTGGCGTCCAGAAATAGTTTACAAAATGTGCACCTCAAATGCAACACACACACACACACACACACACACACACACACACACACACACACAATCTGACATTTGTAGACTTTGTAATCCCAATACTTACAGAACAGGGATGTCTCCACCATGCATTTACTCAAAAATAGGTTTGCAACATAGGTAGCCTTACAACTTACAACCATGATGGCGAACCTATGGCATGCGTGCCACAGGTGGGTGGCACACAGCCATATCTGCCAGCACATGAGCTGTCAGCTAAAATGTGCTTGCGAGCACCAGCCAGCTGATTTTCAGCGATCTGGAGGGCCGTGGGAGGCTGGTTTTGACCTCCCCAGGCTTCAGGAAAACCTGCGGAGCCTGGGGAGGGCAAAAATGGCCTCTTCCAGCCCCTCTGGAGGAAATACCAATTTTAGCTTAGAGGCGAGCAATGTGGCGTATGTGTGTGAGCATGGGAGTGGTTGTGCATGCATTTGTGCATTTGGGGCTGCACTTTGCGTTAAGGGTGCCGGCACGCGAACTTGCATTTTTGGCACCTAACAACATAAAGGTTCACTATCACTGAACATTCGTTCAATGACTGTTCAAAGTTACAATAGCCTTGGCTTGGGGAAAAATGACATGGCTATTTTTCACACAACTGTTGTAGCAGGATCGACATTTGGACGTTTTTGACAACTGATGTGTATTTATGATGGTTGCTACGTTCTGGAGTCATGTGATCACTTTCTGTGACCTGCTGACAAGCCAAGTCAATGGGGAAGTCAGATTCACTTACCAGATGTGTTACTAATGTAACAACTGCAATGCTTCACTGAACAAGAAAAGTTGTAAAAGGAGGCAAAACTCAACAACCGCCTTGCTTAGCAAGATAATTTTTGGGATCAATTGTGGTCATAACTCAAGGGCTGCTTGTAGGCTTCTGGGTTTGGCTGATGACCATCTTCAAAGCGCTCCATGGCTCGGGGTCTAGCTATATACGCGACCGCCTCCTGCCCCATACATCCCTTCGACCGATCTGCTCCCACAGAGAGGGCCTTCTCCGGGTACCGTTGGCCGGGCAATGCCGGTTGGCGACGCCCAGGGGAAGAGCCTTCTCTGTGGCGGGCCCCCCCCTCTGGAACGACCTACCCCCCGATCTACGCATCATCGGGGACCTCCGCCTTTTCTGCCAACTTCTTAAAACTCATTTATTCCAACAAGCCGGCTTAGCATAACCCCCGTTTCTGACTTTTATAGGGATAATTTTAAATTTTAGAGTTTTATTAGTTTTAGCACAGGGAAAGTTTAATAGTTTTTAATAATTATGTATTTTTGTATGGTTTTAATAACGCCTGTGCGCCGCCCTGGGTCCTTTTTTAGGAGAAGGGCGGGGTATAAATTTAATAAATAAATCCTTGCTTCCTAGTTAAGTGGGTTGAGGACTGCAGGCTGGCTGGTTCTCATTCATATTAAACAGCAACAAGGCTTGTTCGGTGCGTTATGCTGGCTTAGCAAATTGTACCTTAAATCAGGTAAGCCGGTTTTAATGCACTAAGAAATCGAGCCGATGCTTAGCATGAGGTTTGGCTGTAAAACATCTGGTCCATCTATCAGCTTAGTCAAGGGCAAAAGGGAAGCAGAACTCTTTAGCTTTTGCTAAGCAACTGCTTGTTTTGTTCTTTTGAATCTTGCCTCGATCGGATATGAGCGTAGAGAGGAAATGAGAAAAAAATATATATATATAAAGAATCTCCCATGACAGCTTTCGAGAGTGAGTTTCTAGTGGGAAGATCTTGAACCAAAGCCAACAGCAACAAAAGTTTCATATCTATACATTGTATAAATATGCAACAGTGTTTTTTTTTAATTACAGTTTTTTTCTTAGGAAAAAAAAGAGAAATTCAAAATCTGTTCCGAAAGGAAGAGGGTAACTTCCTCCAGAGGCTCTCAAACTCTACAAGCACTGACTTGCAAGTGAGAATTTGCCACTCGGAAAGTCTGTAGTAGCTGTTTCTCTAACTAGGCCAATTAAAGAAATATAGGAGTTTGCTTTCATGTAGCAAGCTAAGCTAGATTCCGATTTCCCTTTCCTTAGGATACACATGGGATACTCAACTCTTGTGTTAAAAGCCCGGTGCAGTTTATTGCATGAACCGGAGATAGGTTAATTCAAGAGTTGGTTTTCAGCAGGTTCTGACCAGTTCTGGAGAACCGGTAGGGGAAATTTTTTACGTAGTTAAGAGAACCGCTAAATACTACCTCTGATTGGCCCCACCCCCATCTATTCTCTGCCTCCAGAGTCCCAGCTGATCAGGAGGGAATGGGGATTTTGCAGTATCCTTCCCCTGGAGTGGGGAGGGAATGAGGATTTTGCAGTATCCTTCCCCTGCCATGCCCACCATGCCACAACACGACCACCAAGCCATGGCCAGAGAACTGGTAGTAAAATGTTTTGAATCCCACCACTGGTTAATTCGACAACCAAATTAAACAAACAAGCAAACAGGAAAGTTATTCTTAGCCCAGTATTCTTAGGGTTGCTAAGAATAACGATTAGAGAGAAATATCTATATAGCTGTAAGCATGCAAGGTAAATTGGTCACCTCCACGGTGACCCTGTAAGAGAACTAAATTTAAAGTAGAAGATTAATTTATTCTTCTACAGAGCTCAAGAGCTAGTTGATTGGAATGTCTACTATCATATATTACAAAGAAAAGAAGGACTTGTTCATGGAAAAGATAAAAAAATAATAACAGGGTTTGTACTGTATGCTGAGCATTGGTGCATGTTTCCTAAACTGGCTGTTGAATCTGTGTTGAAAAATTCATTGTTTTATTTATTTTTATTTTATTTATTTATTTTATCAAGCATGAATTAGATAACAGTTATAAATATGAACATGATTATGAATACAAATACAAAGGGATATTAGGATAGGGACTCTAGGCACAGCACGCTGGTGTGCTTTTGCAAGCCCCTTAAAAACCTCTTAGGAATGGGGTGGGGTCCATGTTAGACAGTCTAAGGTTAAAGTTTGGGGGGGTGGGGAAGAAACCACACTGTTAGTTAATGCATTCCAGGCATTGACCACTCTGTTATTAAAGTTGTATTTTCTGCAATTGAGTTTGGAGTGGTTTTTTTTTTGTTGCAAACAAAAGTTGGGATCATTCCATAGATCTCTTTGTTTTCACTGACTATTTTGGATGAAGAGTTTGCTTTCTTAGTCTAATCCAGTATTGCTCAATCTTGGCAACTTTAAGAAATGTGGACTTAAACTCCTAGAATTCCCCAGCCAGCAAGCTGGGAGAAATCCAGAATTATGGAACAAGCTGGGAGAATTCCCGGAGTTGACCTCCACACTTTTTAAAGTTGCCAAGGTTTAGAAAAACTGATCTAATCTATTAATCTAAACTCTAGTAATAATAAAATAGAGATGGGAGGACAGAATAACCCATGCTGTCTTAATAGAATAACAGAATTGGAGGGGACCTTGGAGGTCTTCTAGTCCAACCCCCTGCATGAATGGGAGACCCTATACCATTTCAGACAAATGGCTATGTAATCTTTTCTTAAAAACCTTCTGTGTTTGAGCACCCATAATATATAGAGGCAACTCACTTCACTGATTAACTGTTCTAACTGTCAAGAAATTTCTCCTTAGTTCTCGGTCTTGTTGGTTTTCTGGCAAGATGTTTGATTATCTCTAATGTTTCACCCACTAGCATTATCTTCTTAGTACAATTATAATAATAACTTTTCATATTCCATTGAAAGAATTGGCAATAACAATTCTCCACTGGCAGAGACTCATGGAATTTAAATCCAACTTATCTGAACAGATCTAGGTTGAAACTGCTGCTGTATGTTACAATCACCCTTTGCATGCCTTTGATTATAGATAACGATTTTTCTGGCATAGTCTCTATATATATGTTAGCAGCTGGTGCATAGTAGTGAATAGATATATTTATGGTGTAGGCATGAGTACAAACTTAAGGTTTGCAATGGAAAATGCAAATTTTCTGTTACGTTTTAAAAAGTACAGGTCGATAGCAAATTGAGGAGCAAAAAAAAGGGCTCTACTTAGGGAAAACTTCTGTCTGCTTTAAATTATAGTAGTGCAGTCTGAAATTCCAAGTTTCTTATAGGATGCAAACTTTTAATTAGAATATGCACATTGGTAAATAGAATTTACAGGGATGTGGTGGCTCAGTGGCTAAGACGTTGAGCTTGTCAATCAGAAAGGTCATCAGTTCGGCAATTCGAATCCCTAGCACCATGTAACGGAGTGAGCTCCCGTTCCTTGTCCCAGCTTCTGCCAACCTAGCAATTCGAAAGCATGTAAAAATGCAAGTAGAAAAATAGGCACCACCTTGGTGGGAAGGTAACAGTGTTTCCGTGCGCCTTTGGCATTTAGTCATACCAGCCACATGACCACAGAGATGTCTTCGGACAGTGCTGGCTCTTCGGCTTTGAAATGGAGATGAGCCCCCTAGAGTCAGGAACGACTAGCACATATGTGCGAGGGGAACCTTTACCTTTTGTAAATAGAATTTATTAGTGGATTAAAATACATTCCACAATACTATCATGAATTAAGTTTAGCTTTTGGTTAAACTTTTTAAGAAAGCTTTTGTAAGTGTCCACACATTTCAGGAATATTTTAGACCGAACAACTTTCAAAATAAGAAACGGGGAATGTCAGGTTTCAACAGTCAGTCATACACATGTATGACAGTCACCAATTTGCTCCAGTTTAGATTCATCTAATTCAGCAATTAAGATTAGAAATTGCTGACAGATTGGACTCCGGTCCCTCTCCGAACAGATGGTCTCCTCAGCATTTGGAGCTGCTGATAAATTAATAAAGGAGCCTCTCAGGTTCTCTATATGGCCGATCAGCATCTCTTTCCTGTCACACACACAAAAATTGGCAGAGGGGTTTGTCACCACAGGATTTCCTTGACGGCGGAGCATGGTATAGATTGGTTGTTCTGTTCCTTTTGCCAGGAGGCTGCAACAGTGTGATTTCAGCATTTGACAGCTAGCTTCACTAGCTACCCTGCCAGGAACACATGCTGAGAAAATTCTTTTGATAAGGTTGGGCTCTCCAGGGTGTCTCCTGTCACGTATCAAGGGTTACTTACTGTATTTTTTGGAGTATAAGATGCACCTTCTCCCCCCCCCCAAAAAAAGGGTGAAAATCTGGCTGTGTCTTATACACTGAATACAACATTTTTGGCCTCACAAAACCCTGCCCCCTTTGCAAAAATGGCCATGCATAGCCTTTAGGAGGCTTCCAGAGTGCTCCTGTGGGCTGGGGAGGGTGGAAATGAGTGAAAAATGGGCTGTTTTTTGCTCAATTTCCCCCCCCCCCAGCCCCTAGGAACACTCTATAAGCCTCCTAAAGGCTATGCATGTCCTTTTTTTTCATAAAACACAGTCCTGTTTTCATGAAAAACGGGCACTTTGGGGAGGTCTGCAGAGTGCAAAACCTTTTTTTTAAATTTGCCTCTTCAAATTCTTGGTGCGTCTTATACTCCAAAAAATACGGTATCTGTGTCCTCATTGTCACCTGAGAAAAAGCACCTTTGGGACAACCATGACCTGGATGACTAAGAATCTCTACAGACTTTCCTCAAAGAAGCTTCTTCAGTTCTGACCGAATGTCGTGGACGATGGAAGAATTTATATTCCTTGCAATTATCTGGTATTTGGCACTCTTTCGAGAGTCATTGAGGCCACTTGTGTTTCAATGCTTCGGATTCTTAGCTGCCAATGTTCATAGAAAGTGAGGGTTTGAATCCACCACCATCACAGCAAGTCATCTCTGCAGTTCATTAAAGACCCCCCCCCCTCTGAAAATGCAACAGCAGAAAATGCAACAGCTTCATCACTTTCATGAAACAGCGTTTCTGAGTTCTTATAACAGGCTAGGTTAAGCTGAAAAGGGTGAGATTGTGGTTGTAGGAGGCCAATAATTGCTGCTTCTTGTTGTGTGGATCTGGCCATCACATCAAACACTAATATTGTGGATGGTGTGTGTCTGTGTATCTATATCTATACATCTTTGTGAATTGTCCTAAAAATGTGAGTTCCAGGTGTAGTTACAAAAGAAGCAGACATTATGATCTCCACAACATTTAAAATATATTGTTCACTGAGCTTTTGTTAGTCACTGCTAAAATCGTCAGAGTGTAAAATCCATACAAGGGATACCTGCCTTTATACAATGTTAATCAATTTGGCCATTGCACGCGTGATAGGCCCATCCACCCGCCTCCCACCTGCGATTAGCTTTGTTGGTTTTACATCAGCCATGTTAATAGATCCTCCTATTCCTTCCTCCCTTATCGGACACAGCTTGGGCTGTTCCTCTTGGGCTTTTGCACTCTGATGATGTTAGAAGTGGCTAATGAAGGCTCAGTGAGCAATATATTTTAAGTGTTCCGAAGATTGTAATGTTTGCTTCTTTTGTAACTACACCTGGAACTCGCATTTTTAGGACAATTCACAAAGATATATAGATACACAGACACACACGTGTGTATGTGCAAAATTAAATATATAGTGTTCCATGTCCCCAATGCTGCATCTTTGGTTTTAGGTTATGATTGTAGGAAAGGCTTCCAAAACCAATATATATTCATGCATTGAGCACTTTTTACAATCCTGATCTCACTTAATCTGATGCCTGTCCCATTAATTTCAACATCTTCTGTTGGGGGGAACGAAGGCTGGGAACGAATGAACTCTGCTTGACTTCACAGCATCTAAAGCCCAAGGAATTAAGTACAACACCCTGCCTGGGATTGCTGGAGGCTTAAAACTATGAGTTTGGTTGGTCTTTAGTCAAGTCCTGACCGGTTTAAATGGTTTGGAAAACTGCTTAATTCCTCAGCTAGGCATTCCCCCCCCCCCCAAAAAAAACCTTTCATCCATGAAAAAAAATATGTTTTAATCGGAATCCAGATCAGGCCTTCAAATCTTTCCCATTCCTTCCCCTGGGAACTCAAATCGGTCAAGTCAGATCAAGTAAAAGAAGGTTTAAGCAGCTCCTTCTGGATAAAACTGCAGAATATGGAGAAAGAGTTACAATCTCCTCCTGCGTCAAGCAGTTGATCCTCAATCTATGGCCCCGTGGGCTAGATACAGCCCACCAATGCAAAGTATCCTGCCCATGGTCTGGTGGGATGAAAAGCAGCTGACAGCTTGTCAAGTAGTGCTTCAAAAGCCTTTAAAAGTCTTTTAAAAAGCTTTAAAAACAGCCTTGCAAGATGCTTTTCACAGCCATGTGATCCAGAGCTGGTGGGTGAGTAGGAGAAGGGGTGGTGCCAGCTTGCAAAGCAACTGAACTCTTAAGGCAGTGTTTCTCAACCTTGGCAACTTGAAGATGTCCGGACTTCAACTCCCAGAATTCCCCAGCCAGCGAATGCTAGCTGGGGAATTCTGGGAGTTGAAGTCCGGACATCTTCAAGTTGCCGAGGTTGAGAAACACTGCTCTAAGGCAATATTTCTTCAACTTTCTCCTCTCTGCACCCCATTCCAGACTTCTAACAATTATGAAGGATCCCCAATAAAAGCTTTTCTGATCTTGGCATTGTTGGAAGAAATGCCCATCTGGATTCAGTTCCAAGTGGGAAAAAAGACACTGGAAACATGGAGGCTGCTTGGAAAGATGGTTTAATGATGGATACATGGTTTAAGATCCTGGGCAAAAGAAAAAGCACATGGGTGGGAGAGAGAGAGAGATGTATACCTTCTCTTGGGCCCCACCTTGGAGCTTCCTGTTCCTGTGTAAGGAATGCATTCTGATTGGTTGTCAGCCTCCTATGTGACCATGCAAGGGTAACTTTGTAGTGTCTTGAGTCCCAAGCTTGGTTGAGCCTTGCTAGGTGATGTAATCTCCCCAGGTGCCATATGGTGAGTTCTGTTGCTAGATGGGTAGAGGGCTAATCCTACCTTTGTTGGATCTTGGGTGAGGGCATTTGCTTATGAATAGACTTGGCTGTCTCTTTATCTCTTAAGTGCTGACATCTGCTGTGGGCTATTGAGGAGGGTGGGGACTATTAAGAATGAGTCGGCTTCCTGCCTAAAACACATGTTTCTCCATTTGTCATGCAGAGAAATATAATATTCTGTCTTCTAATATTTCATTCTTCTAGGACAGGGGTCTGCAAAGTCGGCTCTTTTAAGACTGGTGGACTTCAACTCCCAGAAGTCCACCAGTCTTAAAAGAGCCGACTTTGCAGACCCCTGTTCTAGGAAATGGGTGGATGCTAACTTCCTACAACATAATACAGTTACTGGCACGCTCTGAGCTGGGTCATTTCCTTGCAAACTTTTCATTGATAAACTCGGTAATGGTAATGAAAAGACTGCGAGAAAACAACCTAGCTCAGAGAGCACCAAGGATCCCACAGTTTAACTCTGAGTTAGAAATACTCTCTTCTACTGCAAATTGTCTCAGTCCTTACTCAGCGATTCCCAACCTTCTTCACCAGTAGACTTATCTATAATTTGTTTATTGCCATAAGGGAAAAGGATAGCCTTTTCTCAAAATGACAGTTATACTGGGAATAGTGAGATTGGGTATGGATGTCAGAGGGGCCAGAGAAATAGTCAAATTAAGTTTCTATGGCATATTTTTGGTAACTTCAGCCATGTAAGTTAGAGTTAGAATTATTTATTAGCCAAGTGTGATTGGACACACAAGGAATTTGTCATTGGTGCATATGTTCTCCATGTACATAAAAAGATAAGATACATTTGTCAAGAATCATAAGGTACAACACTTAATGATACTCATAGGGTACAAATAAGCAATCAGGAAACAATATCAATATAAATCATAAGGTTACAAGCAACAAAGTTACAGTCCCGCAGTCATAAAAGGGAAGAGATGGGTGATAGGAACGATGAGAAGATTAATAGTAGTAGTAATGCATACTTAGTAAATAGTGGTGAGGGAATTATTTGTTTAGCAGAGTGATGGCATTTGGGGAAAAAGTGTTCTTGTGTCTAGTATGCAGTGCTCTATAGCAACATTTTGAGGGTAGGAGTTGATATAATTTATGTGCAGGATGTGAGGGGCTTGTAGATATTTTCGCAGCCCTCTAAGGTGCAAATAAAATACATTGCAGATCCACAACCTACTATATGAATGTACAGCTACTTTCCAATGAGGGGGAAGTCTTCTGTTGGCATCCTTGGTTGGAAATGCACAACATGGGGCTTCCCTTGAGGTGCACTCGAAAGCTACAGCTAGTCCAGAATGCGGCCGCGCGGGTGATTACGGGAGCCTCCAGATACTCCCACATAACACCTCTCCTGCGCGAGCTGCACTGGCTGCCTGTGGCCTTTCGGGTGCGCTTCAAGGTTTTGACGACCATCTTTAAAGCGCTCCATGGCTCGGGACCTAGTTATATGCGAGACCGTCTCCTGCCCCATACATCCCTTCGTCCGATCCGCTCCCACAGAGAGGGCCTTCTCAGGGTGCCGTCGGCCAGGCAATGCCGGTTGTCGACACCCAGGGGAAGGGCCTTCTCTGTGGCGGGCCCTACCCTTTGGAACGACTTACCCCCTGAACTACGTACCATCTCAGACCTCCGCCTCTTCCGCCAGTGTCTTAAGACACACCTTTTCCATCAAACCGGCCTAGCTTAACCTCCCACTGTGACCGCTCCTAGATAGTTTTAATTTGGAGGATTTTATATTATTTTAGCGCAGGGTAGGGATTTAATAGTTTTTAAAATTTTTGCACGTTGTTATATTTGTTATGTTTTAAATTTCCTGTGCGCCGCCCTGGGTCCTTTTCGGAGAAGGTGCGGGGTATAAATTTGAAAATAAAAAAAAAAAAACATGGAAAAAATAGGCAACAGTTTTAACATCTGTTTTAATTGATCTTGTGTTATAGTATTTTGGAATTGAAATGGAAGTAGATTGTCTTGACAGCAGCCAAGAAATAAGCAGCAGATAAGTTTCGTTTAGAGTTGTCTTGACATCTGTATGGCTGGAAAACCTTTGATGAGGATCAAAAATGGAGGGATTCAAACATCTAGTATCCATAAGGTAAAGGTTCCCCTCGCACATATGTGCTAGTTGTTCTTGACACTAGGGGGCGGTGCTCATCTCCATTTCAAAGCCAAAGAGCCAGTGCTGTGCGAAGATGTCTCCATGATCATATGGCAGGTATGACTAAACGTCAAAGGCACACGGAACGCTGTTACCTTCCCACCAAAGGTGGTCCCTATTTTTCTACTTGCATTTTTACATGCTTTCGAACTCCTAGGTTGGCAGAAGCTTGGACAAGTAATGGGAGCTTACTCCCATTACGTGGTGCTAGGGATTCGAACCGCTGAACTGCCGACCTTTATGATTGACAAGCTCAGCATCTTAGCCACTGAGCCACCATGTCCCTTAAAGCAGGGGTCTCCAACCTTTGCAACTTTAAGTCTGAAGGACTTCAGCTCCCTGAATTCTCCAGCCAGCAAAGCTTGTTGGAGTATTCTGGGAGCTGAAGTCCTTCAGACTTAAAGTTGCAAAGGTTGGAGACCCCTGCCTTAAAGTACAAGAAAGTTGGGATGAGATGTTACTAAAACTACAGATCAATGTGAGAGAATCCATGATTAAAAGGCAGTCCTGTCTGCCTGGAACTTAGTTCTTGAAATGTAGAATCTGAACAGAGATACTTGAGAGTTTGGAGGGGGGGGGTGAGAAATAAAAAGCTGAAGTTGATTGTAATCATGATAAATGGATTCCCTGTCCAAAGAATTGAATGATTCCTAGACATTGTGACTGGCGTTTGGAAGCTAGCAAGGAGGGAAGGGGGAAAAAATCTGTGCTTAGACATTTCTTCCATGAAAAAAAACCCTGAAGTTTCCAATTATCTTGGCTTGCTCTCACAACCCCAAAAATCATGAGGTTGGCTTTAAAAAGAGATTAAAATAATCCCTTTCTAGAAAGCTCTGCTTCCAGGCCTTGAAGGTTATTGTAGGATTATGTAATCAAACTTTCCCCCCCTCTCAGCCTTCAAGAGCTAAACATTTAATTTCACTTTACGTTCTAGAGAATTTTTTTTTAAAAAAAATCTCTGAATTCTTCACCCCTGTCCTCATTAAATTAAATTCAGAGCTTTCAAATATGTATATGGAAATACACACCATTGTATTTTATTCTTATTCTATTCTTATTCAGGTTTAGCGAAGCTCTAAAGAAAAGGAAATGATTTTAGTATATCTTGCCCACTGAAACATACTGGAAAACCCCCCAAAAGTGCTTTATTTTTCCTTCCAAAGGCAAGTGGGCTTGTGTTTTTTTTTTTTCCTTTGAAAAGTCTCACCTCATCCAAGAAGCTTCTTCAGTTCTAACTAATTGGAGATGATTGATATTCTTTGCAAATCCTTTCCAGGCCTTTGCAAATCCTTCTGTTCCACACCAGTTAATTAGAACTAAGGAAGCCAATTGGATGGGGAAGCAAAATGTTTTCAAAGGAAAAAGAAAGAAAGTCCAGTTGTCTTTTGGAAGAAAGAAAAAGCACCTTTGGGACAACCATGACCTGGATGATTGAGAATCTCCATACACATGATGAAGGAACTTCACCAGATGTTTCTTCAAGGTAGACTAAATCAGAGGTTCCCAAACTTGGCAACTTTTAAGACTTGTGGACTTCGACTCCCAGAATTCCGTGGGAGCAGAGCTGGCTGGAGAATTCTGGGAGTTGAAGTCCACAAGTCTTAAAGTTGCCAAGTTTGGGAACCTCTGGACTAGATTAAGAAACCAATGCCATATAGACCAGGATTCCTTATGTTGAAACCTCTATAGCAGGGGTGTCAAACTTGATTTCATCATGGTGGTTGTTTGACCTCAGGGGGGCAGAGTGGGCATGGCCATGGTGAGCGTGGCCAGCTCGCCATCACTCATGTCAGGGGATCCTGTGGTGGCCCGAGCGCTCTGCCAGAGAAAATGGGCGTCCGAGCTCCATTTTCAGCTGCAATGGCCTCGTTGCAATCGTCTGCCAATGAAAATGGAGCTCCGGAGGGCTGCGTGCAACCCTCCCGAGCTCCATTTTCACTGGCAGAAGCACTGTGGGCCTGCCCTTTGCTGTTTCCAGGATGGCCCCATGGGCCAGATCTAAGCACCCCATGGGCTGGATTCAGCCCCTGGGCCTTGCGTTTGACACCTCTGCTCTATAGCATCAGAAATTTGCAGGTCTGAATGTGCTTTGCTTTTTTTAAAATCTGTGTGTGAACTAGGAGAAATTTGAGACTTTTGTTTCCAAATTGTTTTCTTGACTCAGGATCAATTCCCTCTTGTCTGACCATTGTCTTAGTAGGGCTCTTCCCCCAAGGATGCAAATGGCTTGAAAAAGCAGTGAACAGCCATTTCCCTATTAGTGTCATCAAAGCAATTCTCAATGCCTCCTCAAGAGTTGACTATGTAATCAACTCTTGAGGAGTTCCATAGTCCTCAACAGAGGTGGTATTCAGCCGGTTTGAACCGGTTCACCTGAGCCGGTAGTGGAATTCATAGTCAACTCTTGAGGAGTTCCATAGTCCTCAACAGAGGTGGTATTCAGCCGGTTTGAACCGGTTCACCTGAGCCGGTAGTGGAACTCATAGTCAACTCTTGAGGAGTTCCATAGTCCTCAACAGGGATGGTATTCAGCCAGTTTGGACTGGTTCACCTGAACCAGTAGTGGAACTCATAGTCAACTCTTCAGGAGTTCCATAGTCCTCAACAGAGGTTGTATTCAGCCAGTTTGAACCGGTTGACCTGAACCGGTAGTGGAAATCATAGTCAACTCTTGAGGAGTTCCATAATCCTCAACAGAGGTGGTATTCAGCCGGTTTGGACCAGTTCACCCGAACAGGTAGTGGAAATCATGGTGGGCCCACCCTGTCACTCTGCAGTCCTATTTAGGCACGCTTTCAAGCCACCTGCATACCTTCAAACCCACACACGATCAAAGCACATGCCTGCGCACTCACATTTGCGAACCGGTAGGGAAAGTAAGTGAATACCAGCCCTGGTCCTCAAGTCAGAGTTCCAAAATGCAGGTAGTCCTCAACTTACAACCTTTTGCTTTGAAGTGACCATTCAAAGTCACAACGGCGCTGAAAAAATGTGGCTTAGGATTCTTTTTCACACTTATGACTGTTGCAGCATCCCCATGGCCATGTGATCAAAATTTGAGCATTTGGCAACTGGTTCATCTTTATGATGGTTGCCGTATTCTGGGATCATATGATCCCATTTTGCGACCTTCTGACAAAGCAAAGTCAACGGGGGAAGCCACATTCACTTAGCAGATGTGTTACTAGCTTAACAACTGTTGTGATTCACTTAACAGATGTGGCAGGAAAAGTTGTAAAATGGGGCAGAATTTGTTTAACAACTGTCTCGCTTAGCAATAAAAATGTTGGGCTCAATTGTGGTCATAAATCAAGGACTAACTGTATTAGCTATCCTTTCTATCTTTAAAGTTTGCCTCTTACCTGCCATAAATTCGACAATGAATGCAGTTAGACTCCCAGCAAACTGTGGGACTTTAACTCCACTGTTAGTCATGTCCTTAGAAAATTAATTTTTCCCCTTTGTTTTACCTGAATGTATTCTTACTTCTTTGCAGAAGTTTCTGTGATATGAAATATGTATTTTGAGAAAGTACTTTGTACTAAAAACATTTGAATGACTCATGCATACTCCATCATTGTTGGAAGTATATGCAGTGATGTAGTTCTCTTCCCAGTTTTAATATTTTACAGGGTGAAAGTATTTAATTATAAATTTTTGAAAAGCTAAAAAATGTGTCATTGTTTTGGCTCAGCTTTTCTTCCACCCTCTCTGTCTGAGAATTACTTTCTTAAATGGATATGTCTGACTTCTGGCATGCAGTCATGGAGGAAGGAAAGTGGAAAATAGAAATAAAACTCCAATGGAAATTGAATTGTCAAGGGTCTCATCCCAAATTTTGCTTGGTGGATTAATGAATGAATATATAAATGCATGGAGTTTTTTAAATGGACTTTTTATAGATAAAAAGGAGAGAGAGAGAGAGAGAGAGAGAGAGAGAGAGAGAGAGAGAGAGAGAGAGAGAGAGAGAGAGAGAGAGAGAGAGAGAGAACTTATTTCAGCAAATCAAAGTCCATTTAATATAACTCCCAACAACAACATAGAAGAGGTGTAATGCTGAAGGTGCTGGCCTACAAAACCAAATTACCATGAACTCTTAAACATGAAGGCCAACTGGGTGATTTGGGGCCAGTTATTCTTTTTAATTCCTAAATTATTTCATTTCAAAATTGGTAAGCTGGTAAATTGAGGACTATCTGCATTTACCTATGGGAACTGTCTTCCCTAAGATCCAATCAAACCTATGTCCAAAAAATAAAATAAATAAACCAAATAAATAAAATGAAATGAAATAAAAAATAAATAAAATGAAAATAAATAAATAAAATGAAGTGAAATAATAAATAAATAAAATAAAAATAATTAGATTAGATTAGATTAAAAATGTGAGAGATAAATGGCAGTGAACCAAAAACACCATTGACTAATTCACCCAGTGTACCAGGCTGTATGACCAGGCTAAGTCTAAGGGAGGGGTCAAAGATGTCATCACTTTCAAATCTCTTTGTGCCCACAAGAGATTTAAGTCCAACCCACCTTGAATGCCTTTCTTATCTCCCGCTCATTTCACTTGATGGTTAGTTGGTCAGATTCTTGTACAGAGCTTAAGATTGCTATAAATCTTTATACTCATTTGAATTGCCTGAATCTCCTGATTTTCTGGTAGTTGATACTCAAACTCTTAAGAATTTTGTCCTCTTTTCTCTGTGATTTAATAAATTGCAGAATTTCTGTGGTGGATTAAACGAGAGTTGTAACAAGTCACAACGTTGTATTTCCCTGGGTTTGGACATTGCCTCCAAACAGCTTCTATTTCTGATCCTTGTATGTTCTGCGTATACTCTAGATACAGCATGTCCTTTTGCTGACTTGTCTTGGTATTTTCTCACTTTTATTTCATGCAGCCATGCTAAAAATACAACCATGGAAAGTATACGGAATTAGTGTGTGGAATGAGTAACATTAAATGAGAAAGTGTGGAAAGCAGAAGCTGCCAAAAGCTGAAGGTTGTAGTTTGAACAGCTGATGCCCAAATGGATCATTTCTTATTCCTTCTAAGAACAAGACAGATAAATCTGTGAAGGTTTGGTACGTAGTAAAAAAAAAAGATGAAATATTTTGGCTTCCAACAAGCACCAAAATGTGGATGCATCCCAGAAATGAAGACAAAGTGAGGCTAGCAAACCTCAGGATAAAAGCCAAATTTGATTCCATTTAAACGTTATTTTAGATTTGATCAAGCGGTATCAAGATGAGATATTTTGATATTTCTGCCTTATGTCACATTAAAACAGTTACAAGTTGGAAGCAATTTTCAAAAGGGTTTTAGAGCCTGTACTTAAGGTATTTTAAATCTCATACCGCATACCGCTCAGGAAATTCAAGTCATCTGTTATGTCATCATTTGGGGGGGGGGGGTTAAAAGGGTTTTCGGTGTTTTTATTAGAATTCATAATGATTGTGGTTTTATGGCTTTTTTTTCATTGGTTTTAGTTTTGTTGCATAACACCCAGAATTATTATTATTATTATTATTATTATTATTATTATTAATAATAATAATAATAATAATAATAATAATAATAATAATAATAATAATAATAATAATAATAATAATAATAATAATAATAATAATCATCATCATCACATTTGTAACCTGCACCCATCTCACCACAAGGGACTCGGGGCGGCGAACAGAGATTTAAGATAAATATACATAAATATAAATTATTACTAAATAATAACTAAATTAAATCAATACCCTGCTTAAAATAAATTTAAATTTAAAACCTATAAATTAAAACTTTGATTTGATTATAAAACAATAGGTTGCGGAGTAGCTCATGTTAGGCCGGCCAGATGAAAATAGTAAGTTTTTAGAATGACTTTTGGTGAGATGGACAGCTATTTAAGAAAGAGGGAGGGAGGGAGGGAGGGAGGGATAGATGGATGGACGGATGGACGGACGGACGGACGGACAGACATATCTTTTTTTTCCAAATGTTACAATTCTATAAAAGCAATGCACACTATTAATGTAACATAGGTCCCTCTCTCCAATTAGGAAATAATAATTGATTTCCACACAAAATGATTTTTTATTTTGTATTTTTTTTTCTCATTCAAAATGACTCATATTTAAAAGTCTTGATTCTAGTCACAAACCTCTGAATATTTTTTTAACCAAATTATGAACTTTCTGGGATTCAAGAATATTGTAAATCATCCATTTCCCTTTTCATTCTATTTTAGAATCCTTTCCACGGATTACAATACTTCATTTATCCTAATGCTTAATGTATACTGATGTATAAAAGGTAAAGGTTCCCCTCACCCGTATGTGCTAGTTGTTCCAGACTCTAGGGGGCGGTGCTCATCTCCGTTTCAAAGCCAAAGAGCCAGCACTGTCTGAAGACGTCTCCGTGGTCATGTGACCGGCATGACTCAATGCCAAAGACGCACGGAACGCTGTTGCCTTCCCACCAAAGGTGCTTCCTATTTTTGTACTTGCATTTTTACATGCTTTCGAACTGCTTGTTTGGGAGAAGCTGGAACAAGTAATGGGAGCTCACTCCGTTACGCGGTGCTAGGGATTTGAACTACCGACCTTTCTGATTGACAAGCTCAGAGTCTTAGCCACTGAGCCACCACATCCCTATATTGATGTATTTTAATATTTTTACAATGTTTTGGGGAGTTAGGCACAAGGGTTCATTATCCAAACCAGGTAGCGTCATCAGTGCTAGCAAACCCCACTCCTTGCTAGCACCAATGATAGCCATATTAATAATATTTTTTCAATTTTTTTTTTGAGAATTTGGCACAATGTTATGTTGATGACTAAGGCCATCAAGCTCTGAAGGGCTTGTTTTAAAGAACTCTAGTGAGGAATTTATCCTAGGTGCAAATGCTACAGTTTTAAGTTTGATCAGTGGTTTCTATCAATAGCAAGAGCACTTAAGAGTTATATACTGCTGCACACTGTTTTATAGGCCTCTTTAAGCCGTTTACAGAGCCAGCATATTGTCCCCAACAACCTATGTCCCAGGTGTGAAATTCAGCAGGTTCTGACCAGTTCTGGGGAAGCAGTAGCGGAAATTTTGAGTAGTTCAGAGAACCAGTAAATACCACCTCTGGTTGGCCCCGCCCCCATCTATTCTCTGTCTCCCGAGTCCCAGCTGATCGGGAGGGAATGGGGATTTTGCAGTATCCTTGCCCCAGAAGTGGGGAGAGAATGGGCATTTTACAATATCCTTGCCCCAGGAGTGTGGAGGTATCCTTGCCCCAGGTGTACGGAGGGAATGGAGTTTTTACAGTATCCTTGCCCCAGGAGTGGGGAGGGAAGGGGATTTTACAGTATTCTTCCCTGCCACCCCCATCAAGCCATGCCCACAGAACCAGTAGTAAAAAAAATTGAATCCCACCACTGCTTTAATTGTAATCTTGTGTTGGACTGATAAAATTACTGCTCTATATGCGAATTAATACACAGTGAATGCACTGTGTATTAATTAAACAAATACTTTCAAGGGAAACTTCCTGCTTAGAGAAAAAGGACATTCTAATGAGTTCTACAGTTCTACAGAAGACAACTTTTAGCATCGTCGAAATATTTGTGTTCACTCTTCCTTTAAAGCTTTAAAAGAGGAACATTCAGAATGATGGTGATTTTCTACACATTAAGCTTTGTTTCTATTTCAAGAGACTTGGTCACATGGGTATAAAATAAAATAAAAAAGCTTCCTAAAGAAAGAAATATCACATGAACTTACTGTTTAGAAATTACGGCACTTTTGAAAAGCAACAATGGCTCCCACTACTGAAAACCTCAGGGGGAGTTGGTAGTTAATCTTAAGTAAAGTGCACTTCATTGCTTTAGTAATGTAAAGCTTTTGAATTCTTTTGTTCTAGCAGGGAAATGATTTGCTGGTGTGCCTGGAATAGTCAAAACAACCTTTCCTATCAAGATACTTGGCCAAACCTAGAATGAATAGGACTAGCCAAAATAAATAGAGATATCGCAGTCTACGGCAAACAGGGCAATATAATGTGCTGTTCTTATACTGGAGGAATAGTTTTATTTATGTATATAATGAAAGTGTAATGTGAATGCATGTATTTCATGTCTGTGTTCTATATCCTAAAAGCAATGAAATTTAAGAATAACAAGAGTTGGAAGGGACCTTGGAGGTCTTCTAGCCCAACACTCTGCTCAATTAAGAAACCTTATAGCCACGATGGTGAACCTATGGCACGTATTCCTGAAGTGGCAAATGTAGCTATGTCACCTGGCATGCGTGGCATCACCTGTTCCTCTTCCAGGTTTCTGGTGTGCATGCGTACGTGATGAACAGCTGGCATTTGTGCGCGTGGCAGTGCCAGAAACCGGAAGAGCTGGTCTTCCGTTTTCCAGCATGAGCATCCACGCTGGTCAGCTGATCAATGCATGCTCATGCACAGCAGTAACAGGAAGACTTGCTGTCTGGTGCGCATGCATGCTCCGGAAATACATTTTCTGGCACATGCATGCCCCCTGGGCAGCTCCTCTTCCTGGTTGCAGCTCAGATGAGCACACAAATGTGCATGCTCAAAGTGCTCCGTTTTTGGCACTTGGTGCCCCGTGTGCGTGCGTCTGTGGTGGAATTAAAAAAAATTACTACCAGTTCTGTGGGTGTGGCTTGGTGGGCGTGGCAGGGGAAGGATACTGCAAAATCCCCATTTCCTCCTGATCAGCTGGGACTTGGGAGGCAGAGAATAGGTGGGGCATGGCAAGCCAGAGGTGGTATTTGCTGGTTTTCTGAACTACTCAAAATTTCCACTACCGGTTCACCAGAACTGGTCAGAACTTGCTGAATACCATCTCTGGCGTACATGCTCTGTTTTTGGTACTCAGTGCCCTATACCATTTTAGACAAATGGCCGTCCAATATCAAGAAACCTTTGAGTAATATAATATATGATCATGCACAATATTCACCAATGCAAGGGTTATTTTCAGATCTATCATTGTTCTTGCTTACGAGTTCCTCTTGGTATTCTAAAGGCTGAACCTATAAGAGCCTTCAAAGGCTTAAGAATTTCCTTAAAAATTCCAACTTGGCATTTTTGAGATGTGTTGGTACTGCCCACATCCAGGCTTGGCAGGAATTCTAGAAACTGCAGTTTCAACACATTGGATATTTAAGATACACAATTCATCTTCATTAATCAAATTACAAGTGAATAATAATAATGTGATTGAATGGCTTACTGGGGCAAACATTTCTTTCTTTCCACATTTATCTTGCTGTAAGGTTTCTCAATATTGAATGTCTTCTGTATGATGATGATAATGATGATGAGGAATTACGATGATGATGATGACTATGTGCCATCAAATTGTGGTGCTACATATATTGAATGTGTTTGTTGTATCACTAAAGGACAATATTTGTAGCTCAGGGTTGACATGTGGGATCCTTAAAGCTCTCTGAGCTTGATTGTTTTCTTGCAGATGTTTCATTACCCCAACTAGGGTAATGCCATGGTGGCACAGTGATTAGAATGCAGTATTGCAGGCTAACTCACTGCTCGCTGCCAGGAGTTCAACCAATTCAAGGTTGACTCAGCCTTCCATCCTGGGGAGCAGAGGTGGTATTCAGCAGGTTCTGACCAGTTCTGGGGAACTGGTAGTGGAAATATTGAGTAGTTCAGGGAACCGGTAAATACTACCTCTGGCTGGCCCCGCCCCCATCTATTATCTGCCTCCGAGGTCCCAGCTGATTGGGAGGGGATGGAGATTTTGAAGTATCCTTCCCCCAGTGGGGAGAGAATGGAGATTTTACAGTAATTTTCCCCTGCCACATCCACCAAGCCATGCCCACAGAACCAGTAGTAACAATTTTTGAATCCCACCACTGCTTGTCAGTAAAATGACGACACAGGTTGTTGGGGGCAATATTCTGACTTTTTAAACTGGATGGCGAATTCTGGGAGTTGAGGTCCAGATGGCTTAATTTTTCCACGGTTGAGAAACATCGCCTTAGTACAGTGTTTCTCAGGCCCAGCAATCTTAGATGTCCACCCATCTTAAAGGGTTGCCAGGTTTGAGGAAAAATTGCCTTAGTGGATTCAGCTGAATTGGTTGATTCAGTTCCAGTTGAATTCTCTTGCTATATTTCAGAACAACTCTGAAAAGCAGAAGTTCCACTTCCTTTTTCTTTGATTCTTTGATTTGTATATATGTTTAAAAAAATTCCTCTTTTAAAGTGAAAGGAAATAGCCTTTTTAGCAGTTGGTCTATCTATGTCACAGGAGCTGGAGTGAAAATTGGTGAAAGGTGAGCAGGGTGGAGGTATTTCCACATTTTCCATTGATTCAACAACTTTTACATCTTGCACTGATTAGACTAAATAAAGTCCACAGAAACTTTTTTTTGCCTATAAATGAAAAAAAGTCCTGATGAGGTTTTCATACTACCTCTGGGTGGCCCCGCCCCCATCTATTATCTGCCCCATCTATTATCTACTATTTACCACATGAAGCATCTAATGTACTAATACCACTCTATAAAGCCTTAGTAAGACCACAGCTAGAATAGTGCATCCAATTTTGGTTGCCACGATGTAAAAAAGATGTGGAGACTCTAGAAAGAGTGCCAAGAAGAGCAACTGAGATGATTAGGGGACTGGAGGCTAAAACATGTTGCAGGAACTGAACATGGCTGGTCTAGTGAAGAGAAGGACCAGGGGAGACATGATAGCAGTCTTCCAATATTTGAGGGGCTGCCACCGAGAGGAAGGAGTCAAGCTATTTTCCAAAGCACCTGAAGGCCAGGTAAAGAATAATGGATGGAAACTGAAAAAGGAGAGATTCAACTTTGAACTAAGGAGACATTTTCTGACAGGGAGAACAATCAATCCATGGAACAGAAGTTGCCCACGGAAGTTGTGGGAGCTTCATCACTGGAAGCTTTGACTTGATTGGAGTGCCATGTGTCAGAAATGGTGTTGAGTTGTTCTCCTGCTTAGAGTGGGGGCTGGAGGCTGGACAGGTTGACCTACAAGGTCCCTTCCAAATCTGGTATTATGTATGTATAAATTTATGTATAAATTTCCTTGTCATGGAAACCCATGAAACGGCTATGCACAATTGGGGGGAAGGAGGGTCAAATGAGGACTGTGCCACCTGATTCAAGCTCCTCCCCTTTTGTATGTGTTTGTGTTGTAATTCAGAGAATACAGAAAGAGCAGACTTGTGTAGAATGGACAACAGTGCTTTCACTATTTTCCTAAAAGCATCACATCCCAGAGATGACTCAAAATTGTTTTGGGGGAAATGTTATGGAATCCACATGAATTCCATCCATCTCTACTAGTCATTATATCAGATTTCTACACAAACCAGGGAAGGAGGGGAAAAGATAGCCTACTTTAAAAAGCCTAAATAAAATAAACTATTAATTTTAATTGTTAATTGTTAATTTAATTTTTAATTTCATTGTAAATTGTCAATTGGTTATTGGATTTACTATTTAATCTTTTTAAAACTTTTGTAATATGTGTTTTTACGTTGTACGCCGCCCTGAGTCCTTTGGGAGAAGGTTGTCATATAAATCCAATAAATCCTAATCCTGAAGAAGAAAAAAGTGCACAGCTCTATAATGAAGCTGAAATGATGGAATTGTCTTCCCAGCTCTTAATCTTACCTGTCTATTCTTCCATTCTATAAAGCTCACTCTCAGGGCATCTTATAAAAAAGATCGGGAATCTTTTCCCCCAGTGGTGGGTTTCTGCAGGCTCACACCTACTCGCAAGAGCCGGATGGTGAAATTTAGAGAGCCGGTGAGAGGGGGTTCCACCGGCGGACCCAGAAGTAATTCTGGGCTGCCACTGCCGGTAACCCAATGGGAAGGAAAGGAAGGCAGAAAGTAAGAAAGGAAAGAAAGGAAGGAAGGAAGGAAAGGAAAGGAAGAAAGAAAGAAAGAAAGAAAGAAAGAAAGAAAGAAAGAAAGAAAGAAAGAAAGAAAGAAAGAAAGAAAGAAAGAAAGAAAGAAAGAAAAAGAAAGAAAGAGAATTTATCATCACAATTGAGCCCAAAATTTTGGTTGCTAAGCAAGAGCGTTGTTAAATGAGTTTCACCACATTTTACAAGTTGGCCACTACCACCCTGTCACATGACTGCCAAGCCACACCCACAAAATAGGCCACACCTAGAGAGTAGGTTCTAAAAAAATTTGAAACCCACCACTGTTTTCCCCCCTAGTTACGGTAGCTTTTCAAAAAAAACAAACATTCACCTCCAAAGATTTGAAGGCAGCACAGGGATAATCATAATGGAATGAGGAAGTGGAAATAAAGAACTGAACTATTTGGCTTCTCTATATTCAGTGGAAAGTTGGGGTTCGGTCAGTAAGTTTAAATCCATTATAATAGCTTAATGCTCCTGTTTTGCTTGTCAGTTCGGTGTTGGAAAACTCCTTGTGAGCTCAAAACTGTTGTAGCCAACACGCAAATAACGCTTCTACCTTGTAAACTGCCCAGAAAGTGCTTATGGGGTGGTACATAAGGCTAAATGCTACTGCTATCTAGTTCTGCTCGTCCAGAAAGAAAAATGGAAATTAAACCCAGGAGAACTGCAACAGTTGAGAATAGAAGGAAATCCAGCTGTGATTCTAAAACCGTCTTATTGGCAATGACTTTGGATAGAGTCATGTCTCTGACTGTATCTTTGATATACAATACAATAGCAGAGTTGGAAGGGACCTTGTAGGTCTTCTAGTCCAACCCCCTCCGTGGGCAGGAACCTTATACCATTTCAGACAAATGGCTATCTAACATCTTCTTAAAGACTTCCAGGGTTGGGCCATTCACAACTTCTGGAGGCAAGCTGTTCCAGAGGTTAATTGTTCTGACTGTCAGGAAATTTCTCCTTAGTTCTAAGTTGCTTCTCTCCTCGATTAGTTTCCACCCATTGCTTCTTGTCCTGCCCCCAGGCGCCTTGGAGAATAGCTTGACTCCCTCTTCTTTGTGGCAACCCCTGAGATATCGGAACACTGCTATCATGTCTCCCCTGGTCCTTCTCTTCATCAAACTAGACATACTCAGTTCCTGCAACCGTTCTTCATATGTCTTAGTCTCCAGTCCCCTAATCATCTTGGTTGCTCTTCTCTGCACTCTTTCCAGAATCTCCACGTCTTTTCTACATCGTGGCGACCAAAACTGTATGCAGTATTCCAAGTGTGGCCTTACCAAGGCACTATACAGTGGCATTAACACTTCACGTGATCTAGATTCTATCCCTCTGTTTCTCTTATTTATTTCTTATTTATTTCTTTGCCTTTGATTCTTGGGAAGTATAACCCTACATAAATATCCACTGGGCTTGAGCTTTTCTATAGTGTTGCAGACATCTGGAAATTGACCTCTTCTCCTTCTCAAACCCCCCCCTTTTTCTGGGTAAACAAATGCCTTGGTCATATTTGCAAATCCTCTTTTAATCATTAAGCAGTAAATAAACTCTAGATTAGACAGGGCAAAGTTTAAAGCATGCTGAGCGGTTGCAAAATGAGAAAGCAACAGTTGCTGAAAACCTGAAACACACTTTCTTCTAGAAGCCCATAATTATGTTTATCATTAATTAATTACAGGACTCAGTGGCTAAGACACTGTGCTTGCCGATCAGAAGGTCGGCAGTTCAGCGGTTCGAATTCCTAGCTCCGCGTAACAGAGTGAGCTCCCGTTACTTGTCCCAGCTTCTGCCAGCCTAGCAGTTCGAAAGCACGTAAAAAACACAAGTAGAAAAATAGGGATCACCTTTGGTCATGCCGGCCACATGACCACAGAGACGTCATCGGACAGGGCTGGCTCTTCAGCTTTGAAATGGAGATGAACACTGATGGCCAAATATGGCCTTTCTAGGCTCGTGCCTGGGTGTGCATATTTTCCAATGAGACAAACCGAGACAGGAAGATCATTTTATTACAATTTATCAGAATATTCAGACAAAAGGGATTCCTCATTCAAAGAGGGAACCCCGATCTTTAGCTAACATTCCCTTTTATAGTTAACATAACAAAGAAACCTGAAAGAGGAAAGTTGATTGGACAGGATAACAGCATACATGTTTATTAAAATGAGGTCTGAAAGGGAATAAATTCTAAGGAGAAAGGTTGTTTAGGGTTCACAAGAGATAAGCCAGACCCCAAATTGTACTAACAAACTTTTCTTATCTGGAGCTAGTCTCCAACTTGTTTATCAGTTTAGGAATGTTAAAAGCTAATAAATCTTGAACATCGCTTTAAAAGAAATAATATAAATCAGATTAAAATACAAACTAACTATGTTAGCTAACAAATAAGGAAGCCCATGTTATTTGCCCCTCAACACTGCCTCTTAGAGTCAGGAACGACTAGCACATATGTGCCAGGAGAACCTTTTCCTATCATCATTAATTGTTTTATCATGACTGTGTTTGCTTCTATGCACATCTCAGTTCTGGTTTTCATTTGGTTTGCCTGCTAAAAACTTGCATGAACTTCCATTCGAGCTTTTATCTGGTTACCAGCAGCGATAAGGAATTCTGAGCTGGTGAGTGGATTGCTATCCTTATTTGGCAGAAAAACCAGACTGTCTGTCTGTTCTATGCCTAGCATAGAAATCTGCAGTTTCCAAAAAGATAAACAGAACGGGTCAATCCCTTACCTATCTATGCCTGGGAAAATTAGCTGCCTTTTTTTCTCCTTAATGAATCCCTTTGGGCAGCTTATTAAAAAAGACTGGCTTGTTTTAGACTTAACAAGAAGAGAAACTATGCTTATAAATTACCACCGTACCAGTTCTGCACAAAAAGGGCTAGGATGGATAAGGAAATATCAAAAGATGCGCAGATCTTCTTGGAGGCAAGTTTATTTATGGCCTCTTGACCTTTCCCTCAGCGTCTCTAGAGTCATTCTTACTACTCCTAGCATTTCCTTCCAACCTACTCTTAACAACTGCCAATATATTTTCCTGAGGTGCTCTCTAAGCCTGGTTGTTTCCTTTTTACTACCCAAACTAGGCAACATATGCAGTGCATTGATGATGTTACCTAGTTAGGATAATGGAACATCTGCAAGAAAACAACCAAGCTCAGAGAACACACAAAAATCCCCAACCCTTATTTCAACTCTGAGCTACCAATATTCTCCCTCATTGATATTTATTTAAGTCCGCCAACGTTTTTCTCTTCTCCAATCCACCTTTCACTTTTCTTGTCTAATTTTCTGTTGTGTTCTTCAAACATTTTTAAAAATATGTCCAGTCTGGCTTTGTTGAGCCGAAGTTGCCCTGCGTCTTTGGCAATTGTTTTGGGCTTTTAAGAAGCTAAATAAGCAAGAAATCTCAGCTGTGAAATATGGATTGACTTTTGTGATTCAGAAGCAAAACATCCTTCCCAAAACTATCCAGATGGAAGGCTGGGTGGCTCAGTGGCTAGACGCTGAGCTTGTTGATCAAAAAGGTCGGCAGTTCAGCAGTTTGAATCCCTAGTACAGGTCTCCTGAGTGAGCAAGGGGTTGGACTAGATGACCTCCAAGGTCCCTTCCAACTCTTTACTGTTAACTCTGTTAATCTTGTTGTTTTAACAATTTACTTTACCATCCTGGGATTTCTTATCTAATACTAACCATATCCAACTCTGCTTGGCTTTTCAAAATCAGACCAAGTTGGCTGAACAGTGTAGAGTGATGATTCTACTCCAATTTCTCATCCATCTATATAAATAAAAATGTAACTATGAGTTTGTTCAAAACCGCTAATCTCTGAAAGTACTGCACCGATTGCTTCCAAATTTTCACACAACGTTCCTTTCAAATACGGCACCAATGATATATATATAGATTGTGTAGATGTCACACCTGTACCAGGTACACGCAACGGAAATGTAAAAAATGTAGGCAGATAGATACAGAGAGCAGTGTGCCACAGGATGACATAATACAAAATGTCATAATACCTCCTGTATTTCAAGGAGAAATACAGTAGTTAGGTAGGTAGGTAGGTAGGCAGCGATAGGGATAGAGAGAGAGAGGGAGAAATGCAATAGGTAGGTAGATAGGCAGCTATAGGGATAGAGAGAGGGAGGGAGAAATGCAATAGGTAGGTAGGTAGCTATAGGGATAGAGAGAGGGAGGGAGAAATGCGGTAGGTAGGTAGGTAGAGGGATATATAGAGAGTGGGATAAATACAGTAGGTAGGTAGGTGGATAGAGAGATTGATGAGGGTTGTGTCCCTCCTGACTGGGTCACAGCAACACGTGGCCGGGAAGGCTAGTTGATACATGTAACACAGACCAATGTAACAGCCAGTCTCCTGCTCTTAATACCCCCAAATGCAAACCACTCACCTGGAGTTTATGTGAGCACCTTTAACCCATTACAAATAAAAGCAGAAGAATACGGAAGACAGAAAATGGTGATGTGGACTTGGATCATCTTGAAAAACCACCCACGTTGCTTGCTTACTTTCAGAAAGTTTTGATCAACTTAAGAATGATATCATTCACCAAAAGGATGGCGTAAAACATATAGCGACTCGACTTAAGACCAAAATTCTAGGCTCAGTTGCAGCCAGTCGAGGACTGTCTGTATTACTTCCACCGACAAAATGACAATTTTCTTGCATTTGTTTGTTTTATTTGTTTCTTGCACGACTGTCACAACCATCTGTGTTTACTTGGAACCTTCCTGATAACATCCTTGTCAAAATCAGTAGGCTGACATATATCCTTAACTGGCATCTCTCTCTCTCTCTCCCTCCCTCCCTCCCTTCCCCATTATTTCTTCTTTTAGTTCAGCTATGACAACACCTTTCGTTTTGTTCCATTAATAACCTTGCATCTCACGTTGCATGTTTATTTCTACTAGCAACAAGATCTTGAATTCCAAATTGCAAATAATAAGGAAGCAACAGAAGCCCTACAAATGAGCCTCTTAGGCTCCTGTAATAACCTTCCCAACTCTGGGAGATAGTGGAAGACAGCATTGTAGGAGTAGGGTGGGGGAATGTCTAACATGGTCCATGGTGTTGCAAACAATCAGACATGACTACAGTCAACGCAATCCTAGACTGCATTAACAAGAGGGATAGACTGAAGATCATGGGAAGTATTAATACCACTTTACAATACCTTGGTGCACTGGGAAGTTTAGATCCAGTTTTTGTTGCCATGATATAAAAAAGATGTTGAGACACTAGACAGAGTACAGAGAAGAGCAACTAAAATAATTAGGGGACTGGATGGTAAAACATAGAATAGAATTGGAATTAATTCAATTCAATTCAATTTATTCAATTTATATACCGCCCTTCTCCCTTCCGGGGACTCAGGATGGTGCACAGCCATAGTAAAAATAAGTAGTACAAAAGCTAAAATGATATATTAAAATGTATTAAATGTATTGGCCTGCAGTTAAAACCCCGTACTAAAATCAATTAAAAACTATGAGAGGCCGGTAGCACGAAATAAATGTGTCTTCAGGGCCCGACGGAAGAGACGTAGGTCTGTGATGGTACGTAGTTCAGGGGGTAGGTCATTCCAAAGGGCAGGGGCTGCCACAGAGAAGGCTCTCCCCCTAGGGGTCACCAGCCGACATTGGCTAGCCGACGGGACCCTGAGGAGACCCTCTCTGTGGGAGCGGACTGGTCGATGGGAGGTATGTGGTAGGAGACGGTCTTGCAAATATTCAGGTCCATTGCCATGGAGCGCTTTGAAGGTGGTCACTAATATCTTGAAGCGCACCTGGAAAGCCACAGGCAGCCAGTGCAGCCCACGCAGGAGAGGTGTCACATGGGAACATCTAGATGCTTCCAAAATCCCCCGCACGGCCGCATTCTGGACCAACTGGAGCCTCCGGGTGCACCTCAAGGGAAGCCCCATGTAGAGAGCATTACAATAGTCCAGGCGGGAGGTGACGAGAGCTTGAGTGAACGTGCGTGAGGCATCACGATCCAGAAAGGGGCGCAACTGGTGTATCAGGCGAACCTGGTAGAAAGCCCCCCCTGGCCACGGCTGTCATGTGATCTTCTAGAGACAGCCGAGAGTCCAGGAGGACGCCCAAGTTGCGAGCCCTCTCTGTGGGGGCCAATGCCTCATCCCCAATAGCCAGAGATGGCATCAGCTGGCTATACCGTGACGCTGGAAGCCACAGCCACTCGGTCTTGGATGGGTTGAGTCGGAGCCTGTTTCTCCCCATCCAGACTCGCATGGCCTCCAGACACCGGGACATCACTTCCACGGCATCGTTGGGGTGGTCTGGGGTAGAGATGTACAGCTGAGTATCATCAGCGTACTGATGGAACTCTACCCCAAAACCACGGATGATCTCGCCCAGCGGCTTCACGTAGATGTTGAACAGAAGGGGTGAGAGGACCGACCCCTGTGGGACCCCACAAGTGAGGAGCCTTGAAGTCGACCTCTGCCCCCCTGCCAACACAAACTGTGACTGGTCAGAGAGATAGGAGGAGAACCACCGTAAAACGGTGCCCCCCTCCCAACCCCTCCAACCGGTGCAGCATGATACCATGGTCGATGGTATCAAAAGCCGCTGAGAGATCTAACAGGACCAGGATAGATGAGCAACCCCTATCCTGGGCCCTCCAGAGATCATCGACCAACGCGATCAATGCCGCCTCCGTGCTGTGCCCAGGCCGAAAGCCGGACTGGCCCAAGTCCAGATAGACAGCTTCATCCAGGTGCTGAGGAAGCTGTCATGCCACCACACTCTCAACAACCTTCGCAATAAATCGAAGGTTGGAGACAGGACGATAGTTGGCTAAAACAGCCGGATCGAGAGAGGGCTTCTTGAGGAGGGGCCTCACCACCGCCTCTTTCAAGGTGGCCGGTAGAAACCCCTCACTCAAAGAAGCGTTAGAATTAGAATATGGAATGGAATGGAATTAGAGGAGGGGAAGGGAGAGTTGGAAGGGACCTTGAACCCCCTGCTTAGGCAGAAAATCCTGTACCCGTATTGGAGAACCTATGGTACACATGCCAGCCAGAAGTGGCACGCAGAGCCCTCTCTGTGGGCACACACACCGTTGCTGGATACTCTTCTGGTTTCCAGCATTCACTTGTGCATAGCTGGTCTTCGCTTATGCCAGAGTGCTGGAAACCCAAAGAACAATTGGCCAGTGTGCATGTTGTCCCAGTTTCGGTACTCGGTTCCGAAAAGGTTCGTCATCACTGCCCTATACCATTTCAGACAAATGATTGTCCAATCTCTTCTTATAAATATCCCGTGTTGCAGCATTCACAACTTCTGTGAGGCAATTTGTTCCACTGATTATTGTATTTGTTTGGAGTATAAGAGTCACCTTTTTCCCTCAGAAAAGAGGCTGAAAATCTGGGTGCATCCTATACACTGAATACAGCATTTTTGGCCTCCCGAAACCCCAACCCCTTCACCAAAATAGTGATGCGTAGTCTTTAGGAGGCTTCCGGAGTGCTCCTTGGGGGCTGGGGAGGGCAGAAATGAGCGAAAAATGGGCTATTTCCCCCCCTCAATTTTGGCCCCCCAGGAGCACTGTATAAACCTCCTAAAGGCTATGCATGATGTTTTTTTGACAAAAAATGGGCCCATTTTCATGGAAAACAGATTTTCTTTGCTGGTTTTTGGGCCCCTCCACCCCCCAGGAACACTCTACAAGTCTCCTAAAGGCTATTCATGCCCCCCCCTTTTTTTGAAAAAAATAACAGGTTTGCAGAGTACAAAATCTTTTTTTAAAAATTTGCCTCTTCAAAATTTTGGTGCGTCTTATACTCTGAAAAATACGTTAATTGTTCTGCCAGGAAATTTCTCCTTAGTCCTAGGTTGCTTCTCTCCTTGATTAGTTTCTACATAAATAACCCTGGACCTCAGTTTCCAGTTCTCTCGGATACAATGCCCACCTGACTGATCAGGCTGATAAGGCTCAGTTCTCTCCAGGTAAACATTAACATCTGTGCCTGGATGCATACTGGATGCCATGGTGGCCACTCAAAGGAAATCTAGATAAATGAGTTTTCTGATGCCAACAATCCCCATGACTAAGGAAGATTATATTTGCAAGAACACAAAAATATTCAAAAGTCTCTAAAGCAGGGGTGTTCAACCTTTTTATTTAGATTTCTAGAACCGCCCTTCTCCATGGAAATGGACTCAGGGTGGTGCACAGGAAATTAAAATCGATCAATAACAATAAATACAGAAGAATTAAGAATAAATTAAACTAAAAGCCTGTGCTAAAAATCGCAATTAAAATTCTAAAATACATTTACTCATTGGCTAAGCTAGGCCGGCTTGATGGAACAGATAAGTCTTAAGTGAGCGGCGAAAGAGGGGAAGGTCTGAGATGGTCCGAAGTTCGGGGGGTAGGTCGTTCCAGAGGGATGGCCCAGCCACTGAGAAGGCCCTCCCCCTGGGCACTGCTAGCCGGCATTGGCCGGCGGATTGTACCCTGAGGAGGCCCTCCCTATGGGAGCGGATCGGATGGAGGGAGGTATGCAGCAGGAGACGGTCCCGCAAATAACTAGGCCCCGTGCCATGGAGCGATTTAAAGATGGTGACAAGCACCTTGAGGCGCACCCGGAAGGCCACCGGCAACCAGTGCAGTTCGCGCAGGAGAGGTGTTACGTGGGAGCTTCGAGATGCTCCCACGATCCCCCACGCGGCCGCATTCTGTACTAGCTGGAGCCTCCGGATGCACCTCAAGGGGAGCCCCATGTAGAGAGCGTTACAGTAGTCTAGGCGGGACGTAACCAGCGCTTGAGTGACTGTGCGGAGGGCATCCCCGTCAAGAAAGGAGCGCAACTGATGTACCAGGCATACCTGGTAGAAAGCCCCCCTGGTCACGGCCGCCACCTGGTCATCCAGGGACAGCCGCAAATCCAGGAGGACACCCAAATTGCGGGCCCTTTCCACGGGGACCAGTGATTCTCCCCCGATGACCAGCGATGGAATCAGCTGGCCATGCGGGGGCGCCGGAAGCCACAGCCACTCGGTCTTGGACGGGTTGAGCCAAAGTTTGTTGCTTCCCATCTAGACCGGCACGGCTTCCAGGCACTGGGACATCACCTTAAAGTTGACAACCTTGGCAACTTTAAGACCATATTGGCTGGAGAAGTCTGTTGAAGAGTTGAAATCCACAAGTCTTAATGCTTATTTTTAGATAGGTAGCAATAGCAATAACATAGCCATAGCTCTTAGACTTATATACTGCCCCATAGTGCTTTGAAAGGAAAGTGGTGGCTTAGTGGCTATGATGCTGAGCTTGTTGATTAGAAAGGTCGGCAGTTAAGCAGATCGAATCCCTAGCACTGCATAACGGAGTGAGCTCCCATGACTTGTCCCAGCTTCTGCCAACCTAGCAGTTTGAAAGCACATAAAAAATGCAAGTAGGGAAATAGGAACCACCTTTGGTGGGAAGGTGACAGCGTTCTGTGCGCCTTCGGCATTGAGTCATGCCAGCCACATGACCACAGAAACATCTTCAGACAGCACTGGCTCTTCGGGTTTGTAATGGAGATGACCACTGCCCCCTAGAGTTGGGAACGACTAGCACATATATGTGAGGGAAACCTTTACCTTTAGTGCTTTAAAGAACTCTCTGGACAGTTTACAACAGGGGTCACCAATCCCTGATCTGTGGACTGGCACCAGTCTGCAGCATGCCAGCAATCGGTCCATGTAAATAAGCAAAGGAAGCAGGTAGCATGCAAAACCACGTCCCCTCTGGTCCACGGAAAAGCCTTTCTCCATGGAACCAGTCTCTGGTGCCCAAGAGGTTGGGGGCCACTGGTTTACAATGTCAGCACATTGTCCCCCC
This sequence comes from Rhabdophis nuchalis, assembly GCA_039707465.1. Taxonomy (NCBI): domain Eukaryota; kingdom Metazoa; phylum Chordata; class Lepidosauria; order Squamata; family Natricidae; genus Rhabdophis; species Rhabdophis nuchalis. The sequence continues at coordinate 213,673,531 of CM077645.1, read as the reverse complement.
AACAATCTGAGCCCTCATTTTACCGACCTTGGAAAGATGAAAGGCTGAGTCAACCTTGAGCCCTCCAGACTGTGAGCAGAGTTAGCTTGGAATACTGCATTCTAACCTCTGTGCCACCAGGGATCCAGATAGACAGACAGACAGACAGACAGACAGACAGATAGACGGCAATAGGACTTGGACTTGGATTTATACACTGCTTCACAGTGCTTTTACAGCCCTCTCTAAGTGGTTTACAGAGTCAGCCTGTTGTCCCCCAACAATCTGGGTCCTCATTTTACCCACCTCGGAAGGATGGAAGGCTGAGTCAACCTTGTGCCGGGTGGGATTTGAATTGCTGAACTGCAGCTAGCAGTCAGCTGAAGGAGCCTCCAGTACTGCACTCTAACCACTGTGCCACTTGGATGATGGATGGGTGGATGGATTGGTGGATAATAGGATGGATGGATGGAGAAAGAGAGAGAGATAGAGAGATAGAGAGATGTACGTGTGTGCATACATACACACACACACACACACACACACACACACACACACACACACACAATTTCTGGACCGTTCATCTCCCTCAAAGAGGGATAAAGTTGCCAAGATTGGACACCCCTCTAAAGTATACATTGGTTGAACTAGCTCCTTTGTGGCATTGTTGTTCCATTATTATGGGTTGTCTTAGTTTAGAGTTTTCTTCTGTGTGGTGCATTACGATCCCATGGTTTTCATTAAGACCAGCAGGGTCAAGCCCCTTTTAAATGCTTCCAGTTTTTTATTTTGATCTTCTGTTCCACAAGGCTGGCAAAAGAAAAAAGAAAAAAGCCACACAATTCTGTATATGATTAATGGATTTTGCCTCGAGAGAGGATAATGGCCTATTCATACCTTCTACTTCGATCCTACTCCAAGGTTCTCTGCTGGTTTGTTAGGTATGAGATTGATGGATAATTATTACATTCAGCCATGTCTCATGCTACCTGTGATATGATATCGTATGAATCACACTGATTATTTTTAGTAAGTGTGGAAAGCTTTTGTGTGCTTAGTTTATTAAAGGAATATGCTTTACAAACCTTTTCTTTTATTTGCATGAGATAAACACATTCGTATCACAGTGTGGGCCAGCCTTGTTGAGATATATCTCTTTCTCCTTTGACCTTTGCACAGACAAAGTTGGCCAGCGTTTGCTGGTGGTTAGAATTGCATCATTTCAACTGGAAGCCAGCTTTGCACTGCATGCACAAATGTACAGTTGCACAATGGAAAAAGAGAAAATGGCTTTTCAGTTCATTATCTGGGTTTTAGTTGGGGTTTAACTGGGCATTGCATTGAGGCAGCATTAATCGCACTGATTGTGACTGGAGACCGACCGTATACCATTTCTGACAGATGGCGGTCCAATCTCTTCTTCAGAGCTTCTGGTGATAAAGCTCCCACCACTTCTGAAGGCAACTTCTGCTCCATTGGTTGATCTCACTGCCAGAAAATGTCTCCTGATTTCCAGGTTTTTTAGGTTTTAGGTTTTATTCAAATTTGTATACCGCCTTACGGGACTCAGGGCGGTGAACAGGCAGTAATAAAAACAACAATAAAAACATCCAATACAATACATATATTAAAAATCGATTAAACACAAAGCCTGCTCTAAAATACCCCATAAAACCCCTAATAAAAAGCAAATTAAAATTAAAAGCAAATTAAAATTAAAATCTCTTGTTGAATCTCTCCTTGAAGGTTGAATCTCTCCTTGTTCAGTTTCCATCCATTAACAGTGGTAACACCACTCCTGCGCGAGCTGCACTGGCTGCCTGTGGCCTTTCGGGTGCGTTTCAAGGTGTTGATCATTATCTTTAAAGCGCTCCATGACACAGGACCTAGTTATTTGCGAGATCGTATCCTGCGCCATACATCCCTTCAGCCGATTCGCTCACACAGAGAGGGACTTCTCCGGGTGCCGTCCACTAGGCAATGCCAGTGGGCGACGCCCCAGAGAAGGGCCTTCTCTGTGATGGGCCCGACCCTCTGGAACGACCTACCCCCGGATATTAGAACGACCATGGACCTCTGCATCTTCCGCCAAAAAGTAAAAACATATTTATTCCATCAGGCCGGTTTGGCCTAATCGACGCTTCTTGCCTGTTTGTCTGTTTTTTGCAAATTATGTATTTGGTTTTTAATGGGTTATAATTTTAATGTTTTAAATTCTTGTACAGGGTGGTTTAATTCGTTTTTAACTTTGTATGTTTTTAGATGGTTTTTTAATTTTCCTGTACACCGCCCCGAGTCCCTCCGGGGAGAGGGAGCAGTTTATAAATGTAATAAATAATAATAATTATTATTATTATTATTATTATTATTATTATTATTATTATTATTATTATTATTATTATTATTATTATTATTATTCCTTGCCTGGCCTTCAGGTGCTTTGGAAAATAGCTTAACTTCCTTCTCTCTGTGGCAGCTCCTTAAATATTCTGTTAAGAGCTTTGAATGTCTCTGATCAAGCTATCTCCAAGACCATCTATGAGGATTTGGGGGGGGGGTGTCACTATACTTGGAAGGTTGAAAGTTCAATCCTCAGCAGCTGCAGATGTTTCTCTATCAAGGCTCAAAGAGAAACCATGTGCTGTGAACTCTGCATAGGTGTCAGGAAGGACATCCGGTCAATAAATGCTCAGCACCAGTCAGTTGCCCCAACTCCACCCTGCATAAAGGATCATAAAAAGAAAAAAATACTGTTGTATTTGTACACAGAGTTGTGCTGGTGTTCCATGTCTTATCAATTTTATGCATTTTTTAAAAAATTAATACATTTACCAGGAAGAAATCGTATACCAATTGTACTGGTAAAATCAACTGAACGGATGAATATTTTAAAAGGTTTTGAGTACTGAATGCTGAAGATTTAGAATCAAACTTAGTTTTGCTGTGTAATCAACTGGAAATTTGAAAGAGTGATTAATTCTACGGTCTTCCTGTCTCGGTAACAGAGTTATGCTTCATGATACCTTATGCCTGTATACCACATTGTCGTTGTGTTAAAGGCTTTGTTAGAAAGAGAAGAAATAAAGTGAAATATGTGTATAGGTGCCATAAAATTCCTCTGGGAACATTGTGGGCTGCTTAAGTGATGACTTGAAGAAATAAATTGGTCAGAAATTAATAATAATATTAATAATATTAATATTTAATATTTATAAAACCGCACCCTTTCCCCACAGGGACTCGGGGCGGTGCACAGGTAGAATAAAAACAATAAATACATACAAACAATTCTAAAAACAAATTAAACATAATTTCATGTTCTAAAAACATGTTTTTAGAAATGTTGTTCCCCTGTGGAAGTTATACAATACAATACAATAGCAGAGTTGGAAGGGACCTTGTAGGTCTTCTAGTCCAACCCCCTGCATGGGCAGGAATCTTATACCATTTCAGACAAATGGCTGTCTAACATCTTTTTAAAGACTTCCAGGGTTGGGGCATTCACAACTGCTGGAGGCAAGCTGTTCCAGAGGTTAATTGTTCTTACTGTTAGGAAATTTCTCCTTAGTTCTAAGTTGCTTCTCTCCTTGGTTAGTTTCCACCCATTGCTCCTTGTCCTGCCCCCAGGTGTCTTGGAGAAAAGTTTGACTCCCTCTTCTTTGTGGCACCCTCTGAGATATCGGAACACTGCTATCATGTCTCCCCTGGTCCTTCTCTTCATCAAACTAGACATACCCAGTTCCTGCAGCCGTTCTTCATATGTCTTAGTCTCCAGTCCTCTAATCATCTTGGTTGCTCTTCTTTGCACTCTTTCCAGAGTCTCCACGTCTTGTGGAGTTGTGTTCCTTCTTCCCTAGACCAACGTATTGTGTGCATCACAGAGCTATAATAGTTTTTTTCCTACACTTGAAAGACCTGCTTTGCTATTTCTGCCTGTATTAAGTTGATAACTTGGGAATATATTGTTCCACTAATAAATAGTTCTAGGAAATGGGAGGAAAACTCTGCATATGATTAGAAATCTTTCAATTGGCCTTTCAAAGCAGTGCCTTATTATTTTATATTTCTTTCCTTGCCTCCAGTATTACATTTTTCCTCTTTGCTGACCAAATGTCACCTGTTACTTGTATTTTTACTTAGTTGTTGTTGTTTTTTTGGCATCTCCCTTTTCGCCATGCCAGCTTCATTTTAAGAATAATGTGATTTACAAATTTACAATGTCCCATGAATTCTTCAATCGTGGCTGATTCTGTTTGTCATATTTAGACATATTTAGATTTGTTTATTGTAAGCACTGAAAATCTAGGCATGTATATAAATAAAAACGTAACAAGAGTTTGTTCAAAACCGCTAATCTCCGAAAGTACTGCACCGATCGCTTCCAAATTTTCACACAACGTTCCTTTCAAGTACTGCACCAACGATATATATATAGATTGTGTAGATGTCACACTTGTGCCAGGTAGATGCAACGGAAATGCAAACAATTGAAACAAAGGTAGGTAGATGGATACAGAGAGAGCAGTGGGCCACAGGTATTATGTCATCCTTTATGACATAAAATACTCTGTCCATAAGATTCAAGGAGAGGTAGGTAGGTAGGCAGGTAGGCAGCTATAGGGATAGACAGAGGGAGGGAGAAATACACTAGGTAGGTAGGTATGTAGGTAGGTGGAGAGAGGGAGAAACACAGTAGGTAGGTAGGTTGGGGGTTATACAGTGGTTGTGTGTACATGTTTGTGTGTGCAGGTGTAGATCAGTGGTGGGTTTCTGCAGGCTCGCACCTACTCGCAAGAGCCGGATGGTGAAATTTAGAGAACCGGTGAGAGGGGGTTCCACAGGCGGACCCAGAAGTAAGTCTGGCCTGCCGCTGCCAGTAACCCAATGGGAAGGAAAGGAAAGGAAGGAAGGAAGGAAAGAAAGAAAGAAAGAAAGGAAGGAAGGAAGAAAGAAAGAAAGAAAGAAAGAAAGAAAGAAAGAAAGAAAGAAAGAAAGAAAGAAAGAAAGAAAGAAAGAAAGAAAGAAAGAAAGAAAGAAAAAATTTATCATCACAATTGAGCCCAAAATTTTGGTTGCTAAGCAAGAGCGTTGTTAAATGAGTTTCACCACATTTTACAAGTTGGCCACTCCCACCCTGTCACATGACTGCCAAGCCACACCCACAAAATAGGCCACACCTAGAGAGTAGGTTCTAAAAAAATTTGAAACCCACCACTGGTGTAGATGTACACACAGATTTGTGGGCCATTTAACCAGACTGGGCCACAGCAATGCGTGACGGGGAATGGCTAGTTGGACTCTGTTTGCTGAGGTTTACCTCTGAAATTGGTCCATTCACACACATAATGTGGCAATTGCTTAGGAATTGGAGGCATGTGGGAGCTAACACCAATTAATGGTGCCAGTTTGATTAGCAGGCGAGCATCAGTTCCTTTCATCTTTTTATCTGTCTTGGCAACCCTCCAAGTAAAACAGTTTTTATGTGCGAATGCAATGTGTGTGTGTGTGTGTGTAGTTTTCGCTTAATGAAAAGAAGGACTAGAGAGTGACATGATAGCAGTGTTCCGATATCTCCGAAGTTGCCACAAAGAAGAGGGAGTTAAACTATTCCCCAAAGCACCTGAGGGCAGAACAAGAAGCAATGGGTGGAAACTAATCAAGGAGAGAAGCAACCTAGAACTAAGGAGAAATTTCCGGATAGAACAATTAATCAATACAATGACTTGCTTCCAGAAGTTATAGGTACTCCATTACTGGAGGTTTTTAAGAAGAGATTGGACAACCATTTGTCTAAAATGAGGATTTCCTGCCTGAGCAGGAGGTTGGACTAGAAAGTCCCCCCTCCCTCCAGAGTCCCTTCCAACTCTGTTATTCTATTCTATTCCATTCCATTCTTTTAAACTTTTAAAAGTTGTTGAATACGGGATGGGTGGCAAATCAATTACCGTACTTCCCCCCCACACACACACACACACACGAGGGTGAAAATGTGCGTGCGTCTTATACACTGAATGTAGCCTCGCCCACCCATCCTTTGGTCTCTGCCTCCAAGCAATTTGCCTCCTTGCATCAAACAGCAAACAGCCTGTTTCAGCTTCAGTACAATCTGATTAGCACAAGAGAGCTGATTGTTGGTTGAATTGGTCTCCCGACCATCAAATGTTTCAGGCTGCAGGGATGGCCATTGCCTATTGCCGCCTCCGTGCACCCCTTTTTTGGCTTCTGCATCCCATTTTTGACCACTGTGCACCCCGTTTTCAGCCTCTGCACACCCCGTTTTCCACCCATTCTGATCCTCGCTGCCCAGTACAGGCAGAAAATATGGGTTGCAGAGACAGAAAATGGGATGTGCACAGGCTGAAAACAAGATGCAGAGGCCGAAAATGGGGCGCGCAGAGGTGGCAATATCAGCTGCTTGTGCTAATCAGGCTGTACTGAAACTGAAATGGAAATGGGCTGTTTGCTGCAAGGAGGCAAATTGCTGGAAGGCAGGCAGATATTTTTTCCTTGTTTTCCTCCCCAAAAGCTAGGTGTGTCTTATACTTTGGAGCATCTTATACTCCCAAAACTATGGTACATAAACAAATAAACAAGAAGACAAAAATTAACGCAAACTAATGTAACGGAAGGAAGATACAAGAAAAAAAAATCAAACAAAAAGCAAGAAGAAAAACTGAAGAAAAATAGAAAAGAAAGGAAAAAAGATACAAAGATATTGCTTCTGATATTCTTCACAGCAGTTATAAGTACATTTTAACCTCCTCCTCTCTCTCTCTCCAATGTTACGTCATAGTAAAACAGTTTGCTCAGCAATCTAGTTCTTCAGAAAAGGAAATGGAGCCACCGACAATTTAATCTGTTGTACTTCCCAGAAGGAAAATACTGTACCTTTCCATGTGGAAATTTACCTTCCCACGCCAAATTATTTCCCAAAGAAAAGAACTGAGTCAAGAATCCACCTTGCTTTGAAGTTACTATAATACTGCAAGTTCCTAAGAAATCTGGATGCCGTAAGGGAATTTCTCTTTAATTCCAGGTTGCTTCTCTCCTTGATTAGTTTCCATCCATTGTTTCTTGTCTTGCCTTCTGGTGCTTTGGAGAATAGATTGAGCTCCTCCATTGAAATGAGGGGGTCCTTGGTGCTCTCTGAGCTTGGTTGTTTTCTTGCAGGCGTTTCATTACCAAACTAGGTAACATCATCAGTGTTAGGATGGATTGGTTCTCATTTTAGATACTAGTGTCTTGCTCTGTCAGTGTTGGTAAGAGTCATCTTGGCAAGTTCCTTGATTAGGCTGTTCTTTACTCTTAGCGCGTTTGTATTAGTTGAACTCAACTCCTTTGCAGCACTGATGATATCACCTAGTGTGGTAATGAAATGGCTGCAAGAAAACAACCAAGCTCAGACAGCATCAAGGACCCCACAGTCACAGTATTCCTCTGTAATTCAAGGATTTTTAACCTGCTTTTACCTTCAAAGGGGCTGAAGGATAGCAGAAGAAATTGCTTCATTCAGATTGGTGTATACGCAAAATTGGAAAAACAGAGATGCCCCCACCAAAGAGGAGATAATGAAGAAAATTTTGGTCTGCAGAAATGGACAGGCAAACACTAGAAATCAAAAATAAAGATGAGACAGAATATTATGATATTAATGTATCAATGGTGGGAAATGAGTCAGAAGAGACTATATTGAGGATTTGCAAATAATACATAGACAAATATAATACATAGACAAATATTCAAAGGAAGACAAGGGATATGTTTATAAGATCAAAGTAGCTATGTATGATAAGAAGAAACTGTATTTGCTATGTTAAAATATGTAGGGAAATGACAAAGGCCAGGAAGATTGCTCTATGTCCACTGTTTATTTAATAAAATTCTATTTAAAAATTTTTTTTAAAGAAAATATTGCCTCATTCTTATTATATACCATTAATGAAAACCATTTCAAACAATAAAACTTGAAACATAATTGTTTCTCTGCATATTTTCTTGTTATCATTTCCCATGGGTTTCAATGCAGTTTGAAACCAATTATTCCTTATTATGCATCGCTAGAGATTTTTCTTACCTAGAAAAGGATAAATGTGCGTATCATTTTCCACCTGTCATTTCTGTGAATGGGTCAAATTCAGTTCATTGAAATTCAGATTTTTTTTTTTTTAAAAAGAACCCCTACAAATTTGTATAAATAATTATGTATTTTGGACACATTTCTTTAATCATAGGCATACGTGTTGTCAATGCAACTTAAGATGCAGTATTTAAATAATTTCTTGTACTGTAAAGTATGTTGTACATCGTTCATGAATATATTTATGTTTGTACAAACTTCCCCAGAGGACTTTTTTTTTTAAAGAAGAATTGTATTGCAGCATTTGGATAATTGTGAATACCAACTGTTACCAAACTCTAGTTCATGTATTCATATGAAAAGCTAAAATTAGATCAATGTATTCTCAAGGGTAGCCTTCATGAGAAGAGTAGAGTAGAGTAGAGTAGAGTAGAGTAGAGTAGAGTAGAGTAGAATAGAATAGGACTTCAACTCTCAGACTTCAAATTCTTCAAGTTGAAGTCCACAAGTCTTAAAGTTGCCAAGTTTGGGGACCCCTAGAATAGAATAAAGAATGGAATAGAATAGAATAAATAATGGAATGGAATAAAGAATGGAATGAAGTAGAATGGAATGGAATGGAACAGAATAAATAATGGAATGCAATGGAATAAAGAATGGAATTGAATAGAATAAAGAATGGAATGGAATAAAGAATGGAATGGAATGGAGTAGAATGGAAAGGAATGGAATGGAACAGATTAAATAATGGAATGCAATGGAATAAAGAATGGAATTGAATAGAATAAAGAATGGAATGGAACAGAATAAAGACTGGAATAGAATAGAATCATGGGGTTGAAAGCATCCTTGGAGGTTTTCTAGTCCATCCTTGGAGGTCTTCTAGTCCAACCTCTTGCCCAAGACACGAGACTTTTGTTTTGGACCTCTTCTCCAAAGTCTCACTGAGCAACCAAGTAGCTTATCCCTTTGAGTCCTTCCCAACTCCAATCTCTGCCTGCTATAATGGTGCATTAATTTATTGTATCCAGCCAATATAAATATTTGCTAAAGCAACCACAACCCAATCAACCATGAAATAACGACACTGTTCTTGCCTTTTGTTAGATTTATAACCTGCCTTTTCTTGTAAGCAGCTCAAACTTGTTTATACGAGAGGCTCATTCATCATTTTATCCCAATTAACCTTGTGAGGTAGCTAGATTGGACTAAGAGATAATGACTAGCCCAGATTCGTTCAACCTGATCGGAAATCAGATGAAGTGGCCTGATAGCAGCCTTTCTGACTAACACATTCTATTTAAAGCCACGTGCTTCCGTGAGCTGCAATTGTGCCACCAGAAACCTAGACGTGGATAAAGTGGTTTGAGAAATGAATTGCAGTACGTATAAATTCTTGTCTTTCATAACAGATATTAATCTGAAAAGTTTCTATCAGACCCCTTCTGATTTTTTTTTTTTTGGCTATCAGTTGTCTCCTACACTGTCCATCTTAACTACTGTATTTTTCAGAGTATAAGACGCACCTTTTCCCCTCAAAAAAGAGGGTGAAAACATGGGTACGTCTTATACACTGAATACAGCATTTGTGGCCTTCTGAAACCCCGCCCTCTTCACCAAAATGGCCATGAATAGCCTTTAGGGGGCTTCCAGAATGCTCCCAGAGGCTGGGGAGGGCAGAAATGAGCAAAAATATGGTCCGTTTTTCACTCGTTTTTGCTCCTCCAGCCTCTGAGAACACTTTATAAGCCTCCTAAAGGCTATGCGTGCCCTTTTTGTTGACAAAAAATGGGCCCATTTTTGCAAAAAGCGGGCCATTTGTGAGAGGTCTGCAGAGTGCAAAAACGTTTTTTTAAAAATTTGCCTCTTCAAAATCTTGGTGTGTCTTATACTCTGGTGCATCTTATACTCCAGAAAATACGGTAATACGCCACACTAGGGAATGTATGATTGACTTGTGGAAGCAACTAATGTCTTTTGTGCTAGCGCTAGACGCACAAAACCCTTAGCAAGGCTTAACAAAACTGGCCATCGTTGGATTGTTACTATTGCTTTAAATGACTGAAGTATGTATAAACTCATAGTGTGTTTATGACTGTGCTTAGGATAGATATAGTTCAAATCCAGCAACACTAAAAATGGTTGTGGCAATAGATCAAGGATGAAAGGCATCAAGAAGGGGCACATCAGGAATTACTGGTTCTTTGAATGCACATGAGCATCACTATAGTAACTTTGTCCACAACTTCCTTCTCAGATTATAAAATTAAGTCCACAGGGAAGAAAAATAAATGCCAGATATGCATAAATTAAGCAAAGGCAACCTGCTGCATGGATTTCTTATTATGCCTTAAAAAGAGCAGCTGTAACCTTAGATTAAGGGATGCAGTGGCTCAGTGGCTAAGCGGCTGAGCTTGTCGATCAGAAAGGTCATCAGTTCGGTGGTTCGAATCCCTAGTGCTGCGTAACGGAGTGAGCTCCCAGAGTGTCCCAGCTTCTGCCAGCCTAGCAGTTCGAAAGCATGTAAAAAATGCAATTAGAAAAGCAGGGACCACCTTTGGTGGGAAGGTAACAGCGTTCCATGCACTTTCGGCATTTAGTCATGCCGGCCCCATGACCACAGAGACGTCTTCGGACAGAGCTGGCTCTTCGGCTTCGAAACAGAGATGAACACTGCCCCCTAGAGTTGGGAATGACCAGCACATATGTGCAAGGGAAGCTTAGATTTAGCACAAGGGTGCTGTTTTGTAACTTCTGTGGTCCCATCTGCCTTCAGCTGTATGAGTGGGGGGAGAGGGATAACAAACCTCCCAGGTTCAGACTGAATAACTTCAAATTTCAGGAAACTGAATGTTGCTGTTGGAAAAAGGCCAAGAGCAAGTCTATCCTAGCGAACGTCCGAACACGGTCCGTTGTCAACAAAGCCCCCCTCATTAGTGACCTTGTGTCAGAGGGGGAGCCGGACCTGGTAGGAATTGCGGAGACCTGGTTGGGCCACGAGGGAGGACATCCCCTCGTTGAAATGTGCCCACCAGGCTACCGCGCATTTCATCAGCCGCGGGCCCTAGGCAGGGGTGGTGGGGTAGCGGTCATTATTAAGGAAGGCCTTGAGCCGAGAGAGACCATTGTGCCTCAGACTTCCGGCTGTGAGTCCCTCTGCGTGAAGTGGGGCCTAGGGAGGCAGTTGGGCTTGCTGGTTGTATACCTGGCTCCCCGCTATGTAGCAGCAGCCCTGCCCGAGCTCCTGGAGGTGATCGCTACGGTGGCAGTGGAGACCCCCAGACTTATAGTCATGGGGGACTTTAACCTGCCATCGTTGGGCGAATCATCCGTGGTAGCTCGGGAGTTCATGGCTTCCATGACGGCCATGGACCTGACCCAAGTAATTCAGGGCCCCACCCACGAGGGTGGACATACGCCGGACCTCATCTTCGTCTCGGGCCAATGGAAAAGTGATCTGGGTACAGGGGATATAGTCATCACACCCTTGTCATGGTCAGACCACTCACTTCTCCGGCTCGACTTTCCGACCGCTGCTCCCCTCCGCGGGGAGGCGGAACCAGAGTCACCAATCTGGTACCGCCCCAGGCGCTTGATGGACCCGGATGGGTTCCAGACAGCGCTTGGGCCATTTCCTGTATCCCTGACCCGCGCCCCGATGGAGGACCTCACGGCCGCATGGAATAGTGCGGCCGTGGGAGCCTTAGATCGGGTCGCGCCCTTGCGGCCTCTCTTGCGGCGGCGAACCACCCTGGCTCCTTGGTTCACTGAGGAGCTGCGGGTGATGAAACGCCGCAAGAGATGCCTAGAGAGAAGATGGAGGGCTAGCCGCTCTGAATCTGACCGGACACAGGTAAGAGCCCATTTACGGACTTACATTGTGGCGCTGAGGGTGGCCAAACGTCATCATTGTGCCACTCTCATAGCATCCGCAGAAAACCGCCCTGCCGCCCTGTTTAGGGTGACCCGCTCCCTCCTTCAACAGAGGGAGCGGGAAGCCCCGCTACAGGGTAGAGCAGAGGAATTTGTGATTTTTCTGCAGGAGAAAACCGCCCAGATACAGAGTGAGCTAACCCCCATTCATGGCCCAGTGGGATGCCACGGGGGAGATCTTGTTTGGGAGGAGTTTGACTCCGTTACTTCCGAGGATATGGACAGGCTACGTGGGCGACTGCGAGCCACCACATGTTTATTGGATCCGTGCCCCTCCTGGCTTGTACTGGCATCCTGGGAGGTGACACGAGGCTGGCTCCAAGAGGTTGTCAACGCATCCTTGAGTGAGGGTTCCTTGCCTGCCTCCCTAAAAGAGGCCATGGTGAGGCCCCTCCTCAAGAAGCCCTCTTTGGACCCAGCTCTTTTGAACAACTACCGTCCAGTCTCCAACCTTCCCTTCTTGGCGAAGGTTGTTGAGAGTGTGGTGGCACAACAGTTTCCCCGTCACCTGGAGGAAGTTGACTATCTAGATCCGCGCCAGTCCGGCTTTCGGCCCGGGCATAGCACCGAGACGGCATTGGTCGCGTTGGTAGATGATCTCTGGAGGGCCAGAGATGGGGGATGTTCCTCCATCCTGGTCCTATTAGACCTCTCGGCGGCTTTCGATACCATCGACCATGGTATCCTATTGCATCGGCTGGGGGGGTTGGGGGTGGGAGGCACCGTTTTACGGTGGTTCTCCTCCTACCTCTCTGGCCGATCGCAATTTGTGCGGGCAGGAGAGCAGAGGTCGACCCCGAGACCCCTCACATGCGGGGTGCCTCAGGGGTCGGTCCTCTCGCCTCTCCTGTTTAACGCATACATGAAGCCGCTGGGCGAGATCATCCGTGGTTTTGGGGTAGAGTACCACCTGTACGCTGATGACACCCAGCTGTACATATCTACCCCAAACCACCCCAACGATGCCGTAGCGGTGATGTGCCAGTGCCTGGAAGCCGTGCGGATCTGGATGGGAAGTAACGGACTTAGGCTCAACCCGACCAAGACCGAGTGGCTGTGGTTTCCGGCTGCCCGATTCAACCAGCTCTCTCCAACGCTGGCCATAGGGGGCGAACATCTTGCCCCTGTGGATGGGGCGCGCAACTTGGGTGTCCTCCTGGATACCCGGCTGTCCATGGAAGATCAAGTGACAGCCGTGGCCAGGAGGGCGTTTTACCAGGTTCGCCTGGTACGCCAGTTGCGCCCCCTATTGGATCGGGACGCCCTTCGCACAGTCACTCATGCTCTCGTGACATCCCGACTGGATTATTGCAACTCTCTCTACATGGGGCTCCCCTTGAGGTGTACCCGGAGGCTTCAGTTGGTCCAGAATGCAGCCGCGCGAGCAATTATGGGCACCTCTAGGTTTGCCCATGTAACACCGCTGTTGCGCGAGCTGCACTGGCTACCTGTCGTCTTCCGGGTGCGCTTCAAGGTGTTAGTTACCATCTTCAAAGCGCTCCATGGCTCGGGACCTAGCTACCTGCGGGATCGGATCCTGCCCCATACATCCTCACGGCCGATTCGCTCCCACAGAGAGGGACTTCTCCGGGTGCCGTCCACTAGACTTTGTCAGCGGGCGACGCCCAGGGGAAGGGCCTTCTCTGTGGCGGGCCCAGCCCTCTGGAATGACCTTCCCCCCGATATCAGGACAACCACGGACCTCCGCTCCTTCCGCTTAAAATTAAAGACGCACTTTTTTCGTCTGGCCGGCCTTGGGTAGTCTCTTTTTAGGTCAGGGTTTTTTAGGGGTAATTTTTAGTTTAGTTATGGGTTTTAGCGCAGGATTTATTTAATTTATTTTTAACTTTGTATTTTGTATTTGTTTGTGGTCTATTTGTATTTTTAATTGCCTGTGCCCCGCCTCGAGTCCCCTTGGGGAGAGAGAGCGGGATAGAAATTAAATTATTATTATTATTATTATTACGTGCTAGGGATTACATTGGGGTGAGAAGAGCAGCAAAATGTAGTATTTTTCTTTGCTCGTATTGTGCAGCTGTGATTGTGTCACCCCCTGAGGAGAGTTGGGTCACAAGAACAACTACAGGGTAGATGGGAAGAATATTACAGGGATGTAGTGGATGTCATTCTTCAGATCTGATTGGGCAAATCTTGATGAATTAGCCAAGCCATGAAGTTGTCTGGTTACATGGGAAATCAATAGCAATAGCATGTATCCGTGATGGCGAACCTACGGCACACATGTGAGCATGTGCACCATCACCAGCTGCTCTTCTGGTTTCCAACAGCTGGTCTTCATGGCCACCGTCCTGAAAACGGGCCCCAAATGGCCAGAAAACAGGCCTTTTTTCAGGCTATTTTCAGGCCATTTTTGGGCCATTTCCAAACTATTTTCAGGCCATTTGGGGGGCCAAAAATGGCCTCAGAATGGTCGGGAAAACAGCCAGAAAAATGGCCTGAAAATGCCCCCCCAAAAGGCATGGAAATGCCATCCAGCTGGTCTTTGGATTTTCAGTGCTCTGGTGCATGCGTGCACGCACACACACATAAACACACATGCTTGTGCATGGAGGTATATTCCAGTTTGGTTCAAGTCAGGTGAGTTTGCTGGCCAATCAAGCACAGTAATCCCACGGTCATTGAACCAGGCTTTGGTGCTTTTGGCTGTGTGGGCAAGTGCCAAGTCCTGCTGGAAAATGAAGTCAGCATCCCCATAAAGCTCATTTGTGGAAGGAAGCATGAAGTGCTTCAAAATCTCCTGGTAGACGGCTGCGTTCATCCTGGACTTAATGAAGCACAATGGACCAAAGTCCTGTTGCTCAGTGGTCCAAAGTCCTCTTTTCTGATGGGAGCAACCTTTGCATCTCATTTGGAAACCAAGGACCCAGAGTATGGAGGAAGAATGGAGAGGCGCACACTGCAAGATGCTTGAAGTCCAGTGTGATGTTTCCAAAGTCTGTGTTGATTTGGGGAGCCATGTCATCTGCTATTCATTAAGTCCAGGGTCAATGCAGCCATCTATCAGGAGATTTTGGAGCACTTCATGCTTCCTTCTGCAGACGAGCTTTATGGGAATGCTGACTTCATTTTCCAGCAGGACTTGGCACCTGCCAACACTGCCAAAAGCACCAAAACCTGGTTCAATGATCGTGGGATTACTGTGCTTGATTGGCCAGCAAACTCGCCTGACCTGAACCCCATCGAGTATCTAAGGGGCATTGCCAAGAGAAAGATGAGAGACATGAGACTGAACAATGCAGAAGAGCTGAAGGCATCCCGGTTTTCCATAACACCTCAGCAGTGCCACAGGCTGATAGCTTCCATGCCATGCCGCATTGAGGCAGTAATTGCTGCAAAAGGGGCCCAAACTAAGTACTGAGGACATATGCATGCTTATACTTTTCAGAGGTCCGATATTGTTCTATGTACAGTCCTTGTTTCATTGATTGCATGTAATATTTCTGAGATTGTGGATTTGGGGTTTTCATGAGCTGTAAGCCATAATCATCACAATTATGATAAATCATGGCTTGAACTATCTTGCTTTGCATGTAATGAGTCTTATCTCATATATTAGTTTCACCTTTTAAGTTGCATTACTGAAATAAATGAACATTTGCACGATATTCTAATGTTTTGAGTTTCACCTGTATCTCTACTTAGATGCATTGAATTGCTAAGTCCCTGTACTCATAAAGCTACCGAAGAAAAATCAAACATGGAATTCCTCAAGTATTCCTAGTTTGCAGCAAGGATTAGCAGCTGGGAAACAGCTGGTCTTCTGCATTAAGAAAACCACTCATACATTTCCTGAAGGGACAACTTTTCACCAACAGGAGAGAATTCCTAATAACCTGAAAGAAGACAGGTTGGAGTTAAGCTGTTGCTGTTGTTGTCGTTAGTTGCAAAGTTGTGTCTGACCCATCATGACCCCATGGACAACGTTCCTCCAGGCCTTCCGGTCCTCTACCATCCTCTAGAGTCCATTTAAACTCACACCTATTGATTTGGTGACTCCATCCAGTCACCTCATTCTCTCCCATTCCATTCTTCTTCTTTTGCCCTCCATCGTTCCCAGCATGAGGCTCTTCCCCAGGGAGTCCTTCCTTCTCATTAGGTGGCCAAAGTTTCCTCTTCAGGATCTGGACTTCTAAAGAGGAGTCAGGGTTGATCTCCTCTAGGACTGACCGGTTGGATCGCCTTGCAGTCCAAGGGACTGGCAGGAGTCTCTTCCAGCACCAGAGTTCTCTGGTGCTCAGCCTTCCTTATGGTCCAACTTTCACAGCCATACATTGCAACATTACAAGGTGTTTTTCCTCAATTTTCTTTTCAAAAAGAGTTTTCGCCTAAACTGAGTCCTGCAAAGAAAAAAATCGTTAGGCACGGTAGACATAAAGTCCAATGTTAGCACAAACTCTTCAAATTACACAAGATTGGCCAGGATTGTTAGATCACCGAGGATCATATATGATGTCTTTTCGTTTCAGTCTTAGCTTGCAGAAGCCAACGCCTTGTGCATTGAAAGCTGTGGTTTAGCTGCTGTCCAAGGAATACCAAATTTCTTGCTTCTGTCCTCTCTCCACCCCATCCTCTATAATTGCTTCCGTTTATCAGTGCAAAACACTTCCCTCCCACCCCCTCCAGGTAAGCAATATGTGGCCGAGAATGATACTTGCTAACTTTTCTTTCTGGAGAAAATGCAGTTGCAAATATAGTTCTGCCCACCAAAAGCTTGGAATATTTATGTTGTTAGTTGAGAAGTTGTATCTGACCCATTGTGACCCCATGGACAACGTCCAGGTCTTCCTGTCCTCTACCATCCTCTGGAGTCCATTTAAGCTCACGCCAATTGCTTCGGTGACTCCATCCAGCCACTTCATTCTCTGTCGTCCCCTTCTTCTTTTGCCTTCCATCTCTCCCAGCAATGAGGCTCTTCTCCAGGGAGTCCTTCCTTCTCATTAGATGGCCAAAGTCTTTGAGTTTCATCTTCAGGATCTAAAGAGCAGTCAGGGTTGATCTCCTCTAGAACTGACCAGTTTGATCGACTTGCAGTCCAAGGGACTTGCAGGAGTTTTCTCCAGCACCAGAGTTCAAGGGCCTCCCTTGTTTGGCGCTCAGCCTATCTTATACTTACTTTCTTATATTTACTTATGGTAAGTATCAAAACTCACAAGTCCAGAATCTGCCCACATTGGCATGTATGCCAATGCAGCCTCACCTTTTTTTATCCTAGGTTTAAAAAAAAGTTATTTTTTCTCCATTTTTCATCCCACTAACATGGATATTCTTACTGCATGCAGAACAGTGATTCTGAGGTTCTCCATTCAGTTTTTCCCGACTCTTGGCCAGATCTCTTCTGATCTTGCATTATTTTTTTGAGTTGCTCTATGCTGTGGCTGGAGTCAGTTTTGATGGTATCCACCTATCGTGTTCTGTGGGCAGCCTGGTTTCCTTTTACCGCTAACTCTTCCCAACATAATTGTTATTCCCCTATACGATATGGCCAACATAAGTGAGATGGTGTTTTTAGTCTTTCTAATCATGTCTGTTAGCAACATGATGTCATAATAATTTTTTAAAAATGCAGTGAAGATCCTGCTGTTAATGTTCATACAATAGCTCAACTGCAAATCAGCAGATGGCCACTAGGTGGCAGGACAGAACAATCTTTTCTATCTCTTTGCTTCCATCTAGTGTCTGGAAGAGAGAGCTGGTTACATTCTAGCCCAGTTGATTCTCCCAGATCATCATCATCATCATCATCATCATCTTTTAACGACCCCATAATCCCTTGCAGGGTGGAGTCGGGGTAACTGAATGGAGCTAGCAGAATGTTTTAATGTCGCCAATGCAGAGTTTTGTTCAGCAGATATATTCTCAGCGTGCCCAGAGAGAGAAACGCCTGCCTCTATCTAGGGTTGAACTCACAGCCTCCTGATTGTGAGGTGAGAGCCCCACCTCTGGGCCACCGCACCACTCCCAGTGACTTCTCCCAGATGACATGGCCAAAATAAGTGAGACACAGTTTTGTGATTTCACCTTCCAATGGCATGTCTGGTATTATACACTCCAGTGTTTGCTTGTTAGTCACCTTCGCTGTGCAAGGAATACATAGGCGCCTTCTCCAGCATACTGCAAATCAGGAGTGGGCAGTTAATTTCCCCAAGAGACCCACGAGAAACTGGAATTGTTGGGGCTGTGAAGGTGCATAGCAGGGGTTGGTTCCTGCTACTTCTAAGCTCTTCTGTAGAAGAGGTTCCACAAATCTACAGTGCCGTTTAGAACCGGTTCCAGCTCCCTCCCCCCGCCCGTCCCCACATCCTCAAGATGAAGAGTGAAAGGAGGAATTCTGAGAGTTGAAATCAAGTTTGAACACCCCTGGGTTGTTGTTTTTTTCTAAAGGGTTGGGGGTGCAAGGGTCTTGTAACTTGACAGCTTTAAGACTTGGGTGCTTCAAATGCCAGAATTTCTGAGCCAACATTTTGGTTGCTAAGCAAGAGCGTTGTTAAGTGAGTTTTACCACATTTTACAAGTTGGCCAAGCCCACCCAGTCACATGACTGCCAAGCCACTCCCACACGGTCACATGGCCAGCAAGCCACTCCCACAAAGCAGGCCACACCTACAGAAGAGATTCTAAAAAAATTTGAAACCCACCACTGGTGCATAGGCACACACATACATGAATTGGAGAAAAAAAAAATTGCAGGCGCCATCAAAATAAAAGCCATCCAAGCAGGCCAGACAGGGACAGCCAAAGTGCAGCCTCGGGGGCCATAAAATGCCCAGGTATGAGCATTTTATGAGACACAAGCTTTGCCCTTCTCTTAACTGAGCGATCCTGCCTGGCAGAACTATGTTGACAGGTTCTGAAATAGCTTTCTTACCTTCCTTTTTAAAAAAAAAAATGAAACTGCTCTTGTTTCTCTCTCTGTGTCTCGTAAGTCAGAAATCCCTGTCTCCCTTTTCCATGGGATTGCTAAATTTTGCTTCTCTGGCCACCACCGAAAGGAAAGTGATTGACTTTCAGAAAAAGAATTTGGGGGCATCACCCAGCTGTGCTTAACAGAACTTTTCCAAGGGCAAAGTGGGGAAGTCAGATAGGTGGTCGCCTTATCTTTTGTTTTCTGTGCACCATAAATTATATCGGGGGCGGGGTGGCGGGTGGGATGGAACAAGGTTGTTCAAACAGCAATAGATTGCCGCAAACAATTTAAGCCACAGGTTGGGGAAAATGGAAGAGCAGGGAAGGATATAGTTGTGACTTAATCAACTAGGTGAGGCTGTTTGCTTTCCCAGCTTAATCCTCTGCTATTTCTGCTTCCTGCTTTATATAGCCGTTAAGGCTGAGTGTGTAATCGCCCTTCAGTCAAAGTTTCTATACTTTACGCCTTTACCTAGCTGAACAAAAGTTAGCAAGAGCTTGGTATGATGATTGACAGTTGAGAAGTATTGTGTATGAAGTGACAGCAATGCTTTTTAGTGGTGCTGGATTTATTGACCTGCTTTTGCTTGAAATAAAATCCTTTAATTGTATGTGTGTGTGTGTGTGTCACACACACAACACACACAAATTTAAAGGATTATGTGTGTGTGTGTTTGTGGGTGTGTGTACAGAATACACACACACACATATATATATACACACACATTGTGTGTGTGTGTGTGTGTTACATTTGTGCTCATCACCCTGAGTCCTGCAAGGGAGAAGGGTGGTATATACATTTAATAAACCATTTAATAATAAACCAATAAATAAATAAAGGGAGTCTAGTATAGATCTATTTCATCAGCTAGCCCTACATGCTTCCCCCCCCCCAATATTTGGGGCATACCAGGGTGTTGTGCATCTATCTATCTATCTATCTATCTATCTATCTATCTATCTATCTATCTATCTATCTATCTATCTATCTATCTATCTATCTAACTATCTATCTAACTATCTATCTATCATCTACCTACCTACCTTCTTTCTATCTATCTATCTATCTATCTATCTATCTATCTATCTATCTATCTATCTATCTATCATCTACCTACCTACCTACCTACCTTCCATCCATCCATCCATCCATCCATCCATCCATCCATCCATCCATCTATCTATCTATCTATCTATCTATCTCTCTCTCTTTGAGATTTTCTGAGTTGTCTTTGGAGACATATGCTTATGTCTTCTTTTGAGAAATGAGACATAGATCCCGAGAGAAGATAACCGCTTATTTTCCCCCTTAATTTGTTGATCTACTATAAAGCAGAATTGATGATACTCTTATTTCATTATTCTACAAATGTTCCTGGGTTGAAAAAGCCCGTTGGGTTATACTATTTGCCATACCAATAGTCCTCAACTTGTAAGCATTTATTTAGCAACCATCCAAAGTTACAGCTGCCGTAAACCACACTTGGAATATTGCATCAGGTTTTGGTCACCCTTATGTAAACAAAAACAATGTTGAGACTCCAGAAAGAGTGCAGAGAAGAGGAACAAAGATGTTTAGGGGACTGGAGGCTAAAACATACAAAGAATGATGGTTGGAATTTGTCTGAAATGGTATAGGGTTTCCTGCTTAAGTAGGGGGTTGGACTAGAAGACCTCCAAGGTCCCTTCCTATTCTATTCTATTCTATTCTAGTCCTTATTCCATTCCATAATTCTATATTCTATTCTATTCTATTCCTTATTCCCTATTCCCTATTCCCTATCCCAAGTGACTTATGGATGGGTCCTTGCACTTAGAATCACTGTAGAATCCCCATGGTCATATGGTCAAAATTTCAAGGCTGGCAATCAGCATCTATTTACCATGGTTGCTGCTTCCTGCGATCACCATTTGTGACACTTCCCAGCTGTCTCCCAAACAAGCCAAGTTAAAGGGGTAAGCCAGTTTTGCTTAGTGACCAAACGACTCACTACAGTTGTAGTGATTCACTTCACCACCGTGGCAAAAAACGGTTGTAAAACCAGGCATGAATCAACTAACTGCTGCCTTACTTAGCAACGACAATTCTGGCCCCAATGATCGTAAGTGGAAGGCTATCTATCCTCAATAACATACATCCTATCAACAGTTTTCAATGGCAGATAACCAGCTGCTGATGTTGGAATTATCCACGTTCTGAGCAATATAATACTGACCATCGCATTCTTCTGAGAAAATAAACCATGTCCCTTTTTTGCATACCTATTTGTTTCTTAACCTTTGCAGTTTGAAGATATGTAGACTTCTGAGTGCCCAGCCAGCCATACATGTTCTAAAATGTGGCCACTAGAGTCCTTTCCACAATCCCACTAAGTCACACACCCATCAGTGTCAGGAGCGGGTGAGGTCAAAATCAGCCAGAAGGCAGAAAAAAAGACTTGCAGGGCGAAACTTTTTAATGGGAACAGAAGGAATTGATGTGATCACATCTGGGCTGTTTCCCCATAACTACATTGGGTAAACATCTGGATAAAAGCAGATAATGGGTACTGGAACATGGATGCTGATTATGTTTTGTTTGCCTGGAGTGAGGATGAGAGAGTTTTTAATCGAGCAAGTAGAAGTGATTGTTTATGCGAAGGGTCACTATTTAAATCTTTATTTTTTTTTAAAGCACCTCTTATTTTGATCAGTTGGGCAGAATCGCTTGGCGCATGCTGTTCTCTGTCTGATCTCATTATTCTAAAGCCAGGAGAAGTGAAGAAAGTCAAGGATCTTAGTAATTTTCTTTTGCAGTGAGCACATGGAATTTCCGGAAGTGAATAAAACTTTCTGCGTGAATGAAACTAGCCAGGGGAAAGCTTTATGTACCCACACCAGAGGTGGGTTCCTGCCAGTTCTAACCTCTTCTATAGAAGAGGTTCCACAAATCTACAGTGCCGTTTGGAAGCGGTTCCAGCTCCCTCCCCCGGCCCGTCCGCCCATCCTCAAGATGAAGAGCGAGAGGAGGAATTCTGGGAGTTGAAGTCCACAAGTCTTAAAGCTGCCAATTTTGAACACCCCTGGGGTTTTTTTCTTCTAAAGGGTTAGGGGTGCAAAGGGTCTTGTAACTTGTCAGCTTTAAGACTTGCATCCTTCAAATGCCAGAGTTCCTGAGCCAACATGACTGGAGGAGGAATTCTGGGAGTTGGAGTCCACAAGTCTTAAAGCTGCCAAGTTTGAACACCCCTGGGTTTTTTTCTTTTTCTAAAGGGTTAGGGGTGCAAGGGTCTTGTAACTTGACAGCTTTAAGACTTGCATGCTTCAAATGCCAGAGTTTCTGAGCTAACATTTTGGTTCCTAAGCAAGAGCATTGTTAAATGAGTTTCACCACATTTTACAAGTTGGCCACACCCACCCAGTCACATGACTGCTAAGCCATTCCCACCTGGTCACATGGCTGACAAGCCACTCCCACCCGGTCACATGGCTGGCAAGCAACTCCCGCCCAGTCACACGGCCGGCAAGCCACTCCCACAAAGCAGGCCACACCTACAGAAGATGTTCTAAAAATGTTTGAAACCCACCACTGACCAGACCAACAGTGGGTTTCACATTTTGTTACCACCGGTTCGCCTCACGCATGCGCCTGCCCAGACGCTCATGCACTTTGCTCTCTCACGCGCCTTCCACACATGTGCCCGGCCTCAAAAATGTGCCTAAATAGGACGGCATTTAACCGGGGTGGGTGGGTGGGTGAGCCCACCTGTTATTTCCTTTACCGGTTCGAGCAAACTGGTCCAAACCGGCTGAATACCATCTCTGGCCCAGGCCCATTTTCTATGTCCCATTTTCTATGTCCCGCATGCTGATTTGAAATACCTCAAGAAATTTATAGGACTGGCTTCCGGTTCCGGCTCCTGCGGCGACGGGCGAGCCTAGCGCTCGCTCGCCGCTTTGTTTCTTCTTCTGCCCCCCAACGGGGGCGAGACTCCTCTGTTTGAGGGTCTCCCGTAGGGCCGGCTCGTCGGGGGGCGTGCCCCCCACGGCGGTGGAGGAAGCGGCTCCCGGCGCGGCTCAGGTGAGGGAGAACATGCTAGCGGGGGGTTTTCCCTTCGCCCAGGGAAGACGGCGCCATTTACAATTATGAGGAGGGCTGATCGGCTCAGTCAGAAGGACTCCCGAGGCTTCAGCTGCGAGGAGAGAGTGAGTCTTTAAAAAACTTTTTTTTCCTGCTGCCAGCCAGACTGAACGGACTGGGAGGGGGGTGTTTATTTTTAAAAAACCCCCCCTCGGATTTAAGCGGCACGTTAAAATGGCTTCTCTGCAAAGGGAAAGCGGAAACTTTCACTCCGGACGGTCTCTAACAAGGGAAAGTGGAATGTGACTTTTTGCAACATTGTTTCTAGGTCTGGCTGAGTTTAAAAAAATTCTTTTTTTGCTACTTTCTCCCTCTGGCTGAGATGGGCGGTGGAAGTGGCTTCTCTGTGTCCCTGCCTGATTATTTCAACTAAGGAAAATTTCCAGCGTCTCTTTGAAAGCAGGACTCTCTCTGGATTTTTGGAAAAAAAATTTTTCTTGATGGATTTGTGATTTCTTCTTTGGAATACCTTTGGGAAATTGTGTCTCTTTTGGTTTCTGAATTGTTTGCAACTTCACGGCCCTGAACTGAACTGAGCTCCTGATCTGCCCTACCAGCCCCACCCGGAAAACGCCATCTTGGTGGCAGTGATTCTAACTTTTAACCATGGCACAAGAAGCAGCACTTGTAAATTTGGAACAAAGGATGGCTTCTCTTGAAACCTCTATGCAAACTTTGATAGCAGAAATAAAGGCCCAGAGGGCTGAAAATAGTACTTTCAAAAAGGAACTATTGGATACCCGGAAGCAAGTGTTGGAGAATACACAGAAGAATGAAGAATTGGAAGGAGGGTTGGAGGGGGCTAAGGGAGAGATTAAAAATATTTCTAATGAGGTGGGGGAAATAAATGGGCGTGTGTCTAGGATGGATATGGAAAGAATGACATATTTTTTGAGATTTCAGAATGTTCTTGAGGATTCTGGTGAATGCCTACCTGATCTTATGAGTACAATTTTAGCAGATTATTTACAAAAACCTAAGGATGAGATCAGGGGGGACATTGACCTAGCCTATAGAATTAACTCTGCATATGCCAGGATGAATGAAGTGCCTAGAGAGATACATGTGAAATTTGTTAGAAGGTCAACCAGAGAGGAAATCCTGAAAGCGCAGAGAGAGAAACCTTTAACTTATCATCGAGAAACGGTCACTATCTTGAAGCAGATCCCTAGAAAAATTAGAGACTCAAGAAGGAAATTTTCCTTCTTGTCTAAAACCTTGTTTGATCACGGGATTTGGTTCAAGTGGATGACACCTGAAGGGATGCTGGTGTTCTGGGAAGGAGGAAGAGTGAGGATTAAAACAGTTGCTGAGGCGGAAGCCTTTCTTAAAAAACATTCCTCTGCCCTGGGGGAAGATCCAGGGGGGACGGAGGGGGCCACGGCTCCGCCTGCGGGGGGCCAGGGAGGAGAAAAAGAAGATACAATAGCCAAAAGACTTAGATCAAAAAAATAACTTTGCCTTGATTTTTTCCTGAACAATTTTGCATAATATTTCTATCCGGACCTTTTGTAAATGTCTGACAGCATGGAAGGGAGAATTTAGGTAAATGTACTTGCTTTCAACTTGTAGTGGTATGGAAAATGTTTTCTATATTAACTTTTTTAATGTGTATTTTGAGGTCTCGGAAGGTCCGATGACTCTGACGTGAATGCTCTCAAAATTTCTTTGTAACCATTACCTTACCCTGTTAAAAAATGTAAAACCAATAAAACTTTTTCAATATAAAAAAAAAAGAAATTTATAGGACTTTCTTTTCTGCGTCTTCCAAAGCAGTATTATTTTATTTTTTATTTTTAACCATCAGTAACTTTATCTCTCACAACCTGATCTGTCTTGCTCTTCATTAATTACTTCTGATTGAAGTATCTCGGGATCTTCCAAGTGTCTTTTAGGCCAGGGGTCTCCAACCTTTGCAACTTTAAGTCTGAAGGACTTCAGCTCCCAGACTTCTCCAGCCAGCTTTGCTGGCTGGAGAATTCTGGGAGCTGAAGTCCTTCAGACTTAAAGTTGCAAAGGTTGGAGACCCCTGTTTTAGGCCATTACTCTTATTAAAGTGCTCGTTATAGGACCGCGAGCCTAAATTCCCCAGAATCTGCACAAAGCCTTCTGGATGATCCATCTTAATTTTCATTATTTTATTTAAAAGATTAAAAATAAAGGAAAGGGGAAACAGGAAGTAACAGCTATGTCTGGGGTGGAGACATTTAACGCTGCCCTCCGTTAAATTTAATTCATTTCATGGCTCCAAAAGGACTGAGATCAGAAGATAATGCCCCGAATCACTGCAAAACAGCTTACGACATAAACTTGGCAGCCTGGGTCTGGAAAACAATTTATAAATGTTTTAAATGTGTCTTTTGCCAGGTAGAATCTTGGAGCTAAATATACATGTTGTAGCTGTGATTTTTCTCACCTCTTCTCCAGTACCACCATAAAAAATTAAAAACAACTCCATTCACCTTTCTACATACAAAAAAACCCCCCTTTTTTCCACTTCAATTTCTCCTTGACAATTAACAAACCCTGCATGTTGCAAAAGGCACCATCACCATGGATGAAAACCAGTGTTTCTCACCCTTGGCAACTTGAAGATGTCTGGACTTCAAAGCTCCAGAATTCTCCAGCTAGCAGATGTCTGGATTTCAACTCCCAGAATTCTGGCTGGGGAACAAAGTTTCCATTTTTTGCGTGAAGTGAATTTTGCCCCATTTCACAACTTTCCTTGCCACCGTTGTTAAGCGAATCACAGCGGTGGTTAAGTTAGTACAGGGGTAGTCAACCTTTTTATACCTACCGGCCACGTTTGTATCTCTGTTAGTAGTAAAATTTTCTAACCGCCCACCGGTTCCACAGTAATGGTGATTTAGAAAGTAAGAGAACTCAATTAAATTAAAAAAAGGAAAGTGCTTCAGTATCGGACAAAACCCCTACCGTCCACCATGGAAGCCGGAACGCCCACTAGTGGGCGGTAGGGACCAGGTTGACTACCTCTGGGTTAGTAGCTCGGTTGCTGAGTGAGTCTGGCTCCCCCCCTTGACTTCTCAGAAGCCACAAAAAGTGACACAGTAGTTTTACTGAATTGGTGCCGTTGTTCAGTGAATCATGCAGTGGTTAATCCAGGGGTGGGCAAACTTTGCAACTTTAAGTCTGAAGGACTTCAGCTCCCAGAATTCTCCAGCCAGCAAAGCTGGCTGGAGAAGTCTGAGAGCTGAAGTCCTTCAGACTTAAAGTTGCAAAGTTTGCCCACCCCTGGGTTAAACGGATCTTGCTTCCTCCATTGACTTCACTTGTCGGAAGCCAGATGGGAAGGTTGCAAATGATGATCACATGACACCACCATCCCCGGGGACAGGGCAGTCGTCAAATATACATGCCAGTTGCCAAGGGCTTGAATTTTGATCACGTGACCATGGAGAGGCTCGTAAGTGGGGGGAAATGATCATAAGCCACTTTTTTCAGTGCCGTCATAACTTTGAACGGTCAATAAACAAATGGTCATAAGTCGAAGACTCACTATATTGTTGCTGAAGCTGCCCAGGTATTCAGACAGTTTCCTCTTTTTCCCACATGCCTCTCCATCCACCCAGTTTCCTTGGGCCTTCTTAGGTCCTGAAGTAATGCCAAAAAGATAAGCTTCAAGTGTTGGAGATAAAAGCCGACTTAATGGAACGCCATTGCAAACATGTATGTATGTATGTATGTATGTATGTATGTATGTATGTATGTATGTATGTGGGTAGTTGGTAGGTTAGTTGGTTGGTTGGTTGGTTATTATATGTTAAACATGTACAAGATATCAGATATAAGTATAAACATGGACATGAACAAAGGAAATGAGTATAAATAAATGGGGGCACACTGGTGTTCTTATGCACACCCCAATTTACGGACCTCTTAGGAATGGGGTGAAGTTCACAGTAGACAGTTTAAGGTTGAAGCTGTGAGGGTTAGAGGATGTATCAATGGAATCAGGTAGAGCAGTGGTAGTCAACCTGGTCCCTACCGCCCTCTAGTGGGCGTTCCAGCTTTCATGGTAGGCGGTAGGAGTTTTGTCCGATACTGAAGCACTTTCCTTTTTTTAAAATGTAATTGACTTCCCTACTTTATAAATCACCATTACTGTGGAACCGGTGGGCGGTTAGAAAATTTTACTACTAACAGAGATACAAAAGTGGGCGGTAGGTATAAAAAGGTTGGCTACCCCTGAGGTAGAGCATTCCAGGTGTTGACCATTCTGTTACTGAAGTCGTATTTTCTGCAATCGAGTTTGGAGCGGTTTTCCTTGAGTTTGTGTGGACTTCAACTCCCAGAATCCCCCAGGTTACTGTAAGCTGTCCTGAGTCCCAAGCTTGGTTGACTCTTGCTGAGTGATGATGTAATGAAAGGGCTTTGGGATTCCTCCTATGGCTCTGCCTGAAGGAGGTAGTTCTTTGTTATATAGAATAGACTGGCCCAGGCCTTAATGGCCCATTGACAAAGGTGGGGGGTGCTGAGTTTCTGCCTCCCTTTTAGGGGAAATATTCTGCCCTTTTAATACTTCCTAAAATAACTCATTTTCCTAGGAGAGGGGTTGGTGCTAACTTCCTACAGTGACTAGGCATGGATCAGTATATCTTTTCTTTCTCTCTCTAATTCTCTTAATATTGACTCCATAAAATCCTTTTTTGTCCTATGCCTCTGGTTGGAGACTTTGGTCTGAAATCTGAAATACCGCTTGGCTCCTGGCTGACCACAGGTGCCACCACAAAACCCCAGAGGAAGATTTTTAGAACTGAAATGTGAGAAGCAACATCTTTTTCTCATAAACCTCAGACGGAGGGAGAAGAATGAAAGAGTAGCACAATTTTCCAGGCGAGGCCAATATCCAGTTGACTTTATTAAGAACAGTTGAATTAAGATGGCTATCTCTGTGGAAATGAAAGAAAAAATTGGCTTCGTTATAAATGTTGTTATAACTTTGTTATTTCACTGTTCATATTTTCCCCGTGAATTCAAGCAATCACGATAGATACATGCTGAGGTCTCAGGGCTTTCTAAGATAGAAGTTTTTAAAGAAGATGCTGGATAACCATTTGTCTGAAGTGGTGTAGGGTTTCCTACACCTACTAGAACAGTGATGGCTAACCTTTTTTGGCTCGCGTGCCAAAAGCGGGGGGAGCGCAGGTGCACAGGAGTGCACACCCATAATGCTATGTGCACAACCCCCTGCTTTTGGCGTGCTTTTTTCGCCCTCTCCAGGCTTCAGAGGCTTTTTAGGAGCCTGGGAAGGGTGAAAACAGCCTCCCCCCCCCACCTCCAGAGGCTTCAGGAGCTTCCCTGAAGCCTCCAGAAGGTGAAAAACGGCCTCAAAAACAGGCCTAAATCAGCTGGCCAGCGCACACGTGCATGCTGGAGCTGACAGGGCAATGCCTCGCGTGCCCTAAGAAATGGTTCCGCGTGCCACCTGTGGCACCCATGCCATAGATTTGCCATCACGGGACTAGAAGTTCTCCAAGGTCCCTTCCAACTCTGTTATCCTCTCCTCCCCTCTCCTCTCCTACCCTACCCTACCGTATCCTATCCTATCCCTTATTCTTTTCTACTCTACTCTACTCTACTCTACTCTACTCTACTCTACTCTACTCTACTCTAATACTATTCTATTCCTTTTTCTATTCTATTCTACTCTACTCTAATTTTATTCTATTCCTTATTCTACTCTATTCTACTCTACTCTACCCTACCCTACCCTACTCTACTCTAATTCTACTCTACTCTACTCTAATACTATTCTATTCCTTATTCTACTCTACTCTACTCTACTCTACTCTACATTCTATTCCTTATTCTACTCTATTCTACTCTACCCTACCCTACTCTACTCTACTCTAATTCTACTCTACTCTACTACTATTCTATTCCTTATTCTACTCTACTCTACTCTAATTTTATTCTATTCCTTATTCTATTCTATTCTATTCTACTCTACTCTAATTTTATTCTATTCCTTATTCTACTTTATTCTACTCTACCCTACCCTACTCTACTTCTACTCTACTCTACTCTACTCTAATTCTACTCTATTCTATTCTATTCTATTCTATTCTATTCTATTCTATTCTATTCTATAGGTAGAGACCATTGTTGGAAGGAATGGTCCTTTCTGAACAAAATCATGACTTTTGCGGTATCTATCAACTTTCTGTCCTTTGAGCTAGGTAGCAAATAAATGTATTAAATTAAATTGTGCAATTCGCCTAACAGCAGCAATGTGCTTACCCACCCAGCGAAAAATGGTTTTGGAACTGGGAGTGACTCTCTTAAAAACTGCTTTGCTTAGCCATGGGAATTCTCATCCCCAACGGCGGTCATAGGTTGAGGACCTGTCGTTAGTTTTAAATTGGTTTTTATCAGTATATCAAACAAACAATGTTTGAACCTCTTTTCATGGTTCCCTTTTAGGTGGCCTTTTGCGTTGCTTCGCTCTTTGTCCTCCGCAAACTATGTTTCCTTGCCAATTAACCCACTGAAGTTGACCTTCTCCAGAAACAAAAGCACCTTGTTAAATCCAAAAGATGGATCTTCCGTCCCACTGCCTGCTCTTAGCCTTAGATAAGCTCATTAAATTTACTTACAGATTTGCCAAAGACAATGAAGGCACTATTTCATGCCCCACTCTCAGGGATGCTGGAGAGAAACATTTACCACGGAAGCCAAACAATGGGCAGGGTCAATGCGTTGCCAGGAACTGCTGGTAATAAGTTTACCACATAGAATCAAAGGATTGTGATGTTGGAAAGGGACCACAAAGATCATTTAAGCCAAGGGGTGTCAAACGCGAAGCCTGGGGGTACTTAGATTCAGCCTTTGGAAATGGCGTAAGATCGGCCTGCAGTGCTTCTGCCAGCAAAAATGGCCTCCCGACGTCCATTTTCAGCTGCCATATCCTCCCGCAACTCTCTGCCAAAGAAAATGGAGCTCGGGAGGGCCGCATGCGGCCCTCCCGTGCTCCGTTTTCATTGACAGAGGGTTGCAGGAGGATGTGGCAGTCGAAAACGGAGCTCGGGAGCCTGCTTTTGCTGGCAGAGCGCTCGGGCCACCACAGGCGCCCCGACAGGAGTGACTTCAAGATGGCCACGCCCCCTGGCCCCACACCCCGAGGTCAAACACAACCCTGGTGGTCATTGATTGCACTGCTGCACAACCAAATTGCGTTTACAGTTGTTGGCAGCATCGTCTGTCACAGGACTGCATTTTATGAGGATATGGCTGAAAACCAGCTGTTTACAGGTAGTCTGTGACTTAGAACTGTTTGTTTAGTGACCATTTGACACTGAAAAAAGTGATTTAGTTTTATGACCGTTGCAACATCCCCACCGTCACCTAATCAAAATTCAAAACAATACAATAGCAGAGTTGGAAGGGACCTTGGAGGTCTTCTAGTCCAACTCCCTGCCTAGGCAGGAGGCCCTATACCATTTCAGACAAATGGCTATCCAACATCTTCTTGAAGACTTGCAGTGTTGGGGCCTTCACAACTCCTGGAGGCAACTTCTGTTCCACTGGTTAATTGTTCTGTCAGGAAATTTCTCCTCAGTTCTAAGTTGCTTCTCTCCTTGATTAGTTTCCACCCATTGCTTCTTGTTGTCCCCTCAGGTGCCTTGGTGAATAGTTTGACTCCCTCTTCTTTGTGGCAACCCCTGAGATATTGGAAGACTGCTATCATGTCTCTCCTAGTGCTTCTTTTCATTAAACTAGACATACCCAGTTCCTGCAACCGTTCTTCATATGTTTTAGTCTCCAGTCTCCTAATCCTCTTTGTTGCTCTTCTCTGCACTCTTTCCAGAGTCTCCACATCTTTTCTACACCATGGTGACCAAAAATGACCAAATTCAGACTTTCAACCGGCTCATGTTTATGACAGCTGCAGTTTCCCGGGGTCATGGGATCAATTTTTGTGACTCTTTGAACAAGCAAAGTCATTGGGAGAGTCAGCTTCACTTAACAACCATGTTGCTAATTTGACAACTGCAGTGATTCACTTAATGACAGTGGCAAGAAAGGTTGTAAAAATGGGGCAATGAACAACCGGGTTATAACTTAACAACTGCAGTGATTCACTTAACAATATTGGTTCTAAAATGGGGCGAAACTCAACAATTGTCTTGCTTAGTCACATAAACTTTGCCCCATGGAGATGCTGAAACAGTCGTAGGTGTGAAAAACGGTCATAAGTCACTTTTTTCAGTGCTGTTCTAACTTCGAAAAATCACTAAATGAACTTTTGAAAGTCAAGGACTATCTACCTTGAAATCCCTTCCTAATTTTCTTACAACCTCTCAATTATGGCAATCCTTAGTTTGAGAACTCCTTGTTAATTAAAAATGTTAGAAGGTAGTCCAAATATGTTACATTCCTCCTGTCTTTAATGCGTTTCTAGTAAGATTAAATTTTTAGAAGCTTACTCTGCCGCTAAATCCTTTCTTCTGATCATGATGATTACATAAACAATTTTTAAGTTACTAATTTGTTAGGGTGTCATAGGTCTCTCTCTTCTTTTGATGGCGATATTAAAATGTGGGTTTGCTTGTTTGTCCTCGCTGTTCCTTTCTCATCAGCAACTGGAAACGTAACACCAGCTTGTATTTAAATAGGACACTGTGTTTAATTAATACCCTGATTAATTTTTGATGAGTAATTGCTTCCTAATTATGTGCCGGGCTTATTCTCTCTCTCTGCAGTATCACTCCAAGGTGAGGTGATGGATCATCTCATCAAAACCTGAGGTAGCACTGAATTGATTAGAATCTAATTCATGGTGTATTTCTTAGCCTGGGCAAAAGCAAAAAATAATGGGCCCTATCCAACAGGATGAAATTTAATGTGGAGAAAAGCAAGGTTTTACACCAGGAAAAACCAAAGGTACAAGTATAGATTAGGTGAAATCTGGCTCAAAAACAGTAACTATTGAGATGGACCTTGGAGGCTTAGTAGACAACCACTTAAAATGAGTCAGAAGTGTTTGCTGTGGCAGCCATAAAAGCTAATAAAATCCCCTACTGTATAAACAAAAGCATAGAATCAACATGAAGTATTAGCACCACTTTATAAAGCCTTAGTAAGGGCCACACCAGGAATATGGCGGTTGTGGCCCGCCAGTGGATGGCGGAGCTGGCAGCAAAATCAGACAGTGAGGAGGTTGGAGAGGAGCATGGACCATTTGCATTTGAGTAGATTTAAGTAGGGGGTTACTGAGCAGCGTAGTGGCCTAGAGATGGAACTCTCGCCTCTCAATCAGGAGGCTGTGAGTTCGATCCTAGGTAGCGGCAGGTATTTCTCTCCCTCTGAGCGCAATGAGTAATTGTCTGCTGTGAACTCCCTGTAGGCATCAGGAAGGGCACCTGGCCAATAAATGCTCAGCTCCAATTGATCGTCCTGACCCCATCTCAAAGAAAGGGATTGCAGGTTTCTTAAAAGAAAAAAAGGAGGTGGTGACTAGAATGACTATATGTGAGAAAAGCCTACCGTATTTTTCGGAGTATAAGATGCTCAAAAAAGATGGTGAAAATCTTGGTGCATCTTATACACTGAATACAGCTTTGTTGGCCTCCTGAACCCCCACCACCTTTGCAAAAATGGCAGTGCATAGCCTTTAGGAGGCTTCCAGAGTGCTCCTGGGGGCTGGGGAAGGCAAAAATGAGTGAAAAACAGGCCGGTTTTTGCTCTTTTTTGTCCCCGTCCCCACCCCCAGGAGCACTCTACAAGCCTACTAAAGACTATGCGTACCCTTTTTTTGACAAAAATGGGCTCATTTTCATGAAAAACAGGCCGGTTTTTGCTCATTTTACCCCCCCCCCAGCCCCCAGGAGCACTCTACAAGCCTCCTAAAGGTTATGCATGCCCGTTTTTTTAAAACAAAAAACGGGCCCCATTTTTGGGAGGTCTGCAGAGTACAAAAACCTTTTTTTTTTAATTTGCCTCTTCAAAATCTTGGTGCATCTTATACTCTGAAAAATACGGTAATACAATACAATACAATACAATAGCAGAGTTGGAAGGGACCTTGTAGGTCTTCTAGTCCAACCCCCTGCGTGGGCAGGAACCTTATACCATTTCAGACAAATGGCTATCTAACATCTTTTTAAAGACTTCCAGGGTTGGGGCATTCACAACTGCTGGAGGCAAGCTGTTCCAGAGGTTAATTGTTCTAACTGTCAGGAAATTTCTCCTTAGTTCTAAGTTGCTTCTCTCCTTGATTAGTTTCCACCCATTGCTTCTTGTCCTGCCCTCAGGTGCCTTGGAGAATAGTTTGACTCCCTCTTCTTTGTGGCACCCTCTGAGATATCGGAACACTGCTATCATGTCTCCCCTGGTCCTTCTCTTCATCAAACTAGACATACCCAGCTCCTGCAACCGTTCTTCATATGTCTTAGTCTCCAGTCCTCTAATCATCTTGGTTGCTCTTCTCTGCACTCTTTCCAGAGTCTCCACGTCTTTTCTACATCGTGGCGACCAAAACTGTATGCAGTATTCCAAGTGTGGCCTTACCAAGGCACTATACAGTGGCATTAACACTTCACGTGATCTAGATTCTATCCCTCTGTGTATGCAGCCTAGAACTGTGTTGGCTTTTTTGGCAGCTGCTGCACACTGCTGGCTCATATTTTTAATTAGCACACAAGATGGATTTGTGAAATGGTCCTCCAACCATGGTCTCCTAGCTACCACATGGTCATTGAGCAGGCGATGCAAATCCAAGAAAACCCTCCAATTGTGCACCAGTTCTGTCTAGGGAAGTGTGTCCCTATTGAGAACCAGGATGATGCATTTCTGTGAGCAGCAGGCCTCCCGAACCAAAGCCAAGCGCCATGATTAGGCAGAATGGCGTTTAGGGTGAAAAGGCAGATATCCTGACTTCCAAATTTGCTTTCCCCTGGGAAACTCCAAAACGATATCAGCTCAATTAAGTTAATATATTTCTGTCTTTCGGGAAATGTTTACAAAAAATCAGCCGATGAACGTTGGTTTATTTATCTCATGTTTTCAAACTTCTCCCAGGGAAAATTAAATTCTTTTGTGTGTTTCTGCATAATTAGAGACATCTTTCCCGGAAGCATTTTCCCAGAAGATTAAAAGGGGAGAAGGAAGAAAAGGCAAAATGAAACATTTATTCTTTCACAACGTGATACGGGCAGCGATATAAATTTAATAAATAAATAACTAGTGGATGAAATGAATGCTCTTGAAAGCACATCGCTTGCTGGGGTTTTTTTTTTTTTTTGCTGTTTGCATGTTAGCTGAGGTCTTAACTGTCCCGAAAGACCAAGAATCCAGGAATTGAGAAAATGAAGCGTTATTCTTGTTCCGTGGAAAACCTCTGGTCAATAAAGTATTGCCAATTAGTGTGCCAGGGATTTAAAGCTATGTGATTGAGAATGCAGAATAGATGTTCAACGGAGTATTATTCCTATCATGGCTTATTTAGCAATATTAATACCCAAAGGAAAGGATGATTATATTGGCTTAAGCTTCTGGTAAACCATACAATAATACAATAGCAGAGTTGGAAGGGACCTTGGAGGTCTTCTAGTCCAACCCCCTGCGTGGGCAGGAACCTTATACCATTTCAGACAAATGGCTGTCTAACATCTTTTTAAAGACTTCCAGGGTTGGGGCATTCACAACTTCTGTAGGCAAGCTGTTCCAGAGGTTAATTGTTCTAACTGTCAGGAAATTTCTCCTTAGTTCTAAGTTGCTTCTCTCCTTGATTAGTTTCCACCCATTGCTTCTTGTCCTGCCCCCAGGTGCCTTGGAGAATAGTTTGACTCCCTCTTCTTTGTGGCACCCTCTGAGATATCGGAACACTGCTATCATGTCTCCCCTGGTCCTTCTCTTCATCAAACTAGACATACCCAGCTCCTGCAGCCGTTCTTCATATGTCTTAGTCTCCAGTCCTCTAATCATCTTGGTTGCTCTTCTTTGCACTCTTTCCAGAGTCTCCACATCTTTTCTACATCGTGGTGACCAAAACTGTATGCAGTATTCCAAGTGTGGCCTTACCAAGGCACTATACAGTGGCATTAACACTTCACGCGATCTAGATTCTATCCCTCCTAACCATGTTGGGAAATACTGTAGTTTGTGGACAGAACATGTCACCCCCATCAACAAATGTTTGATCTTCTCTCTCTCTCTCTCTTTCTCTCTCTCTCTCTCTCTCTCTCTCTTGACTCTTTCCTCTCTCTCTTTGCTCTTTCTCTCTTCCCTCACCCTTCTTTTTTGTATTTTTGTTTCTTTCCTTTTTGTCTGCCTGCCTGCCTGCCTACCTACCTACCTACCTATCTTTTTGACTTTTTCATCTCTCCCTTTCTCTCTCTCTCCCTCTTTTTATCTTTTTGACTTTTTGTGTCTTTCCTTTTCTCTCTCTCTCTCCTCTTTCTTTTCTTTCTATCTTTTTGACTCTTTCCTCTCTCTCTCTTTTCTCTTTCTCTTTCCTCTCCCTTTCTATCTTTTTGTCTTTTGTTTCTTTCCTTTTTTCTCTCTTTCTCTTTCTCTCCTCTCCTCTCTCCTCTTTCTATCTTTTTGACTCTTTTTGTGTCTTCCCTTTCTCTCTCTCTCTCTCTCTCTCTCTCTCTCTCTCTCTCTCTCTCTCTCTCTCTCTCTCTCTCTCTCTCTGTCAGCAGCTTGACCTTGTGTGTGTGTGAGAAAGAGAGGGGGAGAGAGAATGCTTGCACTAGCCACTTCTATTGAAAATCTGGCTGTTCTTAGAGATCCTGGGTCACATTGGACATTGAGCCCCTATTAAATGTGATGAGTTGTGTCAGAATAATTTGGGGTTCCAACTCGAGCCATTTGCATTCATTGCACAAGAATGAATAAAAATAAGATCCAGACAGCTGTGAAGAACGAATGCATATTTCTCCCTAAAAGCAAAGGATTTCCTTTTATGGACAGCTGCAAAGAAACGGAGTCTAGTCACAGACTTCTATAGCGGGTGTTTATCCTGGTGTAGAAGTGTCTATGTGCTGATTCTAGGGTGACACTTGAGGGGCGTGTGTGTGTGTGTTTGTGTTTAGATGTGTCATCTATGATGTTTATTTTTCTGAACATGCAGTTCTGCTGGGAGACCTAATTTAATTAACTCTACTTGTGTTTACAAACCTTCTCCTTTGATATGTGGATTAGATCTGGATAACCCATTTGCGGCTTGAGGAAGTTTGAGTAAAAAAACTCCCCACCTCCACCAATTTGCCATTTGTACTTCGTTGACTTAGTTTCAGCTTGACCATCAATTATCTAGTGGAGACCCTGATTCTCACCCCCTAATGGATTCGGTTCATGTTTGAGGGCAGATGGAGACAGTATCTATCTATCTATCTATCTATCTATCTATCTATCTATCTATCTATCTATCTATCTATCTATCTATCTATCTAAAAATGTAATTATGAGTTTGTTCAAAACCGCTAATATCCGAAAGTACTGCATCGATCGCTTCCAAATTTTCCCACAACGTTCCTTTCAAGTATGGCACCAATGATATATATATATATATATATATGTTAGATTTTTAAGGGCTGAAAATAAAGAGACCAGGATGGATCCATTTCAGGCTTATTAGCCTTCTTCAGCTGGCCATACTCCTTCTACTGGGATTTGAACCGGTGCTTTCCAGCATATGAGGCAGGCTTCTCGATGCCTTGAGCTATCCGGTATCCCTGATACTATGCCTTGAGCTATCCGGTATCCCTGATATATCAGCCAATTTACAGGACTCTTAAATGAGAGAATATTATCACAGCTCCTGTTCAGGGTCCCTTTAAGGGGAGGAGACTTAACGTCATCCCTCTCTGCCCTTCGACTCAACCTAGAGATCATCCAGACAGAGAACCAATTAGATTACTGCTGTGTGACATTTTTTAGATATGTGTTAGATTTTTAAGGGCTGAAAATAAAGAGACCAGGATGGATCCACACGCAACAGAAATGTAAAAAATTGTAAAAAAGGTAGGTAGATGGATACAGAGAGAGCAGTAGGCCACAGGTATTATGTCACTCTTTATGACATAAAATACTCTGTCCATAAGATTCAAGGAGAGGTAGGTAGGCAGCTAGGCAGCTATAGGGATAGACAGAGGGAGGGAGAAATACAGTAGGTAGGTAGAGGGATAGAGTGAGGGAGAAATACAGTAGGTAGGTAGGTAGGTGGAGAGAGGGAGAAATACAGTAGGTAGGTAGGTAGAGGGATAGAGAGAGGGAGAAATACAGTAGGTAGGTAGGTAGGTAGGTAGGTAGGTAGGTAGGTAGGTAGGTAGAGAGGGAGAAATACAGTAGGTAGGTAGGTTGGGGGTTATACGGTGGTTGGGTGTATGTGTTTGTGTGCACAGGTGTAGATCTACACACAGATTGGTTGGCCATTTAACTAGACTGGGCCACAGCAACGCGTGGCCGGGAACAGCTAGTAGAGAATAAAATGTATGTTGACACAAAAGTTCTCACAGTTGGTAAAACAGTTTGCTTCTTTTCTTTTGGCTAATCGAAGTCCTGGAGTCACCTGGCTTCGTCCTTGTGTTTAACCACTGAAATAAACATCCACTATATCAGAGCAGGTAGTAGCACACAACCAACAAAACTATGCAAAGATGCCACACCAAAGGAAGTGGCGATAAAGAAAGGGTGGTTGAAGACTGGGTTTTGTGCTAATTGTTGTCTTTACGGCCTTGCGTGCTTTCATTTTAATAGGCAATAAAATACAAAGTGCAGAGGCTCATAGTTTGCGGGCTTTCAACATCCATCAAACTGACAACCTCTCTAGTTTTGAGCAAGATCAAACAGTAAATTCTTTGGTGCCCTTACCATTTACACACAAGACTGGGGAGTTTATATTGTAATGTCAATTATTGACTTTTTTTTAAAAGAGAGATTATTTATTGGATAGGTGTGCCTTGGAGGAAGAGTAGCATTTCAGCCACAATTCAACTCTTCATAAAGAGAAACCAATAACTTTTGTCAAAATAAAGAGACGTCTTTTCTTTAGCATGCCTGCCTGCCTGCCTTCATTCCTTCATTTTCCCTTTCTTTCTTTCTTTCTTTCTTTCTTTCTTTCTCTTTCTTTTTCTTTCTTTCTGTACCCCCTCCCTCCCTCCTCTCCCTCTCTTTTTCTTTTTCTGTCTTTTCTTTCTTTTTTTCCCCTCTTTCCTTTCTTTCTCTTTTCTTTCCCTTTCTCTCTTTTTTCTTTCTTTCTTTTTCTTTCTCTCTCTTTTCTTTTTCTTTCTCTCTTTTCTTTTTCTTTCTTTTCTCTCTTTTTCCCCTCCCACCCTTCTCTCTCTCTTTCTTTTTCTCTCTCTCTCTCTTTCTTTTTCTCTCTCTCTTCTCTTTCTCTCCATCTCTTTTTTCTTTCTATCATTTCTTTCTTTCTTTCTCTCTTTTCTTTTTCTCTTTTCTCTCTTTTCCCCCTCCCACCCTTCTCTCTCTCTTTCTTTTTCTCTCTCTCTTCTCTTTCTCTCCATCTCTTTTTTCTTTCTATCATTTCTTTCTCTCTCTCTTTCTCTTTTCTTTTTCTTTCTTTCTTTCTCTCTCTCTCTCTCTCTCTTTCCCCTCCCTCCCTCCCCTATTTTTATTTCTTTCTTTTTCTTTCTCTCTCTTTCTTTCTAGCCTTCTTTTTCTCCTTCTTTCTTTCTCTTTCTCCCCTCCCTCCCTGCCCTTCAGGGGCTGAAGTCCACAAGTTTTAAAGTTGCCAAGGTAGACACCTCCTCCCACTTATGATAAAGATAGGGGTGAAAATACCTACCAGGAACTTGGTAAAGAATAATAACCTTGAATAGGGAAAGATTATGGCATAGACAGGTGATCCTCAACTTACCACAATTTGTTTAGTGACAGTTCAAAGATACAGCGGCACTGAAAAAAATGACGTAGGACCAGTTTTTGCACTTATGATCATAGTTTATTTTATTTATTTCATTTATTTAAATTGATACCCCACACCTTCTCCAAAAAGGACCCAGGGCGGCGCACAGGAAATTTAAAACATAACAAATATTACAAAATACAAAATTTAAAAACATATTAAATTCCTACCCTGTGCTAAAATCGATTAAAATCCCCCAAATTAAAACTATCTAAGAGCAGTCACAACGGGAGGTTACGCCAGGCCGGCTTGATGGAAAAGGTGTGTCTTAAGACACTGGCGGAAGTGGTCCCCATGGTCTTGTGCTTGGCAATTGTCTCAGGTTTATGACGGTTGCAGGGTCACATGATCCTCTTTTGCGACCTTCTGAGAAGCAAAGTAAGTAGGGAAGTTAGATTCACCGACCAGCCATGTTATGAACAACTGCAGCGATTGACTTAACAACTGTAGCAAGGAAGGTCATAACATGGGCCAAACTCCCTTAACAAATGTTTCCCTGAGCAACAGAAATTTGGAGGTCAATTGCTATCCTACCTCGAGGACTACCTGGACTGCAATGGAGGCATAGGAGTGGAGGCTTGCTGACTTTTTTTTTTATATATTGAAAAAGTTTTATTGGTTTTACAGTTTTTCAATAGGGTAGGGTAAGGGATACAAAGAAATTTTGAGAGCATTCACGTCAAAGTCGTCGGCCCTTCCGGGACATCAAAATAGATCATAAACAAAAAACATTTTTCATATACTACAAAGTGAAAGCAAGTACATATTTCTAAGTTCTCAGTTCTATGCTGTCAGTCATTTACAAAAATCCAGATACACATGTTATACAATATTACTCAGAAAATCAAGGCAAAGTTATTTTTTAGATCTAAGTCTCTTGGCAATTATATCTTCTATCTCTCCTTCCAGGCCCCCAGCGGGCGGGGCCGTGGCCCCCCCTGCCCCCCTCTGGATCTTCCCCCAGGACAGAGGAATGTTTTTTAAGAAAGGCTTCCGCCTCAGCAACTGTTTTAATCCTCACTCTTCCTCCTTCCCAGAACACCAGCATCCCTTCGGGCGTCACCCACCTGAACCAGATCCCGTAATCAAACAATTTTTTGGACAAGAAGGAAAATTTCCTTCTTGCTTCTCTAATCTTTCTTGGGATCTGCCTCAGGATGGCAACCTCCTTTTGTTGATAAATTAACAGACCTCCTCTTTGCACTTTCAAGATTTCCTCTCTGGTTGACCTTCTAACAAATTTAACTTGTATCTCTCTGGGTACTTCATTTATCCTGGCATATGCAGAGTTTATTCTGTAGGCTAGGTCAATGTCCCCCCTGATCTCATCCTTAGGTTTATGTAAATAGTCTGCTATAATTGTGCTCATGAGCTCAGGGAGACATTCACCAAGTTCCTCAGAAACATTCTGAAATCTCAAAAAATATGTCATCCTTTCCATATCAATCCTAGACACATGCCCATTTATTTCCACAACCTCATTAGTAACATTTTTAATCTCTCCCTTAGCCCCCACCAGCCCCCCTTCCAACTCTTCATTCTTCTGTGTGTTCTCCAGCATTTGTTTCCGTGTGTCCAATAGCTCCTTTTTAAAGTTAATATTTTCTTCTCTCTGGGCCTTGATTTCTTGTACCAAAGTTAGTATAACAGATTCAAGAGAAGCCATCCTTAATTCCAAGCTTGCCAGTGCTGATTCTTGTGCCATGATTAGCTGTTAAAGTCAATGCCACTAAAATGGTGTTTTTTGGGTGGGGCTGTTGAGGCAAATCAGGAGCCAAAAGTTCAAATCAGGATTGTAAAGTTCAGGAACCAAGAGAGAAACAGTTTTCCAGATCAATAATTATAATAACGAAGGCACTCCAGAAAAGAGATCACAAATCCAAAAAAAAAAAATTCTTCTTTAGTAACAAGAGGAAGTCCAAATCACAAAGAGACGCTGGGAATTTTTCATAAGTAAAATAGTCATTCAGGGACAAAGAGAAGCCATCTTCCACCGCCCAAGCTCAAAGCCAGAAGGAGAGAGTGGTTAAAAAAATTGTTTCAAGCCAGCCAGACCTAGA
Organism: Rhabdophis nuchalis; assembly: GCA_039707465.1. NCBI lineage: Eukaryota > Metazoa > Chordata > Lepidosauria > Squamata > Natricidae > Rhabdophis > Rhabdophis nuchalis. Next base: position 213,632,546 of record CM077645.1, on the reverse strand, counting down.
AACTTTGTTGCAAGGCAAACCGCAGATCACTTTCCCTTGTTGCAAACAATCCGGATTGAAGATATCCGCTTCCTCGCAGCGAGGAGCCATTTTCAGGTGCCGCTTTAAATCCGAGGGGGGTTTAACAAGCAAGCACCCCCCTCCAAGTTCTTTCAGCCAGGCTGACAGCAAAGAAAAAAAAGTTTTAAATCACTCACTCTCCCCCTCGCAGCCGAAGCCCCGGGAAGCCTTCCGACTCAGCCGATCAGCTCTCTCCATGTTCGTGAACGATGCCGTCTTCCTTTGGCGAAGGGAAACCCCCCCGCAGCATGTCCTCCTCCACCTGAGCCGAAGACAAGGGTCGCTTCCCCACTGCCGTGGGGGGGAGCAAGCCAGGCAAGCCGGCCCTACGGGAGACCCCCAAAAACGGGGTGTCTCGCACCCATGGGGGGGCAGGAAAAGAAACAAAGCGGCAAGCGAGCCCTAGGCTCGCTCGTCGCCGCTGGAGCCGGAACCGGAAGTCCGAGGCTTGCTGACTTTTAAACTAACAACAGTATTCTATTTACTCAGAAGTAAAGTCCAAATTCATCCCGGAATTATTCATAGGGAATAATGCAGCCTTTGATTTCTCATGGAGTAAAACTGTCCTTGTTATTATTATTGTTATTCAGCCTTCAGGGCAAGCAAAGGCACCTGAGTTAAGAGAAAAGTCAGCAAGCGGCTTTTGCTTTAAAGCAGGGGTCTCCAACCTTGGCAACTTTAAGCCTGGAGGACTTCAACTCCCAGAATTCCCCAACCATCTTTGCAAGAAACTGAGAAAGCAAAGAGGGAAATATCAGCCAAAACGTGGACACTGCACATTCAAGAAAAAATTACAATAATACAATAGCAGAGTTGGAAGGGACTTTGGAGGTCTTCTAGTCCAACCCCCTGCCTAGGCAAGAAACCCTACACTACGTCAGACCAACATCTTAAAGACTTGCAGTGTTGGGGCATTCACAACTTCTGGAGGCAAGCTGTTCCACTGGTTAATTGTTCTCACTGTCAGGAAATTTCTCCTCAGTTCTATGTTGCTTCTCTCCTTGATTAGTTTCCACCCACTGCTTCTTGTTCTGCCCTCAGGTGCTTTGGAGAATAGTTTGACTCCCTCTTCTTTGTGGCAACCGCTGAGATATTGGAACATTGCTATCATGTCTCCCCTGGTGCTTGTTTTCATTAAACATTGCTGGTTTTATTCTATCCTATTTGGATGTGAGATGTTAAAATATATTTAATAACTTCTGGCTTCCTGTAGATACCATGTTGGCTGAAAGTCTGTAGAAACTCTCAGTCATCCAGGTCATGGTTGACTCAAAGGTGCTTTTTCAGGAGTCAACTTTGAAGACCTTTCAATTCTCATCCAAGAAGATTCTTCAGCCCTGCCTGGATGGTGGGGAGTGGAAGGATTTATATTCCTTACAGACAGCTGGTCAATTTCATCCTTTTAGAGCAGGGGTTCCCAAACTTGGCAACTTGAAGACTTGTGGACTTCAACTCCCAGAATTCTGGGAGTTGAAGTCCACAAGTCTTCAAGTTGCCAAGTTTGGGAATCCCTGTTTTAGAGGGTGGTTGAAGCCCTTGGAGGTTTATCTGTGTCTTCAGAGTAATCCTTCCATTCCCCACTCTCCTCTCAGAGCTGAAGAAGTTTCCTGGATGAGATGCAAAATGTCTTCAAAAGAAAGAACAAGGAAGTCCCGTTGCCTCCTGAAAAAAGCACCTTTGGGACAACCATTGTGGCAAGGTTCATAAATGACTTAAGCCAAACACATCATAGCTTAAACCAGATTTATAGCGGAAAGATGCAGTTTTACAAGTTTCTGTGAAACTATGAACATGGTTCAGTAGCTGAAAGTTTGAACTCTAATTGTGATGGGTTCCATGAATGGGATGGGGAGGACTTTGTGGCAAAGGATGGGGCATGTTGAGGTAGGGAAAGATTCCCTCCAGTGATACCCCCAGATGTAGTACCTTAAGTGGAGTACTACTCTACCTATAAAAGATGGCAACAATAATCTTCAAGACACGACTATGGAATTTCCAGTGATGCAGAGGGGTAGATGACCAACAAATGGCATTTTCTTTTGCTTATGCAAACGTGGCAACTTTAAGACATCTTGGCTGAGGAATTCTGGGAGCTGAGGTCCTCCAGGCTTAAAGTTGCTAAGGTTGGAGAGCCCTGCTTTAAACCACCCCAAAAACCACCGCCTCTTGCATTTGAGGATCTACAAAAGGGCCTTGCACTTAAGCTGAACAACCTGGGTCAGGGGTCCCCCAACCAGCCCACGGCATGCCTGTAACCTGGCCACAGGAACAAGGCAGCGTGCAAAATTACCACCACCCTTAACAGAATAACCTCTCTCCGTGGAACCAGTCCCTGATTTCCTGAAAGGTTGGGGGGAAGGGGTGTGTCTCTGCCTTGGGCTGCCTTTTGCAAAAATTAAAAATATAAGCCTTTCTCGCTGGGATACTTGGAAAGGACCAGGCTGACAACAGCTGTGCCCCATATAAATAAACTGCTGCTTATTCCAGCCTCAACTGGTTCATGCAAAGAGGCGCCTGACCTGGTTTAATCGCTGCCCAGGATCTTGGGAAGCAGAAACATTCTGGCAAAGAAACTGATGGTTCCCAGCTGGTTCTTTCTTTGTTTCCAGAGGAGAAAAAGGGGGAATACAGGGCTCTCTCTTTCACACGTTCACCCCACAGGTTGCCTCCACCTGGCTTCACTGACCCTTGTAAAATTTCAGCTGATCCGTCCAGTTACCCCATTGCAGGCCTTTAAGCCTTTAAAAAAAAAAAGGCTCACCAGACCCTCATACCGGAAATCCTCAATTTGCAACTGTAATCAAACCCAAAAATTCTGTTGCTAAGTGAGACATTTCTTAAGCGTTGCTAAGTGAATCACGGCGGTGGTCCAGTTAGGAACATAATAGTTATGTGCATCTGGCTTCCCCATGGACTTTGCATGTCAGATGACCCCGAGACACGGCAAGGGAGACACATGTGAAAGAGTTGCCAAGCATCTGGATTTTGTTCCTGGGACCGTGGGAAGTGAGTAGCCTTGAATAGGGAAAGTTGCAGGGGTTCCCAAACTTGGCAACTTGAAGACTTGTGGACTTCAACTCCCAGAATTCTCCAGCCAGCTCTGCTGGCTGGAGAATTCTGGGAGTTGAAGTCCACAAGTCTTCAAGTTGCCAAGTTTGGGAACCCCTGGTTTATAGCATACACAGGAAATCCCCCACTTAGAACCATTTGTTTAGTGACCATTCAAAGTTACAACGGCGTTGAAAAAAAAGTGAGTTTTTCACATGACCATTGCAGCATCCCAGTGGTCACGTGATCAAAATTCAGATGCTTGGCAACCGACTCATATTTATAACGGTTGTATGACCGGGGTCATGTGATCCCCTTTTGCAACTTTCAGACAAGCAAATTCAAAGGGGAAGCCAGATTCACTTAACAACTGTGGGATTCATTGAACAACTGCAGTGACTCTCCTCTAACAACTGTGACAAGGAAGGTGGTACAACGAGGCCAAACTCACGTATAATAAATGTTTCACTTAGCAACGTAAATTTGGGGCTCAATTAGTGGTCATAACACGAGGACTACGTGTACATTACAATCCCAATGTTCTGAATAATCAAGGAGAGAAGCAACTTAGAGCTAAGGAGAAATTTCCTGACCGTGAGAACAATTAATCAGTGGAATAGAAGTTGCCTCCAGAAGTTGTGAATGCCCCAACACTGGAAGTCTTTAAGAAGATGTTGGATAGCCATTTGTCTGAAATGGTATAAGGTTCCTGCCCACGCAGGGGGTTGGACTAGAAGACCTACAAGGTCCCTTCCAACTCTGCTATTGTATTGTATTGTATTGTATTACCGTATTTTTCAGAGTATAAGATGCACCATCCGGATTGCTTTGAAGCAAGTGAAAGTGTTTTGTGGCTTGTTTCTATACGATGTATCTAAGTCCGGTTGGCTTGAAACAATTTTTCTTTTGCTACTTTCTCCTGCTGGCTCTCAGACTGGGCGGTGGAAGGTGGCTGCCCTTTGTTCCTGAATGACTATTTTTTCTTATGGAAAATTACCAACATCTCTTTGTGATTTGGACTCCCTCTCTCTATTAATGAAGAAATTTCTGGATTAATTGATTCCTTCCCTGGAGTGCCTTCTCTGCTACAATTATTGACTGTGAAAAGTGTTTCTCTTCTGGGTCCTAAACTTTTTACAACCTTGATTTGAACTGTTTTCTCCTGACTTGCTTCAGCGGCCCCACCCAAAAAACGCCATCTTAGTGGCACTGACTTTAACAGCTTACCATGGCATCAAAATCAGAATTGGCAGGTTTGGAACAAAGAATGACATCAATGGAATCAGTGTTACAAGCTTTGGTGCAGGAAATTAAAGCTTTGAGAGAAGATAATAGCAGCTTCAAGAAGGATCTTTTGGAAACACGGAAACAAGTGCTGGAGAACACACAGAAGACTGAGGAGCTGGAAGGGGGGCTACCTGGGGCAAAGGGAGAGCTTAAAAATGTTAACAGTGAGGTTGGAGAACTGACTGGGCATATGTCTAGGATGGATTTTGAAAGGATGTCATATTTTTTAAGATTTCAGAACATTTCTGAAGAACCTGGTGAATGTCTTCCTGAACTCATGAGCACAATTTTAGCAGAATATTTACATAAACCTAAAGATGAGATCAGGGGGGACATTGACCTAGTCTACAGAATAAACTCGACATATGCCAGGATAAATGAAGTACCCAGAGAGATACATATCAAATTTGTTAGAAGGTCAACCAGAGAGGGAATTTTGAAGGCACAGAGAGGGGGGCCGCTAATTTACCAACAAAAGGAAGTCGCCATCTTGAAGCAGATCCCAAAAAAGATTAGAGAGATGAGAAGGAGGTATTCCTTCTTATCCAAAAAATTGTTTGACCACGGGACTTGGTTTAAGTGGGCGATGCCGGAAGAGATGTTGGTGTTCTGGGAAGGAGAGAGAGTTAGGATTAAAACAGTTGCTGAGGCGGAAGCCTTTCTTAAAAAACATTCCTCTGTCCTGGGGGAAGATTTAGGGGGGGCAGGGAGGGCCACGGCCCCGCCCGCTGGGGGCCAGGAAGGAGAAAAAGAAGACACAATTGCCAAGAGACTTAGATCAAAAAAATAACTTTGCTTTTTTTATTAACATAGTATAACCTTTTTATCTGGATGTTTGTACATGACTGCCAGCATTGAATTGAGAATTTAGGATGTATGCACTTATTTTTACCTTGTAGTATTTTTGAAAAATGTTTTCTTAATGTTTTATTATGAAGCCCTGGAAGGGCCAATGATCCCGACGCGAAAGTTCTCAAAATGTTTCTGTATCCCTTACCCTATCCTTTTGGAAAACTGTAAAAACCAATAAAACTTTTTCAATATAAAAAAATAAAATAAAAAGAAGATGTTGGATAGCCATTTGTCTGAAATGGTGTAGGGTTTCCTGACTAGGCAGGGGGTTGGACTAGAAGACCTCCAAGATCCCTTCCAACTCTGTTATTCTACTCTACTCTACTTTACTCTACTCTATCCTATTATATTCTGGATCATGGGGACTCACTTTATGGCTGTTGTAAAAGTGGTCGTTAAAATGAAATTGGATCAGGTGGTGCTTTGACTTAGAACTGTAGCTGTGGGCTTCATTGTGGTCAGAAGCCAAGAAGATTTGTACTCAGATCTGACTCACCCAGAATTTTATGTGGCATAAACAACTTATCAGCAGATGTTTTCCTGCAAAGCTTTGGAGTTTGCCTTTCTTTTAAAGTTCCCTCCTACACACTGAAGGGGAATAGGAATAAGAATACAAACATGTTGGCTTTAGTAGAAATGTTTGTTTTCTGTAACACACCTATATCATGCCTTGTGTTTGTAAGGTACCTGGCAAATATTGGATCCTTGCCATGTTGAACTCTTATCAATCTGCAATCTATGGGCATAGAACGTATCACGGAATGAAGCTGTAAAGAGCTGTAAAACTGACACCCTTGATGTGTCCCCATCCTGCCTAAGAACCTATCTCACTTTTGAACTGTGCCCTTCGCAACAGGGGGCCAAATGGCCACTCCTGGAAACAGGAAAGAGAGAATGCTGATAAGGCTAGTGAGGGGTATTGTAAAGCCAGGATGTTATTCTAGGATGTCTCTTAACTGTATAAAAAGGAGCTACACCTTCTCTGAAGGGGAGTTCTTCCCTGCATATCCTTGGGGTATGTTGGGAACCAATTGACCATCATGCTTTTAAGCTTTGATCAAAGATTAAATGCTGATTGTTATTCAAGCCTCCCTTTAAGTCTCCTGTTTGGCTCATTGTGATTTGGATGTCTTCTCAAACTTCTATGGGTCTCAAGGTATTCTCAAACCTTACATTTAGCCCCCCAACGTGAATGGAGCTTACTTGGAGGTCCCGTTTTCTTCAAGGTAATCTCAAGCCTTACAAAACCTGTAGATCAGCTTTTAAAAGATCCGTACTGTTGGGAAAGTTATTGCTGGATCCCTTTTGTGTCTGTCCCTAGATTTAAATCTCTCTCCCCTCCTCCTTCTCTCTCCTTCTATTCTTCCTCTCTCTCTCCTCTCTTCCTCTTTCCTTCTCTCTCTTCCTCTCTCTCTCTCTTTCCTTCTCTCTTTTCCTCTCTCTCTCCTCTCTCTCTCTCCTTCTCTCTTTCCTTTCTCTCTCTTTGTGCTGTTGTTAGCTTATTAGAGTGATAGATCTGTATGCTTTTTCTTCCTAACATTTGGACGAGGCTGATTTTGATTCTGCAAAGAAGCCTGCAAGAATTAATCCACCCCCTCTCCTCCACAGTTAAAGCCTTCCTTCCCCGCTTTGTTAAAATAATAATAATTTAAAAAAAAGCCTTATTGCTTAATTGCAATCTCCCTGCGTCACTTGTCCTTTGGCCCTTGGGGGACATCCCTATCTCAGGCGTCCAACTCTCCCTCTGTAATCTGAACCGTGCAGACCTGGTTTCTTTCCTCTGCCTTCCGATCTATCGGGCTAATTTTCATCCAGCCTGGGAGGGTGGGGTCTCACCGACACAGGCAACAAAACACTGTCCGTCACTCTCGCTTCCAATGTGCCACTCCGTTTGATGTGCAGCTGGGAAGGAATTTACTGCTGGGTGTAAACCTGGACTCCCGGAGGGCAGAAGGTGATGGCTGGAGAACTTAAAAGTAGAAAGCCAACGTCAAGGGTCCTCAAACAACCTCTGTAAGTAGAGGTGAAATTTCCGATTGTCGGTTTTACAGCTGGGGGAAGAATTGAAAACTATCATCCAAAGCGCTTTTTCCTCTTCTTCTTCTTTTTTTCTCCTCCTCGCTTTTCTTCCCCAAATGGGGTAAAACTCACTTCTTGGTGTGAAATACGTCTTAGATAAATACGTACGTTTTTTCCCCACACTGTAATAGTTCCTTATTATATAAGGCAATGAATGTGTCTTTATGCGTGATGGGAAATCTTCAGCTTAATGGGTGTTCCGTTGGCTAAATACACCCATTTTTCTTCCCCCTCTTATTATCGATCGAGGGATAATTTTTCTATCATTCTCGGGAGCCGCATTTGGGCTAATTGGAAAACAAGGCATAAATAAGTGAACTATCAGGCAGAGATGATTTTCGGGGCAGGAAGATTGCCAACATTGTCAAAGGCATATTTGTCAATTGCTTTTCGTCTCGCAGAGTTGCGGAAGTATTTGAAAGTGCTGTAGAGCAGGGGTCCCCAACCTTTTGTTCACCAGGGACCGGTTTCATTTTAAAGAAAATTCTGCGGACCGGCTGAGGGGCTCAGCAGTCATGTGACTGGGTGGGCGTGGCCAACTTTGAAAATGTGAAACTCACTTAACAATGATCTTGGTTAGCAACCAAACTTTTGGCCTCAACTGTGGTCATAAGTTCTTTCTTTCTCTCTCTCTCTCTCTCTTTCTTTCTCTTACTTTGTCTCTGTCTCTCTTTTTCTCTCTCGCTATTTCTTTCTTTCTCTCTTTCCCTTTCTCTCTTTCTTTCTCTTTCTTTTTCTCTTTCCCTCTTTCTGTATCTTTTCCTGTCTCTTTCTTTCCTTTCTGTCTCTTTCTCTGTCTGTCTTTCTCTCTCCCACTTTTTTCTTTCTTTCTCTCTTTGTGTCTCTCCTTCATCCGCCCATTTCTGTCGCTCTGTGTGTGTGTGTGTGCGTGTGTCTGTCTGTCTTGCATTCATTCAATCACTCCTTCTGTGTCTCTGTCTATCTTTCTCTCCCTCCCTCCCTCTGTCTCTCTATGTGTGTCTGTCGTCGTCATCGTCGTCCCGTCCCCCCGCCCCCAGCCTCCTCATCCCGCCTGCCACGCTTGGTCGCTCGTTCGCTCGTTCAGGCTCCGTGGCTGGATAGGACCCGGGCTGGAGGGGAGGAGGAGGGAGGGGGACAGCCCATTGGGCACAGCGCACGGGAGAACGCAGGAGGATGGTGGGGGCTCTTCCTCCACCCTCGTCGACGGAGGGACTCCTGTGCGCCGCCGGAGCAACCCGCCAGTTCCCTCCCCAGCCCGCAAAGCCTCCGCAGTCCCTGGAAGAAAATGAGTGGCCGGCATGCCAGCAGGGGAGGGAATCGGTGGCCGGTCCGGCTGCGTCCAGGAATCCCTCCGTCGACGAGGGTGGAGGAAGAGGCACACTCCAACGGCGCAAACAGCCGCGCCTGCGTTCTCCCGCGCGCTGTGCTCAGGGGGCTGCCTCCTCCTCCCTCCTCCTCCTCTCTAGCCCTGCGGCCCGGCTCCCATCCAGCCACGGACCGGCACCGGTCCGCGGCCCGGGGGTTGGGGACCCCTGCTGTAGAGGTAGTCCTCAACTTACAACCACAATTGAGACACACATTTCTGTTGCTAAGGGAGACATTTATTTAGTGAAATAATAGAAAAGACTTGTGGCTCCGGTTTTGGATTTTGGCAGTGGTTTTCCTCTCCATCCTTGTTTCAATTTAGTTTGTGAACATTTCATTACCAGTCAAGGTAATGTCATCGGCAGAACATACTTATCCTGTTCTCCTTAGCTTATAAATGTCTTGGATGCCAGTTTAGCCAGTTAGTTGTAGGGCAGGTTGTTCATTTGGAGCTCTATTTGTTCAGTGGGTTTTGCCCCATTTTACAACTTTCACTTTCCTTGCCACATTGGTTCGGTGAATCCCTGCCGTCGTTAAATTGGTAACACGGTTGTTCAGCAAATCTGGATTCTCCATGGACTTTGCTTGTCGGAAGGTCCCAAAAAGGGGATCCTGTGACCTCGGGGCACTACGATCGTCATAAATACGAACCCATTGTCAAGCATTTGACTGTACCGTATTTTTCTGAGTATAAGGCGCACCAGGATTTTGAAAAGGCGAATTTAAAAAAAGTTTTTGCACTCTGCAGACATCCCGAAAACGGCCTGTTTTATGCGAAAACGGGCCAGTTTTTTGTCCAAAAAAGACATGCATGGCCTTTAGGAAGCTTGTAGAGTGCTCCTGGGGGCTGGGGAGGGGAGGAAATGAGCAAAAAACAGCCAGTTTTTGCTCATTTTTGCCCTCCTATCCCCCAGGAGCACTCTGGAAGCCCCCTAAAGGCCATTTTTGCAAAGGGGATGGGGTTTTGGGAGGCCAAAAATGCTGCATTCAGTGTATAAGACTCACCCAGATTTTCACCCTCTTTTTTGAGGGAAAAAGGTGTGTCTTATACTGCGAAAAATACAGTATATCACATGACCATGGGGTCATAAGTGTGAAAAAAGGGTGATACGTTACTTTTTGCAGCGCTGTTGTAACTTTGAACCGTCATTAAGTGAACTGAATCAGGGACTACCTGTAAAATCTCCCATGGATGTCCATAAACACACTCTTCACCTGCTCGCCAGCTCTTTTTTAAAAATAATAATAATCATCATCATCATTTTATTTTTGGTCTCATTCATACATTTACAGGTATATATTCTCATAGATCGTCTTCTTATATCTTAACCCTTTTAAACATTCATTTTTCCATCTAAAAAGTTAAGATATACAATAATACAATAATACAATAGCAGAGTTGGAAGGGACCTGGTAGGTCTTCTAGCCCAACCCCCTGCGTGGGCAGGAACCTTATACCATTTCAGACAAATGGCTGTCTAACATCTTTTAAAGACTTCCAGGGTTGTGGCATTCGTACCTTCTGGAGGCAAGCTGTTCCAGAGGTTAATTGTTCTAACTGTCAGGAAATTTCTTCTCAGTTCTAAGTTGCTTCTCTCCTTGATTAGTTTCCACCCATTGCTTCTTGTCCTGCCCCCAGGTGCCTTGGAGAATAGTTTGACTCCGTCTTCTTTGTGGCACCCTCTGAGATATCGGAACACTGCTATCATGTCTCCCCTGGTCCTTCTCTTCATCAAACTAGACATACCCAGCTCCTGCAACCGTTCTTCATATGTTTTAGCCTCCAGTCCCCTAATCATCTTGCTTGCTCTTCTCTGCACTCTTTCCAGAGTCTCCACGTCTTTTCTACATCGTGGTGACCAATCGAGATTGCTTTGCCTACCCTCCCGATGCACCTATTTTATTTTACCACCAACCTGCTTTTCTTTCCTTTTCTCCCTCCCTACCTCCTCCACTTTCTTCTTTCCTCCTCTCCTCTCCCTTTCCTTCTTCCCCTTCTCCTCTCTTCCTCTTCCTCTTCCTAGCCTCTCTCCTCCTCTTCCTATCCCTCCCAATCTTCCTCTCCTTTCCTCTTTCTTCCTTGCTTCGCTTCTCGCCAACTCTGGATAACGCAAAAGGAAAAAAGTTGCATGCTTTCACGCTCTCTCTTTCTCCCCTGTTCTTTTGGCATGTATTCCGCACGATAGCTGATTAACTCAAAGGCCCAGGCGATGGGCAGAATTCCCCCATTGCTTCCCCGCTCCTTCACATCTGCCTTCCTATCCATGCCCCCTTCGTGTGCCAAAAGGAGTTGGCACCTGCGACTCCAACAGGCTTGGCCAGGAGCATCTCCCTATCCTTTTCAGTTGCCAAACAAATACCCGTCCTTGGCTATAATGCCAGGACTGCTCCTCTTCTCAGCGAGGCTTAAACATAAGACTTTCCAGCAGCCAATAAGCCACCCGGTTCATCGTTCGCCAGAAGAGGGTTTTAAATGCTTCTTCTTCTTTTTTTGGTGACGCAGGAGGGCCGAGAACTTGAGGAGCTTAAAGACAGAACAAAAGGGAGAAGATCAAGGCAGCAGGGAGAAATAGCCGTGTCTGGGTATTTTCTCCCGGAACCGTTGTCTTTCTTTTTTTTAAGTAGGCAACCACATTGACAAAGGACTGGGGAGAATAGTATATTTAATACCGGTATTGTGAAGAAGAATATTCCTGTATCTTGTGGGGGTTTTTTCACACACCCCCTATCAGTTCTATTCAATTGGATGAAAGAGAATATGCTTCCAAAAGAGACATTCTTAACATTGCGGTGTCAAGTTCTTTACTTCGGAATGAGGTGTGGGGCAACATTCTTTCTTCGTATCGCACGATTCGCTCTCTGGCACTTAGTGAAGCTCTATAACAGGGTTGTGACCTGCCAGCAGCCAGCAGAGCTGGCAGCAGTTTCGGACAGTGAGGAGGTTGGGGAGGAACATGGGCCAGTCCTGGAGTCTGGGGAAGGCTTGGACGAGGGCTCTGCGTCAGAGGCAGAGAGAGGGGGCCAGGACCATCTGCTAGTTATTTGCTGCCTCTGGAGCCTGACATCAGCAAAGCAGAAGAACAGTGGGAGCCTGTTCCCAGTGTGCGCATGCGCAGAGCTGCCAGAAGGCAAGAGCAATTAAGACAAAAAGGGCGACTCGGAAGTAAGGCTTGGAGATGATCGCCCCCTCCCCATAAGACATAAAAAGAGAAGCAAATGGGGTGTAAGCCTTTTGCAGTTCAAGCTCTGGGAAGTTCTGTTTGACTCTGTGCTACATTTGGTCTTGTGAAACTAAATGGCAGTGAGGTCTCTGGCAGTGTTTCAAGGGAGATAAAGGTGGGTGTTTATCACCATTATCCTAAAAGACTTTGGCAGACATCTGTCAGACTCTTTACAAACTGTTTGTGAAGCCTTGCAAGCTATGAATGACCATAATTCGGAGCCGTATAAATAAAAGAGGGTTTTTGAGGACTAATATTATGATTTATGCTTTCTCAGGAAGCCTAGGTCAGAACAAAGAGAATAACAGAGTTGGGAGGGACCCTAGAGGTCTTCTAGTCCAACCCCTGGCTCAAGCAGAAGACCCAATACCATTCTGGACAAATAGCTGTCCAGTCTCTTTTTTTAACTTCTGGAGGGAAGCTGTTCCACTGGTTAATTGTGCTCACCATTAGGAAATTTGTCCTTAGTTCCAGGTTGCTTCCCTCCTTGTTTATTTTCCATCCGTTCTTTCTTATCTTGCCTTCTGGTGCTTTGGGAAATAGGGTTCTATAGCTTTCTGTACTTTCATTTCACCCCATAAAAGGCCACAGGAAGGAACTTTCTCAGATGGGCAGCCAGAAAAACAACAACAGCAGCAATAATGCATCTTCTGCTGTTTTCAGCAATAAAGTTCACTTTTTAAAAAAAAAGCCATTGGGAGAAATTTGGAAGAACGTTTTAACATCCAGAGAAGAAAGGCAAGCAATAGGATAGGATAGGATAGGGTAGGGAAGAAGGAAGGAGAATAGAATAGAATAGAATAGGGAAGAAGGAAGGAGAATAGAACAACAGAACAATAGAATAGAATAGAATAAAAATATAATAGAGTTAGAATAAAATGGAATAGAATAAAATAGAATAGAATACATTTATTTAAAACTGATCTAAAGTTTTGTACGTGTGAACTTTAAAAGAAAGGCAAACTCCAGAGCTTTGCAGGAAAACATCTGCTGATAAGTTGTTTATGCCACATAAGATTCTGGGTGAGTCAGATCTGAGTACAAATCTTCCTGGCTTCTGACCACAATGAAACCCACAGCTACAGTTCTAAGTCAAAGCACCACCTGATCAGATTTCATTTTAACGACCACTTTTACAACAGTCATAAAGTGAGTCCCCATGATCCAGAATATGATATGATATGATAGGGTAGGGTAGAATAGAATAGAATAAAATAGAATAGAATAGAATAGAATAGAATAGAATAGAATAGCATTCTCTATTGGCCAAGTGTGATTGGACACAAGGAATTTGTCTTTGGTGCAGATGCTCTCAATATACATAAAAAAACATGATACATTTATCAAGAATCATAAGGCACAGCACTCAATGATACTCACTGGGTACAAATAAGCAATCAGGAAACAATCAATTTCAATGTAAATCGTAAGGATACAAGCCACAAAGTTACAGTCATGTAGTCATAAGTGGGAGGAGATGGGTGATAGGAACAATGAGAAGACTAATAGTAATAGTAATGCAGCCTTAGTAAATGGTTTGACAGTGGTGAGGGAATTATTTGTTTAGCAGAGGGATGGCATTTGGGGGGGAAACTGTTCTTGTGTCTAATTGTGTTGGTGTGCAACGCCCTATAGCGTCATTTTGAGGGTAGGAGTTGAAACAATTTATGTCCAGGACGTGAGGGGTCTGTAAATATTTCCTCAATGAAAGGCAAGTTGGTAGCAATTGTTTTTTCTGCAGTTCTGATTCTTCTCTGAAGTCTGTGTCTGGCCTTTTGGGTTGCAGGACCAAACCATTCAGTTATGGAGGTGCAGATGACAGACTCAATGATTCCTCTGTAGGAATTTAGAATGAGTAATTCTGGAAAAATTGCAAGCTTGCTTTGATGCCAGATGATTTCAAGCTGTCTGGCATGTCCAAGAGAGAGAGAGTCAAGGGGCATCTTGACTTGTGTCTTCAAAACCAAGGCTGTGTAGTATCATTTGGGGCTAAGTTGCCCCAATTGTTACACAAGCCAGGTACACCATAATAGGAGCACCCTGGGTCAGGCTGGGCCCTACCATGAGGTATGCAGGGACCCCTCAGCAGCAGATACCAGGAAAAACCAAAGTTAGCAGCAAAATAATGGAGAATCATATGTTTTCTACCTGGACTTCCTTGGGCTGCCTTGTTCCCATCAGGTGCATTTCAACATATTCTCTTACTGCCAACGGTTGAAATTAGATGCAGCTTAACTTCTGTATATGGGACAGGAGAAGTGTCTGCTTGACGCTTCAGTAATAAGATATCTTCAGCTGGCTTTAATAAAGCCATTGCAGCCATTCAGAAGGACCAAAGTCCTTTCTTTGAGCAATACGGTCTAGATCTGTGATCCAGAGGTGGCACGCAGAGCCCTCTTTGTGGACATTCATGCCGTCGCCAGCTGCTGTTCTGGTTTCTGGCACGCATGCTGGTCTTCGTGGGCACTGGCGTGCTGGAAAACAGCCCGAAAAATGGCCTGAAAAACCAGGCCATTTTTGGGTTGTTTCTCAGGTTGAAAATGGCCCAGAAAACGCCCCCAAAATGGCCTGAAACAGCCCTGAAAAATGGCGTGAAAATGCCCCGATGACCAAAAAACAGGCCTGCACGCACCGGCCAGCTGGTCTTTGGGTTTCCGGTACTCCAGTGCATGAGAAGACCAGCTGGCTGGCATGCATGGTCCACCATCACTGGTCTAGATCAGTGGTTCTTAACCTGGGCGATATTGCCCCCCAGGAGGCGATTTTGTTTTTCAAGGGGGGGGGGGTGGAACGAAAAAGGGCAACGCGGGGGCAAAGGAATGGAAGGGGGGCAATATGGGGGTGATGGAGCGAGAAGTTTTGGGGACACTTTTTTCATACAGTGAACCGCTGTGTATCTGTCGTACAAAAACATCAGATTGCTCGCTCTTAGTGGATTGAACTGGGTTTTAAAATGTTCCTCCAGCTAGCTTCAGCACAGAACACCGTACATATGTGAATACGCATCGCTCATCTTCATGCGCGTTGCGCAGCAGCCTCTATCACTCCACCCATACAGTGGCGCGCCATTGGCCTTTTTACAGTGTGCATGCGTATATATTTTCCCCAAATCTTAACTTAGTTTCAGAGTTTTCGTCTTGAAATTCTTAGTTCCTGCATTGCGGTTTGGTCTTATGCCCTTTTTATATTTCTTTTTGCATCTTAAAATTCACTTGTCATTAAACCATTAAATGTTACTGTTTTTTTCGGGCATTTCATTTTCTTGCCATTGAATTTTGTTCTCAGTGGTCATTGCATTTAAGTGTCATTGCATTAGCTGTAATACATGGATCAGGAAGTTTGGGAGTAAAGGGATGGGGTGGCATCAGAATTTTTCACATAGTTGATTTGATTTTTTGATTTGATTCGATTTTATTCGATTTGTATCGAATAAAGAGATATTTGTATCGAATAAAGAGATATCCCATATTTGAGATATGGGAGAAAGACTTGAAATAAATTATTTGCATCGACATTTCCTGATGACAACTTTAAAGTAAACAAGAAAATGTGTTTGCATAAATTGAAGAATGATTTCTCTGTGTTGTGATTGAGAGGTTATGTTGGGGGTGGGGGGGCGATGATAACTTCCTCAATGGCTCAAGGGGGCGATTCTTTCAAAAAGGTTAAGAACCACTGGTCTAGAGCAGAACCTCAGATCCGTGGGTTCAAGCAAGAAAAATATTTGTAGTTCAGGATTGAAACGAGAGGTGCTCTCAAAGGAACCCCAAGACCCCTCCCACCACACGGAGAGTGCAACCCACTAAACCAGGGGTCTGGAAAGTCGGCTCTTTTAAGACTGGTGGACTTCAACTCCCAGAGTTCCCCAGCCAGCATAGCTGACTGGGGAATTCTGGGAGTTCAAGTCCACCAGTCTTAAAAGAGCCGACTTTGCAGATCCCTGCACTAAACTATAAGCTGAGGGAAAACCCTATTTCCTAGTAGCACTGATAATATTACCTCGTTTGGGAATTTAGGGAGAGAGGGAGAAAATTTGTAAACAATCCAAACTAGTCTTGCCTTCAGTGCTGATATACAACTACAGATGCTTGCGGGATCGCAATCTTGGAATCCAATTGATTTCTCTTCTCTTCTCTCCTGCAGCAGATCCGTGAAGATCTGAAGATCTCAAGCATGGACCTACTTCCCTGCTGCTGAGGACGGAACAAGGCAAAACCAAGGGGAAGAAGTGGAGACCTACAGTGACGGGAAGAGGGAATAAAGAATCCATCATCGGCCTCTACCCAGGATTTAGAAAACCAGCCAAGCGAAAAGAGTCGCCAAGGTAAATGAATCTCTTTGAGCCTCTCACAATGCCAAGTTGGCTCCCGGTTTGGTCACTGTGCGTCTTTGCCAGAATCTCACCTGAGAAGAGGTGGAGCATAAAAGGAGCTCTTCTATCGCAGGTGGAGCTTGCAAAATGCAAGACATTGGACTTTTGTCGCACCAGATGGAAAACCCAAGGCGAGGCCTGGCCCCTCTAGGGAGGAAATGAAAACAATCCGAGACAGGAAAAACTCCTGCATGTGATTTTTTAAAAAATTTTAAGCACACTGGAACAAATGCAGCTGAGAGAAGAGAATATTTGTAGCAATGGGTTGAACTGGGGTGGGGGGTGGCGGGGGTGTTCCTTGGTGCCAGGGGTGAAATCCAGCAGGTACTGACAAGTTCTGGAGAACCAGTAGCAGAAATTTGGAGTAGTTCGGACAACCGGCAAATGCCACCTCTGGCTGGCCCCAGAGTGGGGTGACATTGCAGTGTCCTTCCCCCAGGAATGGGAGGAAATGGGGATTTTGCAGTGTCCTTTCCCCAGGAATGGGAGGAAATGGGGATTTTGCAGTGTCCTTCCCCCAGGAATGGGGAGGGAATGGGGATTTTGCAGTATCCTTCCCTGGATTGGGGAGGGAATGGAGATTTTGCAGTATCCTTCCTCTGGAGTGGGGAGGGAATGGAGATTTTTGCAGTATCCTTCCCCTCGAGTGGGAGGAAATGGAGATTTTGCAGTATCCTTTCCCTGGAGTGGGAGGGAATGGAGATTTTACAGTATCCTTCCCCTGGAGTGGGGAGGGAATGGAGATTTTGCAGTATCCTTCCCCTGGAGTGGGGAGGGAATGGAGATTTTGCAGTATCCTTCCTCTGGAGTGGGGAGGAAATGGAGATTTTGCAGTATCCTTCCCCTGGAGTGGGGAGGGAATGGAGATTTTACAGTATCCTTCCCATGGAGTGGGGAGGGAATGGAGATTTTGCAGTATCCTTCCCCTGGAGTGGGGAGGGAATGGAGATTTTACAGTATCCTTCCCCTGGAGTGGGGAGGAAATGGAGATTTTGCAGTATCCTTCCCCTGGAGTGGGGAGGGAATGGAGATTTTACAGTATCCTTCCCCTGGAGTGGGGAGGAAATGGAGATTTTGCAGTATCCTTCCCCTGGAGTGGGGAGGGAATGGAGATTTTACAGTATCCTTCCCCTGGAGTGGGGAGGGAATGGAGATTTTGCAGTATCCTTCCCCTGGAGTGGGGAGGGAATGGAGATTTTGCAGTATCCTTCCTCTGGAGTGGGGAGGAAATGGAGATTTTGCAGTATCCTTCCCCTGGAGTGGGGAGGGAATGGAGATTTTACAGTATCCTTCCCATGGAGTGGGGAGGGAATGGAGATTTTGCAGTATCCTTCCCCTGGAGTGGGGAGGGAATGGAGATTTTACAGTATCCTTCCCCTGGAGTGGGGAGGAAATGGAGATTTTGCAGTATCCTTCCCCTGGAGTGGGGAGGGAATGGAGATTTTACAGTATCCTTCCCATGGAGTGGGGAGGAAATGGAGATTTTGCAGTATCCTTCCCCTGGAGTGGGGAGGGAATGGAGATTTTACAGTATCCTTCCCCTGGAGTGGGGAGGGAATGGAGATTTTGCAGTATCCTTCCCCTGGAGTGGGGAGGGAATGGAGATTTTGCAGTATCCTTCCTCTGGAGTGGGGAGGAAATGGAGATTTTGCAGTATCCTTCCCCTGGAGTGGGGAGGGAATGGAGATTTTACAGTATCCTTCCCATGGAGTGGGGAGGGAATGGAGATTTTGCAGTATCCTTCCCCTGGAGTGGGGAGGGAATGGAGATTTTGCAGTATCCTTTCCCTGGAATGGGAGGGAATGGAGATTTTACAGTATCCTTTCCCTGGAGTGGGGAGGGAATGGAGATTTTACAGTATCCTTTCCCTGGAGTGGGAGGGAATGGAGATTTTGCAGTATCCTTTCCCTGGAATGGGAGGGAATGGAGATTTTACAGTATCCTTTCCCTGGAGTGGGGAGGGAATGGAGATTTTACAGTATCCTTTCCCTGGAGTGGGAGGGAATGGAGATTTTGCAGTATCCTTTCCCTGGAGTGGGGAGGGAATGGAGATTTTACAGTATCCTTCCCCTGGAGTGGGAGGGAATGGAGATTTTACAGTATCCTTTCCCTGGAGTGAGGAGGGAATGGAGATTTTGCAGTATCCTTTCCCTGGAGTGAGGAGGGAATGGAGATTTTGCAGTATCCTTTCCCTGGAGTGAGGAGGGAATGGAGATTTTGCAGTATCCTTTCCCTGGAGTGAGGAGGGAATGGAGATTTTGCAGTATCCTACCCCTGCCACGCCCACCAAGCACCACGGACCCCACCAACACAAGCGGAAGATGGAATAGTATTATTAGCAGCAGCCACAGGAACCCTGTTGGATCTTCTGTCCATTTGACTATGCCGCCCAATTTTCTGTAGTTGTCCCCTTTTCGGTCAAACTGCCAACTTCTTCCAAGTTCATTGGGTTGTTTTATGCCTCTTCCCTCTAGGTTTCCTAGTTTTCACTCAAAGGCTTTTCCAGCTGGCCTCTTCCTAGGCATGTTGGGAGTGTTTAATTCCATGGCTCCCAGCACATTGGGCTGATGCCAGCTTGTAGGAGGTGAGTTAATAGCCTTGCTTTCTGGAATTGGCTGCCTGGGCTGAGTCTGAACATATTTATCTGACACCTCTGAAAGCCATCAGGGGCTGAGTTACTTTTGTTGTTGCTGCTGCTGCTGCTGTTTTAATGGTGTAGAAAAATCCTGTTCTGTGCTACGTTTTAATTAAAACCTTTCTCTACTGAACTCTGCACATCTGTGGGGAGGGGGAATTCTTTGAAATTTCGTGTCGGCTGGGACAGAGGAGGAAATAAAATGGGAAACTCTGAACACTTTGACAGTTCAAAGCTTCAAAGAAACTGCCTGTTGTGGTCCAGCGGGCGGCCTGCGGAGCAGGCAGCAGATTCGGACAGTGAGGAGGTCGGGGAGGAACCTGGGCCAGTCTTGGAGTCTGGGGAAGGCTCGGGTGAGGGCTCTGTGTTGGAGGCAGAGAGGGGGCCAGGCCCATCTGGTAGTGATATGCTGCCTCCAGAGACTCTGGAGTCTGACATCAGCGAGGCAGAAGAACAGTGGGAGCCTGTTCCCAGTGTGCACATGTGCAGAGCTGCCAGAAGGCAAGAGCAATTAAGACAAAAAGGGCGGCTCGGGAGTAAGGCTTGGAGATGATTGGCCCGTCCTATAAGACATAAAAGAGGAGCAAACGGGAGGTGAGCCTTTGCAGGAAGCAATGAGTTCCTCTGATCGGTTCAAGCTCTTGGAAGTTCTGTTTGACTCTGTGCTACGTTTGGTCTTGTGAAACTAAATGGCAGTGAGGTCTCTGGCAGTGTTTCAAGGGAGATAAAGGTGGGTGCTTATCACCATTATCCTGAAAGACTTTGGCAGACTCTGTCAGACTCTTTACAGACTGTTTGTGAAGCCTTGCAGGCTATGAATGACCATAATTCGGAGCCATATAAATAAAAGAGGGTTTTTGAGGACTAATATTATGATTTATGCTTTCTCAGGAAGCCTAGGTCAGAACAAAGAGAATAACAGAGTTGGGAGGGACCCTAGAGGTCTTCTAGTCCAACCCCCGGCTCAAGCAGAAGACCCAATACCATTCTGGAGAAAAAGCTGTCCAGTCTCTTTTTTTAACTTCTGGAGGGAAGCTGTTCCACTGTCGGACTCTTTGCAGACTGTTTGTTTAGAGCAGGGGTTCCCAAACTTGGCAACTTGAAGACTTGTGGACTTCAACTCCCAGAATTCTCCAGCCAGCTCAAGTTGCCAAGTTTGGGAACCCCTGGTTTATAGTTTAGAGTTTATTGGTTTTTTTATACCGCCCTACTCCCGAAGGACTCAGGGTGGTGTACAGCCAAAATAAAAACATATATAAATATATAAAAACAAATATATAAAAGTTATATATTTTAAAAGCTTTTAAAAGATATAATTAAAATATTGGCCGAAACATGGAAAAAACCCAAACTAACCCTGATTAAAATAATAGAAATTTAAATGTTTAAATTTAAAAATCATGCTTTATGCCAGCCCGGCTTGTTGAAAGAGAAAGGTTTTGAGACCGCGGTGGAAGGTGCGTAAGTCAGGGATAGTTCTTAATTCCAGGGGCAATTCGTTCCAGAGGGCAGGTGCTCCCACGGAGAAGGCTCTCCCCCTGGGTGTTGCCAGTCGACATTGTCTAGCTGACGGCACCATGAGGAGACCCTCTCTATGGGAGCATATGGGCCGGTGGGAGGCTCTCAGTGGCAGAAGGCGATCTCATAGGTACCCAGGTCCTAAGCCATGGAGCGCTTTAAAGATGGTAACCAACACCTTGAATCGCACCCGGAAAACCATCGGAAGCCAGTGCAGCTCGCGCAGGAGGGGTGTTACATGGGAGCGTCACGTCGCCCCCATAATTACCTGTGCAGCCACATTCTGGACCAGTTGAAGCCTCCGGGTGCTCTTCAAGGGGAGCCCCATGTAGAGAGCATTGCAGTAGTCCAGACGGGAAGAGACAAGGGCGTGAGTGACTGTGCATAGGGCATCCCGATCTAGGAATGGATGCAACTGGTAAATCAGGCGAACCTGATAAAAAGCACCCTGGCGACAGCCGTCACATGATCTTCTAAGGACAGCCGTGCATCCAGGAGGACACCCAAGTTGCGAACCTTTCCTGTGGGAGCTAAGGTCTCACCCCCCCATAGCCAGCGATGGAACCAGCTGACTGTAACGGGATGCTGGGAACCACAGCCATTCGGTCTTGGAGGGGTTGAGCCTCATCCTGTTCCTCCCCATCCAGATCCGCACGGCCTCCAGGCACTGGGACATCACGTCAAGGGCACCATTGGGGTGGTCTGGGGACGAAATGTACAGCTGCGTATCATCAGCGTACTGATGGAACTTTACCCCCAAACCCCAGATGATCTCGCCCAGCGGCTTCACATAAATGTTGAACAGAAGGGGCTGTGAATGGCTGTGAACCGTTATGGGCTGTGAATGGATATAATGCACAATCATTTAAATAAAAAGAGAGTTTTTGGGACTAAGTGTGTGATTTATGCTTTCTCAGGAAGCCTAAGTCAGAACACTGTCCTCCATCACAACAGGCGCTGCGGCCACCATCTTTAAACAAACAAAAACACACCCCATTTAATTTTACTTCCGTTCTTCCTGGACGCTTCCAGGGCCGCTGTCTACCTGGTTCAGAATTAACATTTTTAAGGAGGCGTATGGAACTTGGTAGCCCAAAAACCACCTAGAAGTCTTTGTAACATGCAAATCCTTTCTGCATGTGAGCCCCATCTATATCTCTCCCCCCCCCTAATTTTAATAATTCCAGAGCTGTTTCTTCCCCAGTCTGTGTCAATTTTATTTCCTTAAAGGATTTCCCTTACCTTCTGCAAAAAATTAAGTATGGGAATCAGCCTCCCTCTTGGCATCTTAAGTAAATGCCTATAAAAATCAATGTGCAATAGGCAAAGTGACATGCATAGGTCTCTGTAAGGTAGAGGTAAGCCCAGCGCCTTTCCCTCTCCAGATTTAGCAAATTAATTTTTCTTAGACGTTAAATCATATGATGAGCAGCTAATGGAACTAGGTACCTTTAGCCTAACGAAAAGAAGGTTTAGAGGGAGACATGATAGCAGTTTTATTTCTCATAAACAGAGTTGGAAGGGACCTTACAGGTCATCTAGTCCAACCCACATCTGCCTCTACCTAGGATCAAACTCACAACCTCCTGCTTGTGAGGCAAGAGCTCCACCTCTAGGCCACAGCACTGGAGTCCATATTTTGGACAGAGAGGACCGCGGGCTTGAAAGAGGGATCAAAGAGGCCATCTATGTCAAAATTGAACAGCCCTCTCTTAACAGAAGGTTAAAGATACAACATCGTTTATATCCAATCTACAATACAGTCCTTTTCAATAGTTCCAAGAAGGCTCCACACCCATTTGCACTACTCTGGTGACCCGTGGGACACAGATAAACCTCCAGGTGGCCTCAATGACACTCTAGAATAATGCAAATGACCAACTGTCTGCAACAAATATAAAATCCTTCCATTCCCCACCAGCCAGTCAGAGTTGAAGAAGATTCTTGGATGAGAAGCAAAATGTCTTCAAAGAAAAACCAGAAAGTCCAAAAAACCACCTTTTGGGAATAGCACTGGAGGGCCTGTCACAAGGAGGAGGGGCAAGACTTATTCTCCATAGTATTTGAAAGCAGGACGAGAAGCAATGGGTGGAAGCATGTCAAAGGGGGGATTGAATATGGAAATATGGAGGGATTTCTTGACAGTGAGAACAATAAGTGGCAAAGCTTTCCTGCCAGAGTTTTGGGTGCTTTATCCCTGAAAGTTTTGGGCCATCCCGGACATGTGACTGTCCAATCTTTTCTTGAAAATTTTCAGGGATAAAAGCCCCCCTTTGACATGCTTCCACCCATTGCTTCTTGTCCTGCTTTCAAATACTATGGAGAATAAATCTTCTCCCTCCTTCCTGTGAAAGGCCATCTAGTGCTAGACAGGCGGTTGGAGTAGAACACCTTCAAAGTCCCTTCCAACCCCATGATAGCAATAGCAAAGCACTTAGACTTATATATTGCTTCACAGTGCTTTCCAGCTCTCTCCAAGCAGTTTACAGAGTCAGCCTATTTGCCCCCAACAATCTGGGTCCTCATTTTACCAACCTTGGAAGGATGGAAGGCTGAGTCGACCTTGAGCCGGTGAGATTTGAGCTGGTGAACTGTAGCTAGCAGTCAGCTGAAGTAGCCTGCAGTACTGCACTCTAACCACTGCGCCACCTCGGCTCGCGAAGTTAGGACTAATAAATCTCTCTTACTAAGTTGTAAGGTTTTTGAATGCAGCTCAGAATCTGATAAATCCAGTGAAACGTTGAACGCGAGGCTACTGGTAATCAGTTTTTATTTCTAGCTAGAAAGCAAAACTGAGCGACCCATCTTAACCGCAGGCAGAGAGAAAAGCAGACAGGCAAGCAAAAAAAAAAAAACCTTTTCATCAAACTTCTCATAGTCTTACACAGCTTGCACCGACCGTCATAGTGTTAAAAACATTATTTCATATCACGCAAACCTTATGATTTTATGACTAGGCAATGCCATCGGGCGACGCCCAGGGGAAGGGCCTTCTCTGTGGTGGGCCCAACCCTATGGAACGACCTACCTCCCGATCTCAGAATAACTACGGACCTCCGCGCCTTCCGCCAGAAATTAAAGACCCATTTGTTTCATCAGGCCGGTCTGGCCTAATTTATTTTACCTAGCCTATAATCTGTACCTTAAATTGTTTTAATTGGTTTTAAATGGGGTAGAGTTTTAATGATTCTAAATGTTAGCGCAGGGATAACTTATTTAATTCGGTTTTAATTATTTATAATTGTGATATTCATATGTTTTAATTTCCTGTGCACCGCCCCGGGTCCCTTTGGGGAAAGGGAGTGGTTATATAAGTCTAAATAATAAATTAATAAATAAATAAATATATTTCACAAGAAGTTACTTTAGCTACTTGGCAATTTGCCTAGAGGCCGTATCTCTGCAGGTGGCACTTTAGGTGACAATGGAGCTCTTCTAAACAGCAATTAACAAAAGCTGGATTAGGTTATACTCTGTGCACGCTCTTATCCTTTCAAGTTATGAATAGGTTAGTCATCCTGTGGGAACTATTCTGTGGAGCTTTTCCAGAATGATGCAAAGCAGAGGTGGTATTCAGCCAGTTCTGACCAGTTCTGGAGAACCAGTAGCAGAAATTTTGAGTGGTTCAGAGAACTGGTAAATATCACTTCTGGCTGGCCCCGCCCTCATCTATTCTCTGCCTCCCGAGTCCCAGCTGATCGGGAGGGAATGGGGATTTTGCAATAACCTTCCCCTGGAGTGGAGAGGGAATGGAGATTATACAGTATCCTTCCCCTGCCATGCACACTAAGCCACGCTCACCAAGCCATGCCACGCCCACCAAGCCACGCCCACAGCACCGGAGCGTAAAAAAAATGAATCCCAAGGGGATTGTAAAGAGGAATCCTGTCCTTGAGAGTTACTTCCTCCCCCCCCCCCCCCCCGTCTCTTGGAGAAATTGGGAGAAATTGTCCACCTGAAATTTCTAGGCTAAAACTGGGGAGGGGGAGATTGGGTGGGCTCTTTGCCCTTCAGCCACAGCTGAAACAGAATTATGGACAATGGCTGAGGGTCTTAAAAGCTGGGGCGGGATCATAGAAGAAGCCCACTGCATATATTGAGATGGTCCCCATCTCCAAAATTAAAACCATAATCCTTACAGTGAAATAAACACACGTCGTTTGGGAGAGAGACACAGTGTTCGGTTTCCCTGCAGTCTGATAGAAAACATGTATTCCTTGTCCTTCCTTTCCATTTTGACCACAAGCATTTGCCCTCTATGCCAATCCTTAGTCTGCTGAACAGATGCTAGGAATAGAAAAGGGCCTTGACGTGTTGCGTGTGGGTTGTGGTTTTGTTGTTTCCTCTCACGCATGTGTGCGCATGTCTTTGCGCGCACGCACATGTGCACCTTTCAGTTTGGACATGCACTTGGGAGCAATTAGGGCAGTCGGTCTCCAAAAGGTTCTCCATCACTGTCTTAGACAGATGGAAAAGTTCATTTTTTGCCAATATGGAACTGGAGTGTTTGTCCACTCTTCCAGTTTTAAGACGGGAATTCGTCCCAGTATGTCATCGCCAAGGCAACATGCCCTCGAAATTGAGAGTATACCAAAGTTTGCCATATTTCCTGAGAGCTCTTGTTCTAATGCTTTGGCCCCCGTCCGTTTGTCTCGTGGATGCCAAAGAAACCACGGAGCAGGCTGCATGTGGCATTGAGGCTGGCTGATTAGCGACCAGCAGCCTGGCACGCAGATGGCCTTCGGTTGAAGATGCGCCAACCTGGGTGGTGGAAGAGAGCGGGGTTTAGGAAAAGCTCAGCGCCTTTTAAGCTGAGGAAAGGCTGGGTGCCAAGCTCTGCTTTGGAGGTCCTTGGATAGAGGCCAGGTCTTAGTGGAGATTCTCTCTTGCCAACTCAAGCTGGCACTGCACGAAAATGGCATTTTACAGCCACAGCTGAAAAGGACAGTTGAACAGAGGTGAAACCAAGCCCCATTGATGGGTCAAGCTGACCTTACCTGTGCAGGACAGCCATAACCTCTCTTTGAATGCCACCTACCTTCCTTTTCAATGATATGTTATTAAGGAGATGTCACTTATGAAAATAACTTGAGGCTATGTGAGTGGCATGCCGAGATATCAGTTAGAAATGGCATTAGGTAGAATTAAATAGAATGGTCTTTCTGCGCCAACTCAGGAAGCTCAAACTGCCCAAAGAGCTGCTGATTCAGTTCTACAGAGGAATTATTGAGTCTGTCATTTGCACCTCCATAACTGTCTGGGTTGGCTCTGCAACTCAACAAGAGAAGATACAGAATTCAATGGATAATTAGAACTGCAGAAAGAACAATGGCTACCAATCTGCCTTCCATTGAGGAACCTGTATACTATACCAGTCAAAAAAAGAGCTGTGAAAATATTTACAGACCCCTCACATCCTGGACATAAATTGTTTCAATTCCTACCCTCAAAATGAAGCTATAGAGCAGTGCACACCAAGACAACTAGACACAAGAACAGTTTTTCCCCGAACGCCCTCACTCTGCTAAACAAATAATTTCCTCGCCACTGTCAAACCATTCACTAAGACTGCATTATTATTACTATTAATCTTCTCATCGTTCCTATCACCCATCTCCTCCCACTTATGACTGTATAACTGTAACTTTGTTGCTTGTATCCTTACGA
This sequence comes from Rhabdophis nuchalis, assembly GCA_039707465.1. Taxonomy (NCBI): domain Eukaryota; kingdom Metazoa; phylum Chordata; class Lepidosauria; order Squamata; family Natricidae; genus Rhabdophis; species Rhabdophis nuchalis. The sequence continues at coordinate 213,606,460 of CM077645.1, read as the reverse complement.
TATATATTGATATTGTTTCCTGATTGCTTATTTGTACCCTATGACTATCATTAAGTCTTGTGCCTTATGTGTCAACTCGCAAAAACATCACCATGACTCTTTCTCGAGTTGACATAGAGATGTGTGAATTCCAAACATTCCTGTGGTCAGTGGGAAATTCCAAGCTGGCCTGTAATGCGCATGGATAGATTCAATTACGATGCTAATTGGCTAACGTGATTTATTACCTGGCAGAGGGGAGTGGGATACAGGGGGTAAAGTGCAGACACCATTAGATGAATTGCAGTTTTAGCTACAAGGAAGCAACGCCAAGGTGTTAATCCTAATAAATGATTGGATTTCTTTTGAACCTTGTCACGAGGCTAGCAAATTTGTTAGGTTTTCTTCTGGGATCTTGACATTACGATTCATGACAAATGTATCTTGTTTTTTTATGTACACTGAGAGCATCTGAACCAAAGACGAATTCCTTGTGTGTCCAATCACACTTGGCCAATAGAGAATTCCATTCTATTCTATTATTCTCTCCCTTCTGTTTTAGATGATAATTAATTACTGCTCAGAAATGAACTGTTCATTTCCAGCCATTAAAACAATGTTCATTTCTGAGCAGTAATAAAGTATTTGAAGATGTTTTCCACAAGAAGCAGCATTCAAGTATTTCAGATAAATCAATCCTTCATTCTTTATGGAGAGATTGGCTGTCCTGTATCAACCTCCTACAAAGGGGAATGTGATAGAAGTGTAATTCTTAGACAGCATGGCTGGAGATAATTCCAAAATACATTGTTATGATAACAAAGCTGAGCTTTTCTTGATTTCTGATCAATTGCCATAGTTCAGAGATTGAAAGGCAGTGGAATTGACAGACTAAAGGCTTGTTTCTCAAGCTGCTTTCAGATGGGTGGAATTCAACTCCCAGAATCCCTTAGCCAGAAAATTGGCCAATTCCCAGATTAATTTTTAAAAAAACCAGAGTTGGAAGGGACCTTGGAGGCTTTCTAGTCCAACCTCTGCTCTGTTCTGACCTAAGCTTCCCCAGCAGCACGAAGCTGAGTCCTCGTTCCGATAAACCCCTTTTATTTAATTTACCGTGAATTCATCTCCAGCAAAGTCCTGGCCCACAGTCTTTCAAGATAGTTCACAATTACCGACCTTTATCAGGCTTGGAGAGTGGCCAGGCCGATATCTTTCAGACGCCGTAATACTTGGCAAGAATGCAGGGATGAACGAATTGTCTCCTGCAAACTCCACTCCCCTTTCGCTCCTCTTTTATTCCCTATGGGGGGGGGGGCATTCATTGTCCACCTGTGGCCTTACTCCCAAGACAACCTCAGTTTCTTAGCTGTTCCCTTCGTCTGGCAACTCTGCACATGTGCACACTGGGAACAGGCTCCAGCTGTTCTTCTGCCTCACTGATGTCTGATTCGGAAGGCAGCTAATAACTTTCAGACGGCTCTGGCCCCTTTTCTGCCTCTGATGCAGAGCCCTCATCAGAGCCTTCCCCAAACTCCAGATTGGCCCATGTTCCTCCTCACTGTCCGAATCTGCTGCCAGCTCCAATGGCCACTGGTGGGCCATAACATGTTCAAACAGGAAACTTTATACCATTTCAGACAAGTAGCTGTCCAATCTCTTCTTTAAAAACTTCCAGTGTTGGAGCATTCGTACCTTCTGGAGGCAACTTCTGTTCCACTGATTAATTGTTCTAGCTGTCAAGAAATTTCTCCTCAGTTCTAAGTTGCTTCTCTCCTTCATTAGTTTCCACCCATTGCTTCTTGTTCTGCCCTCAGGCGCTTTGGAGAATAGTTTGACTCCCTCTTCTTTGTGGCAGCCTCTGAGATATCGGAAGACTGCTATCATCTCTCCCCTGGTCCTTCTTTTCATTAAACTAGACATACCCAGTTCCTGCAACCGTTCCTCATATGTTTTAGCCCCCAGTCTCCTAATCATCTTTGCTAAAGTCAGATTGTAATCCAGGGCTATGAAGATAATACTTCATAGTAAATGTGGTTGTGTTTCAAAAGACCGCTAAATGTGGGTCTCAAAAGAAAGCCAGCGGGAAACCCAAACCATGTTTGTCAAAATACTGGCCAGACATTCCCCAGGGGGTTGCCGCCAGACAAACCAGGAGCCTAACTCCTCTTGCAGATCAAGCCAACATGGTCTGGAAGATAATGTCCAGCAGCTGGAGCCCCATAGCGTGCGTTAGCAGACAACAATGGCCAGTAGGAGTTGGGCAGTTTCCAAAACCCCAAGGGGATTAGCCCAACCTTGTCAAAGACAATTCACATTGTCATCACTCATACAGCAAGCCTTGTGTTGGGATGTGACACAGTGTTAAAACTGAAACAGCTAAGGAGGAATTTTGTTAGGCTATGAAGAAATGTTTTCTAGGGACAAAAATTAGTAAAAGCGCCTTCAGGTCACAGTTAGTGAGGTGTAAAGAGCACCCTAAGCGTTGACCTGAGCCAAATCTGTTTATTAAAGATTATATAATGTAACTGCCTTAAACCGAATGAGACTGGTGATACATTTAGCTCATTGTTTTATATTGTTGGCATTGAGACAGTTTTAGCATAGAAAGACATGGGAGGGCTGGATTGACAGGTTTGGAGAAAATGTCATGTATTATAGATTGGCAAGGTAGCAAGACTGTTTCCTTGAATTTTTTTTATTTATTTTTTTAGAGCTGTTTCAGCTTTCTGCCGAATTAATTACGTTTGTTTAGAGCTCTTTCGGCTTTTGCTGTCAGTCTTAACTGACAGCAAAAGTCAGTATAGTCAAAGCAATGGTTTTCCCAGTTGCAATGGATGGCTCTGGAAGTTGGACCATAAGGAAGGCTGAGCGCCAAAGAATGGAGGCCTTTGAACTCTGGTGCTGGAGAAGATTCCTACGAGTCCCTTGGACTGCAAGGCCATCCAACTGGTCAGTCCTAGAGGAGATCAACCCTGGCTGCTCTTTAGAAGGCCAGATCCTGAAGAGGAAATTCAAAGACTTTGGCCACCTAATGAGAAGTTTGATCCTAGGTAGAGGCAGATGTAGGATCTCCTGCTTGGGCAGGGTGTTGGACTAGATGACCTGCAAAGTCCCTTCCAACTCTGTTAATCTGTTAAATACTTTGGCCACCTAATGAGAAGGAAGGACTCCCTGGAGAAGAACCTCATGCTGGGAACAATTGAGGGCAAAAGAAGAAGGGGACGGCAGAGAAGAAGGTGGCTGGATGGAGTCACCAAAGCAGTAGGCCTGAGCTTAAATGGACTCCAGAGGATGGTAGAGGACAGGAAGGCCTGCAAGGAACATTGTCCATGGGGTCACGATGGCTCAGACACGGCTTCACAACTAACAACAACAACAGAGCTATTTGGTTTAAATCACCAACTGGGAAGACCCCTTCTCCTGCTTCCTGCTCCTAAACCTATTAGGAAGTTTAAAAATCGGAAAAATGGGATTTGTGGCTTTATTTCAAGGTCAGCAAGGTTTAGCGCTTCTAACACTAAGCAGATTTCCTTGTGATGAATGAGACTTTGCTAGTTCCTGACCCAGTGCATTGTTAGAGACTCACGTTACTCAACTTGCACAAGTTTAAGAGTTTTGGACTTCAACTCTCACAAATTCCCACACCGGCTGAGGATTTTCTGGGCGTTGAAGTGCAGCTCGCTACAAGTTCCCAAAGTTTGAGAAACACGGTGGTCGAACCCAAATAATAATAATAATAATTTGAAGAAAGACACAGAAGAAGTGATTTCTTCTTCTTCACAGCAATCTGATAGCTCAACGTGCCCATCCCTTCTGTTGAAATAAGGCTGTAAGTCTCCATGAGAATTGGTTAGGCTCACCTATTGAAAATAGCCTGGAAAAATTAAAAAGAACGAATGGAAGGAAACTGAGTTTTAAAAATATTTAAACGGCAAAAGCTCAAAACATCACGGAAACCAATTCCTCCATCCCTCCCTCTCTCTCACTCCTCTCTCACTCACTTCTTCTCCCTCCCCCCCCTCCTCTCTCTCCCTCCCTCTCTCCCACCTTCTCCTTTCCCCCTTCTCCCTCCTTCCTTCTCTCTCCCCCTCCTTTTCTCCCTCCCTCCTCCTCTCTCTCTCCTTCCTTCTCTCTCTCTCTCCTCTTTTTCTCTCTCCCTCTCTCCTCCTCTCTCTCCTTCCCTCCTCTCTCTCTCCTTCCTTCTCTCTCTCTCTCCTCTTTTTCTCTCTCCCTCCCTCCTCCTCTCTCCCTCCCTCCTCCTCTCTCTCTCCACCCTCCTTTTCCCTCTCCCTCCCTCCTTTTCTCTTCCCTCCCTCCTTCTCTCTCTCCCCCTCCTTCTCTCCCCCCCTCCTCCTCTCCCCCCCTCGTCTAAATTAGTTGAGGAACTGGGAATAGCAGATTCAAAAGTGACAGTGATCTACCCAAACCATTAAAAAAATGCAAATATTTTATTTTATTTTTATTTATTTAAATTTATATCCCGCCCTTCTCCACAGAGGACCCAGGGCGGCGCACAGGAAATTTAAAAGACATACAAAATACAATAAATATAATTTAAAAACTATTAAATAATCCTATACTGCGCTAAAACCAAATTTTAAAAACCCAATTTTAAACTACCTAAAAGTCCCCATGGGAGGTTAGGCTAGGCCGGCTTGTTTTATTTATTTATTTATTTTATTAAATTTATACCCCGCCCTTCTCCTTGTTAGGACCCAGGGCGGCGCACAGGCATCTTAAAAACACAAAATACAATAAATGTCAATTAAAATATAATTAAATTCATTAACCCGTGCTAAAAAACCCAATATTAAGAACCCTACCAAATTACAAATTTCCTTAAAAAGTCAGAAACGGGGGGCTATCCTAGGCCGGCTTGTTGGAATAAGTACGTCTTAAGACATTGGCGGAAGAGGCGGCGGTCCAAGATTGTGCGAAGGTCGGGGGGTAGGTCGTTCCAGAGGGCCGGGCCCGCCACAGAGAAGGCCCTTCCTCTGGGTGTCGCCAACCGGCATTGCCCGGCCGACGGCACCCGAAGAAGACCCTCTCTGTGGGAGCGGATCGGGTGAAGGGATGTATGGGGCAGGAGGCGGTCTCGTATATAGCTAGGCCCCGAGCCATGGAGCGATTTAAAGATGGTCATCAGTATCTTGAAGCGCACTCGAAAGGCCACAGGCAGCCAGTGCAGCTCGCGCAGGAGAGGTGTTACGTGGGTTTGCCTTGGGGCACCCATAATCACCCGCGCGGCCGCATTCTGTACTAACTGTAGCTTTCGAGTGCACCTCAAGGGACGCCCCATGTAGAGAGTGTTACAGTAATCCAGCCGGGACGTCACAAGTGCTTGAGTGACTGTGCGAAGGGCTCCCCGGTCCAGTAAGGGGCGCAACTGGCGTATCAGGCGTACCTGATAGAACGCCCCCCTGGCCACGGCTGCCACATGGTCCTCCATGGACAGCCGGGAATCCAGGAGGACGCCCAAGTTGCGCGCCCTCTCCACGGGGGCCAGTTGTTCGCCCCCAATGGCCAGAGTTGGACTTATCTGGCTGAACCGGGGTGCCGGAAACCACAGCCACTCGGTCTTGGATGGGTTGAGCTTGAGTTTGTTACTACCCATCCAGATCCCTACGGCCTCCAGACACCGGGACAGCACCTCGACGGCATCGTTGGGGTGGTTTGGGGTGGATATGTACAACTGAGTGTCATCAGCGTACAGATGGTATTCCACCCCAAAACCACGGATGATCTCGCCCAGCGGCTTCATGTAGGTGTTGAACAGGAGTGGCGAGAGGACCGACCCCTGAGGAACCCCACATGTGAGGGGCCTCGGGGACGACCTCTGCCCTCCTGTCAACACCCATTGCGACCGACCAGAGAGGTAGGATGAGAACCACCGTAAAACGGTGCCTCTCAACCCCAACCCCCCCAATCGGTGCAATAAGATACCATGGTCGATGGTATCGAAAGCCGCTGAGAGATCTAATAGGACAAGGATAGAGGAACAGCCTCTATCCCGTGCCCTCCAGAGATCATCCACCAACGCGACCAATGCCGTCTCAGTGCTGTGCCCGGGCCGGAAGCCGGACTGGCGCGGGTCTAGATAATCAACTTCCTCCAGATGACGGGGAAACTGTTGAGCCACCACACTCTCGACAACCTTCACTAAAAAGTGAAGGTTGGAGACAGGACGATAGTTCTCTAACAGAGCCGGGTCCAGGGATGGCTTCTTGAGGAGGGGCCTTACCACCGCCTCTTTCAAGACGGTGGGCAAATACCCCTCACTCAGAGATGAATTCACAATGCCCTGGAGCCAGCCTCGTGTCACCTCCCAGGATGCCAGTACAAGCCAGGAGGGGCACGGGTCCAATAAACATGTGGTGGCTCTAAGGTTCCTCCGCAACCTGTCCATATCCTCGGTAGTAACAAAGTCGAACTCCTCCCAAGGTGTAATCTCAAGACCAGCACCGGACGCCACGACCAGACCACTAGTGGAGGGCAACTCGTTCCGAATCTGAGTGATTTTGTCCTGCAGGAAAACTCCAAATTCCTCTGCTCGACCCTGCAGAGGGGCTTCCCGCGGCCTCAGGTGAAGGAGGGAGCAGGTCACCCCAAACAGGGCGGCAGGGCGGTTTTCCGCGGACGCGATAAGGGTGGCACAATACTCCCGTTTGGTCACTCTTAGCGCCACTAAATAAGTCCTAATATGGTCTCTCACTAGTGTTCGGTCAGAAACAAATATGTCTTAAGACATTGGCGGAAGAGGCGGAGGTCGGTGATGGTACGTAATTCAGGGGGTAGGTCATTCCAGAGGGCTGGACCCGCCACAGAGAAGGCTCTTCCCCTGGGTGTCGCCAGTCGGCATTGTCCGGCCGCCGGCACCCTGAGAAGGCCGTCTCTGTGGGAGCGTATCGGTCTAAGGGATGTATGGGGCAGGAGGCGGTCTCGCATATAACTAGGCCCCGAGCCATGGAGCGCTTTGAAGATGGTCGTCAAAACCTTGAAGCGCACTCGAAAGGCCACAGGAAGCCAATGCAGCTCGCGCAGGATCGGTGTTATGTGGGAGCATCTAGTGGCTCCCATAATCACCCGCGCGGCTGCGTTTTGGACTAGCTGTAGCTTTCGAGTGCACCTCAAGGGAAGCCCCATGTAGAGAGCATTACAATAGTCGAGTAAAGAAGCAATGTTTGAATAGCATCACACCTTATCTACAGAAGAGGAAAAAACAAATACCACAACCTCACAATGACAGCTGCTGGTGGTGGGTAGATTATGGGCCTTTCTTCCACCAAAGCAAGGCCACAAAAGAAGAAAGGAGGGAAGAGACTATAAACCCCTTTAACTTGGCCGGCAATTCTTCGGTGAATTTCATAAGTTGCCAATTCGGTCCCACGTTAACAGTAGGCTGAGCTGGCCATCATGCAGGATATGTGGTCACGGTAAACCCTTGTTGGCACCTTTCGTTTTCTAAGTGCTGGGTTTAGGCTTACGTTCTCTTACCAGCCCCCCCCCCCCCAATGTCTCCTGCTTCGTCATCAGCAAACGTGCATAAATTGTAATCCTTCCACCAGGAATCAACCGTGCTTTTCATGTTTACTTAACCAGGCCACTGGCGGAAGGACATCTCGATAAGCTTTTGCGCAACCTGTTTCAACAGGAATGTCTCAAGGATCACGATCTTTTATCTTTCCAGATCAACGGACTAGCCCTAAACCCTTCCAAATCCAAGGTAAAGCTGAGGACGTGTAACCCTTGATCTCGTCATGGGGCCGAGGACAACGCACGTCCAAAATATTGGAAAGCTTTAGAAGCATACAAGGTGAGAACAATCTCTCTCTCTCTCTCTCGTGTTCTCTCTCTCTCTCTCTCTCTCTCTTTCTCTTTGTTCTCTCTCGTGTTTTCTTTCTCTTGTGTTCTCTCTCTCTCTCTTTTTCTTTCTCATGTTCTCTCTCTTTCTTGTTCTCTCATTCTCTCTCGTGTTCTCTCTCGTGTTCTCTCTCTCTCTTTCTTGTGTTCTCTCTCTCGTTCTCTCTTTCTCTCTCATGTTCTCTCTCTTTCTCATGTTCTCTCTCATTTCTCTCTCTCTTTCTCTTTCTCGTGTTCTCTCTCTTGTTCTCTCTTTCTCGTGTTCTCTCTGTCTCTCTCTCTCGTGTTTCTCTCTCTCTCTCTTTCTCTTTCTCATGTTCTCTCCCTCTCATGTTTCTCTCTCTCTCTTTCTCTTTCTCGTGTTCTCTCTCTCGTTCTCTCTCTTTCTCTCTCATGTTCTCTCCCTCATGTTCTCTCTCTCTCTCTTTCTCATGTTCTCTCATTTCTCTCTCTCTTTCTCTTTCTCGTGTTCTCTCTCGTTCTCTCTCTTTCTCTCTCATGTTCTCTCTCTCATGTTCTCTCTCTCTTTCTCTTTCTCATGTTCTCTCTCTCTCGTGTTCTCTCGTGTTCTCTCCCTCTCTCTCTCTCTCTTTCTCTTTCTCATTTTCTCTCTCTCTCGTGTTTCTCTCTCTCTCTCTCTCTCTCGTGTTCTCTCTCTCTCTCTTTCTCTTTGTTCTCTCTCTCTCGTGTTTTCTTTCTCTTGTGTTCTCTCTCTCTCTCTCTCTTTCTTTCTCATGTTCTCTCTCTTTCTTGTTCTCTCATTCTCTCTCGTGTTCTCTCTCGTGTTTCTCTCTCTCTCTCTCTTTCTCATGTTCTCTCACGTGTTTCTCTCTCTCTCTCTTTCTCTTTCTCTTTCTCATGTTCTCTCTCTCTCGTGTTTCTCTCTCTCTTTCTCTTTCTCATGTTCTCTCTCGTGTTTCTCTCTCTCTCTCTTTCTCTTTCTCTTTCTCATGTTCTCTCTCTCTCGTGTTTCTCTCTCTTTCTCTTTCTCGTGTTCTCTCTCTCATGTTCTCTCTCTTTCTCTCTCATGTTCTCTCTCATGTTCTCTCTCTCTTTCTCTTTCTCATGTTCTCTCTCGTGTTTCTCTCTCTCTCTCTCTCTTTCTCTTTCTCATGTTCTCTCTCTCTCTCTTTCTCTTTCTCATGTTCTCTCTCTCGTGTTTCTCTCTCTTTCTCTTTCTCATGTTCTCTCTCTCTCTCTTTCTCTTTCTCATGTTCTCTCTCGTGTTCTCTCTCTCTCTTTCTCTTTCTCATGTTCTCTCACGTGTTTCTCTCTCTCTTTCTCTTTCTCATGTTCTCTCTTGTTCTCTCTCTTTCTCTCTCGTATTCTCTCTCTCTCTCATGTTCTCTCTCTCTCTTTCTCTTTCTCATGTTCTCTCTCTCGTGTTTCTCTCTCTTTCTCTTTCTCGTGTTCTCTCTCTCGTTCTCTCTCTTTCTCTCTCATGTTCTCTCTCTCTCTCATGTTCTCTCTCGTGTTTCTCTCTTTCTCTTTCTCATGTTCTCTCTCTCTCTCTCTTTCTCATGTTCTCTCTTGTTCTCTCTCTTTCTCATGTTCTCTCTCGTGTTTCTCTCTCTCTCTTTCTCTTTCTCATGTTCTCTCTCATGTTCTCTCTCTCTCTCTTTCTCATGTTCTCTCTTGTTCTCTCTCTTTCTCATGTTCTCTCTCATGTTTCTCTCTCTCTCTTTCTCTTTCTCATGTTCTCTCTCATGTTCTCTCTCTCTCTCTTTCTCATGTTCTCTCTCATGTTCTCTCTCTCTTTCTCTTTCTCATGTTCTCTCTTGTTCTCTCTCTTTCTCTCTCGTATTCTCTCTCTCTCTCTCATGTTCTCTCTCTCTCTTTCTCTTTCTCATGTTCTCTCTCATGTTCTCTCTCTCTCTTTCTCATGTTCTCTCTTGTTCTCTCTCTTTCTCATGTTCTCTCTCGTGTTTCTCTCTCTCTCTTTCTCTTTCTCATGTTCTCTCTCATGTTCTCTCTCTCTCTCTTTCTCATGTTCTCTCTCATGTTCTCTCTCTCTTTCTCTTTCTCATGTTCTCTCTTGTTCTCTCTCTTTCTCTCTCGTATTCTCTCTCTCTCTCTCATGTTCTCTCTCTCTCTTTCTCTTTCTCATGTTCTCTCTCTCTTTCTCTTTCTCATATTCTCTCTCTCTCTTTCTCTTTCTCATGTTCTCTCTCGTGTTTCTCTCTCTCTCTCTCTCTTTCTCTTTCTCATGTTCTCTCTCTCTCTCTTTCTCTTTCTCATGTTCTCTCTCTCGTGTTCTCTCTCTCTCTTTCTCTTTCTCATGTTCTCTCACGTGTTTCTCTCTCTCTTTCTCTTTCTCATGTTCTCTCTTGTTCTCTCTCTTTCTCTCTCGTATTCTCTCTCTCTCTCTCATGTTCTCTCTCTCTCTTTCTCTTTCTCATGTTCTCTCTCTCTCGTGTTTCTCTCTCTTTCTCTTTCTCGTGTTCTCTCTCTCGTTCTCTCTCTTTCTCTCTCATGTTCTCTCTCTCTCTCATGTTCTCTCTCGTGTTTCTCTCTCTCTCTTTCTCTTTCTCATGTTCTCTCTCATGTTCTCTCTCTCTCTCTCTTTCTCATGTTCTCTCGTGTTCTCTCTCTCTCTTTCTCTTTCTCATGTTCTCTCTCTCTCTCGTGTTTCTCTCTCTCTCTCTTTCTCTTTCTCATGTTCTCTCTCTCTCATGTTTCTCTCTCTCTCTTTCTCTTTCTCGTGTTCTCTCTCTCGTTCTCTCTCTTTCTCTCTCATGTTCTCTCTCATGTTCTCTCTCTCTTTCTCTTTCTCATGTTCTCTCTTGTTCTCTCTCTTTCTCTCTCGTATTCTCTCTCTCTCTCTCATGTTCTCTCTCTCTCTTTCTCTTTCTCATGTTCTCTCTCTCTCGTGTTTCTCTCTCTTTCTCTTTCTCGTGTTCTCTCTCTCGTTCTCTCTCTTTCTCTCTCATGTTCTCTCTCTCTCTCATGTTCTCTCTCTTTCTCATGTTCTCTCTCGTGTTTCTCTCTCTCTCTCTCTTTCTCTTTCTCATGTTCTCTCTCGTGTTTCTCTCTCTTTCTCTTTCTCGTGTTCTCTCTCTTGTTCTCTCTCTTTCTCTCTCGTGTTTCTCTCTCTCTCTCTCTTTCTCATGTTCTCTCTCGTGTTTCTCTCTCTCTCTTTCTCTTTCTCATGTTCTCTCTCTCTCGTGTTTCTCTCTCTTTCTCTTTCTCGTGTTCTCTCTCTCGTTCTCTCTCTTTCTCTCTCATGTTCTCTCTTTCTCTCATGTTCTCTCTCTCTCTTTCTCTTTCTCATGTTCGCTCTCATTTCTCTCTCTCTCTTTCTCGTGTTCTCTCTTGTTCTCTCTTGTTCTCTCTCTTGTTCTCTCTCTCTCTTTCTCTTTCTCATGTTCTCTCTCTCTTTCTCTCTCATGTTCTCTCTCTCATGTTCTCTCTCTCGTTCTCTCTCTCTCGTGTTCTCTTGTTCTCTCTCTTTCTCTCTCGTATTCTCTCTCTCGTGTTCTCTCTCTCTCTTTCTCTTTCTCATGTTCTCTCTCTCTCTCTCTTTCTCTTTCTCATGTTCTCTCTCGTGTTTCTCTTTCTCTTTCTCGTGTTCTCTCTCTCTCATTCTCATTCTCTCTTGTGTTTTCTCTTTCTCTCGTGTTTTCTCTCTCGTTTCTCTCTCTCTCTCTTTCTTGTGTACTCTCTCTCTCATTCTCTCTCGTTCTCTCTCGTTCTCTCTCTCTCTCTCGTGTTCTCTCTCTCATTCTCTCTTTCTCGTGTTTTCTCTCTCTCTCTCTCTCATACACACACACAAACACACCTGGGAAGCTTTTCGAGGCCCCCTCTTAGCCCTGAAATGCCTTCCCCAGCTATTTACAAGGCTCCTTTTCTTAGTGAACACCCTGAAAGTGGCTTCTAGCCAAATTATTGCCAAGGGTGGAATAATATTATAACAGACCTGAGGGTTAAGTTAGTTAGTTTATTTTATTGTCATTGCACCTTGTACGATGACACTAAAGGCCATATTCAGTGTACATTGTAACTGTAAACATAAAGCCCAAACAACAAAATGGGATATACCCATGTCTTAGGAATGGGAAGAATGAACGTCGAAACTGTTTTTTTTTTTTAATGTTTTGTTTTGTAAAAAGCTGAATTAAAAATTATTTTTAAAAATAAATAAATAAAACACCACAACAAAATTAAGCATAGAGAAACTATTTCTCTGAAGTCATACAAATGGATTTGTCTAAGAAGCCAAGCAAAGAGTTTCTCCAAATTTAATTTAATTTAATTTAATATTAGACTTATAAACCGCCCCCTCTCCCCGAAGGGACTCGGGGTGATGTACAGGGAAAAAATTAAAAACCATATAAACATATAAACAGACAATATATAACAAAGCTAAAAACGAATTAAATTACCTGTACTAGAATTTAAAAACATTAAAATAGGAACCCTCCTAAGCTAAAATTCCCTAAATCTAAAATCCATATATGTCCTTGACAGAAGTTATGTTATAAGAATCAATACCATTTACGCAAGACCAAAGTCCTTGGTCCCTATCTTCAGCCATGTAATCAGAACATTCAGCTTTAAAAAATAAAAATTAAAAACCCAAGTAGAAAAAGACCATTTATTTTTCTAAAGGCCAAATGAACAGACAACAGAAAAAAATGCAACAATTGAAAAGTTTGCTTCCTGGTGTGCAAAATGTAAGGAAGCAAATGCTGCTATTTGAGAACCTTCTGCAAATAAAATTTTCCACTTTTAAGCATATGTACTAAATTGCAGCCAAATTCTTTTCTTGACAAAGGGATCTGTTCTATAAACACTGTCCTTTTTAAAAAGACTTCAGCAAAAGGTTACCTTCTATTTTGATAAGCTTTTCATTCAAAACAAAACACAAAGGGACTTTTTTTTAGACATGAAATTAATCTCACTTTAAAGAGATTTAAGCTGGGTGGTTGTTGTTATTGATGTACGTATGTCCTGTTCAAAAGGACGCCCCTACTCAGCCATGGCTACTCAGTGAGTTGCACTGGGTAGGGTTGAGACTCAAACAAAGGAAGAAGTAAAACGTGTTGAATTTATGGAGATTTTCCTTAAGAGAAACCTTACAATGTTTCAGAATCAACATTGTAGGTCACCACACTGTAAAAGAAGATGTGGAGACTCTGGAAAGAGTGCAGAGAAGAGCAACCAGGATTATTAGGGGACCGGAGGCTAAAACATATGAAGAACGGTTGCAGGAACTGGGTAGGTCTAGTCTAATGAAGAGAAGGACCAGGGGAGACAGGATACCAGGCTTCCAATATTTAAGGGGCTGCCACAGAGAGGAGGGAGTCAACCTATTTTCCAAAGCACCTGAAGGCCAGAGAAGGAATAATGGATGGACAAGGAGAGATTCAACCTGAAAACAAGGAGACATATGGAAACAATCAACCCATGGAACAAAGTTGCCTTTGGAAGTTCATCACTGGAAGCTTTCAAGAAGAAAGTAGACTGCCATCAGTTAGAAATGGTGTAGGGTCTCCTATTTGGGCAGGGGTGGGGGTTGGACTAGATTAGTGGTGGGTTCCTACCGGTTCGGATGAGTTCAGCTGAATTGGTAGTGGTTTGGCAGCCTGGGTCGCTGGAACCGCCGGGCAATGCTGTTGGTGCTGTCATCTTGTTTTTTTGCTTCTGCGCATGCACAAATATTTTTTTATTGCACTGCGCATGCCGGAACCCACCCCTGGACTAGATTACCTACAAGGTCCCTTCCAACTCTGTTTAATCTATATCTGAATCTCGGTCCGCTTTCTATAATGTGAACCCTCAAGAGGTGATGAACTTCTCTTGTCATTTTGGTTCAGTTGCTAATAAGAACATAAGAACATAAGAACAGCCTTGCTGGAACAGGCCACAGCCCATCCAGTCCAGCATTCTGTCTCACACAATGGCTCCCCATTTGCTTCAGGGTCTTCCCAAGCAGATGTCTTCACCTGCTTGTGATTCCCTGCAAATGGCATTGAGAAATATCCTGCCTATCTCTCCACCCCGGAGGGTGTCCTTAGGCATCCATCATGATAGCCATGGATACCCTTGTTCTCCATGAACTCCTCTCATCCTTTCTTAAAGGTGTCGAGGCTAAGTTGTTTCCAAGTTAGGACAGCCCCCCTGTCCTTCACTATCTCCAGAATTTGCCCAAAGTTATGCTCATTGGGTTGCTGACACTTACCAGTTTCAATTAACAACGGTGTTGCTAATTTAACAACTGCAGTGATTCACTTAACAAATGTGGCAAGGAGAGTTGTAAAACGGGGCAAAACTCATTTAACAAATTTCTCGCTTAACGACAGAAATGTGGGGCTCTGCGAGAAAACAGCCTAGCTCAGAGACCCTGAAGGACTCCACAGTTCAACACTGAGCTACAAATATTCTCTTCTGCGAAGTGTTTTGTTGACTCTGTCCTATCGTTGATGGACTCCCGTTGCATATGTCCAATAATTGCATGGGGTGCTAGCACTAGAACCATTGTCCTCCCATGAAGTAACTTTGTCCGTTTGCTGTTCATCCTTGTCAACCCCATGGCAAGCCAGATGCGTGCAAAGCAATTATTTGCCTAAAGCGAGGGGCCATTCCTACAGATCAAACAGACTCCTATCAGCAACAGGTGCAACAACCTCTTTCAAAGATGGGCACATGGGTGTGGTTTAACCAAACAACCGGCCCCAAAGATGGCCCTCCATCACAAGTCAAACAGCTGTTAAGTGATGCAATTGCATTTGTGCCACGTCCATTAAAGTTTGAGTATCTGTAGTCACTGAAAACACATTGTTCTCAGATGTTACAATACAATACAATACAATACAATACAATACAATACAATACAATACAATACAATACAATACAATACAATACAATACAATAGCAGAGTTGGAAGGGACCTTGTAGGTCTTCTAGTCCAACCCCCTGCGTGGGCAGGAACCTTATACCATTTCAGACAAATGACTATCTAACATCTTCTTAAAGACTTCCAGGGTTGGGGCATTCACAACTTCTGGAGGCAAGCTGTTCCAGAGGTTAATTGTTCTAACTGCCAGGAAATTTCTCCTTAGTTCTAAGTTGCTTCTCTCCTTGATTAGTTTCCACCCATTGCTTCTTGTCCTGCCCCCAGGTTCCTTGGAGAATAGTTTGGCTCCCTCTTCTTTGTGGCACCCTCTGAGATATCGGAACACTGCTATCATGTCTCCCCTGGTCCTTCTCTTCATCAAACTAGACATACCCAGCTCCTGCAACCATTCTTCATATGTTTTAGTCTCCAGTTCCCTAATCATCTTGGTTGCTCTTCTCTGCACTCTTTCCAGAGTCTCCACGTCTTTTCTGCATCGTGGCGACCAAAACTGTATGCAGTATTCCAAGTGTGGCCTTACCAAGGCACTATACAGTGGCATTAACACTTCACGTGATCTAGATTCTATCCCTCTGTTTATGCAGCCTAGAACTGTGTTGGCTTTTTTGGCAGGTGCTGCACATTGCTGGCTCATATTTAAATGGTTGTCCACTAAGATTCCTAGATCCCTCTCACAGTTGCTACTATTGAGCAAGGTACCACCTATACTGTACTTGTGCATTTTGTTTTTCTTGCCTATATGTAGAACCTTACTTTTTTCACAATTGAATTTCATTTTATTAGACAGTGCCCAATGTTCAAGTTTGTCTAGATCCTTCTGTATCTTAAGCCTATCTTCTGGAGTGTTGGCTATTCCTGCCAGCTTGGTGTCGTCTGCAAATTTGATGAGTTCCCCATTTATCCCCTCATCCAAATCATTGATGAAGATGTTGAAGAGTACTGGGCCTAAAATGTTAGCTTTAGAAAAACTGTCACAAGAGAGATTTGAATAAGTTGCCTTGAGCTTTGAGATGAGTGTCAAGATCTAATTGATTGTTTTCCTCTTCTTCTAACAAGAAAGCTCCCTTCTACGTCAATTAACAATGCACTTCTTGTTAATTCTGTTCTATTTGTCCAGTTGCCAAACTCCATGACTTGAGATGTGTATACTTGTGTTTGCCAAGCCCTACCTCTTGTTCCATACTGCCACGAAGTAGGTTCTGTTTGTTGACACTACATTGGAAAGAGGTTTCTGAGAATCCTATCTCTTACTGCACAAAAGGGCAGTCATGTTCCTAGGATGTAACGAAGAGAACAGAGAGAGTTGGGTTATCTTAAAGTTTTCACCAAGTTGAACTCAGGTTGTGTCCCACCAGCGGAGCTGGCAGCAGATTCGGACAGTGAGGAGGTTGGGGAGGAACCTGGGCCAGTCCTGGAGGCTGGGGAAGGCTCTGATGAGGGCTCTGTGTCGGAGGCAGATAATAATAATAATAATTTAATTTAATTTATAACCCGCTCTCTCTCTCCAAAGGGACTCGAGGCGGGGCACAGGGAAATTAAAAATACATATAAAAACCACAAACAATACCGTATTAAAAAGAATTAAACTAAAACCCTGCGCTAAAATCCCATGTTAAAACTAAGACAAACCCCTAAAAAACCCTAAAAACAGTTAAGCTATCCCAGGCCGGCCAAGCAGAAGAAATGTGTTTTTAATTTTTGACGGAAGGAGCGGAGGTCCGTGGTTGTTCTAATTTCGGGGGGAAGGTCGTTCCAGAGGGTCGGGCCCGCCACAGAGAAGGCCCTTCCCCTGGGCGTCGCCCGCTGGCATAGCCTGGTGGACGGCACCCGGAGAAGTCCCTCTCTGTGGGAGCGGATCGGCCACAGGGATGTATGGGGCAAGATGCGATCCCGCAAATAGCTAGGTCCCGTGCCATGGAGCGCTTTGAAGATGACAGGCACCTCGAAGCGCAACCCGAAAGACGACAGGCAGCCAATGCAGCTCGCGCTGGAGTGGTGTTACATGGGAAAATCTAGAAGTTCCCATAACTGCCCGCGTGGCTGCATTCTGGACAAGCTGAAGAGGGGGCCAGTGTCATATTCTAGTTATCAGCTGCCTTCAGAGTCAGACGCCAGTGAGGCAGACAAACAGCTGGAGCCTGTTCCAAGTGTATGCATTTGCAGAGCTGCCAGATGAAGGGAACAGCTAAAGAAAAGGGGCTGATTTGGGAGTAAGGCCACAGATGGATGATGAATGGCCCTCCCAGTGGAAATAAAAGAGGAGCGAAAGGGGAGTGGAGTTTGCAGGAGACAATTGGTTCGTGACTCACTGAGACTCCTTGCCAAGTTTTTCAGATATCAGCCTGGCAGCTCCAGGCCAGATAAGGTCTGTGACTGTAAATCCTCCCTTGAAAGACTTTGCTGGATGTGAATGAGCAGAATCTCACACTAAATTAATAAAAGGGTTTTTTGTCGGGACAAGGAGTTTGCTTCATGCTCTTGGGAAGCCTCGGTCAGAACAACTTAACGCTATGTGACTTAACAAATATACTGTACCTGTGTGACTCTTGGCAAAAATATCAAGGTCGACTCAGCCTTCCACCCTTCCGAGGTGAGTAAAATGAGGACCCAGATTGTTGGGAGACAATAGGCTGACTCTGTAAACCGCTTAGAGAGGGCTGTAAAAGCACTGTGAAGTGGTATATAAGTCCAAGCATTATTGCTAATATACTGTAGGTCACACTTTTTTGTTGAAATTGTTTGTGGTTTCCGGTTTTAAGAACTAACCACATTTCATGTACTTTTATTGATTTATCTAATTTATAGAGCCTGCTTAACCTGCTTTCTAAACTTTCAAACTTGTCCTTGAGTTCGCTGAACTTTTTTTTTTTTTTTTTTTTATAGATTAACCAATTTCACTTAGGTGATGCTAATCACTGAGACTGGCCTATCTTAAAGATTAATTGGTATATTACAGGTAGCCCTCAACTTATGACCCTAAGTTGGGACTGGAATTTCAGTCATATGGTCATTAAGAAGGTCATCATGTGACTTGACCCTCCCATTTTTACAACCGTTTTTACCGCGACTGTTAATGAATCGTGCAGTCCTTAAGCAAATGACTGACTTTCCCAATTGATTTTATCTGGCTGGAAAAAATCACAAGTTGCTTTTATGTGATTGCAAGACATTGCAACCATCGTAAAAAACAGTTGCTAAGGGCCAAAAGTGGGACAACAGTCATGACTACAAATAATATGAGGTATACGTCACATTTTCCAAGGCCAGTTGCAAGTTGAGGGCTACCTATGTGCCATTAAAGATAACCTCTTATGTGGATTGGATCAGCAGCCGTTTATTCTCCAGGTTTTGCTATATGAAGATCAGACACAACAGCTATAAGCATTTTTATTAGTTGAGCCTAGAGGAGAGAATAGGAAGAAATAGAAGTAGAAGTAGAAATAGAAATAGAAATAGAAATAGAAATAGAAATAGAAGGGACCTTAGAGGCCTTCTAGTCCAGTTCCCTGCTCAAAGAGGATAACCTATAGTTTGACTCCCTCTTCTTTGTGGCACCCTCTGAGATATCGGAACACTGCTATCATGTCACCAGGGGAGACATGATAGCAGTGTTCCGATATCTCAGAGGGTGCCACAAAGAAGAGGGAGTCAAACTATTCTCCAAGGCACCTGGGGGCAGGACAAAAAGCAATGGGTGGAAACTAATCAAGGAGAGAAGCAACTTAGAACTAAGGAGAAATTTCCTGACAGTTAGAACAATTAACCAGTGGAACAGAAGTGACCTCCAGAAGTTGTGAATGCCCCAACCCTGGAAGTCTTTAAGAAGATGTTGGATAACCTATATCAGTGATGGTGAATCTATGGCACGGGTACAGGAGGGGCACATGTTGCTGTCACCAGCTGCTCTTTTGGTTTTAAAAACAGGGCATTTTTGGGTCTTTTTCGGGCTGTTTTCCTGAAAATGGCAAAAAAAAACGACAGCCAGCTGATCTTCGGGTTTCCAGCACTCCAACACATGCTCATGTACACACATAATAATAATAATAATAATAATAATAATAATAATAATAATAATTATTATTATTATTATTATTAGTATTATTAGTATTATTTATTTATTTATTTATTTATTTATTTATTTAATATACCGCATCCTCTCCCCAAGGGGACTCGGAGCGGTGCACAGGGAAAAATTAAAACACAATAAAATATACATACAGGAATAAATACAAATAAAAACGAATTAAATTTAATTGTCCCTGCACTAAAATCCCCACATTAAAACTAACAATCCCTAAAACCCTGATGGTAGAGACTAACCTAGGCTGGCCAAGCAGAAAAAGTATGTTTTAAGTTTTTGGCGGAAGGAGCGGAGGTCCATAGTTGTTCTAATGTCGGGGGGAAGGTCGTTCCAGAGGGCTGGGCCCGCCACAGAGAAGGCCCTTCCCCTGGGCGTCGCCCGCTGACAAAGTCAAGTGGACGGCACCCGGAGAAGTCCCTCTCTGTGGGAGCGAATCGGCCGTGAGGATGTATGGGGCAGGATCCGATCCCGCAGATAGCTAGGTCCCGTGCCATTCCAAACATTCCAGTTTGGGCACTTGGTGCCAAAAAGGTTCACCATCACTGACCTACATTATCGAAGATAAGGCACTGTCTAGACCAGAGGCGTCAAACTCAATTTCATGAGGGCCTTATTAGGGTTGTGTTTGACCTTGGGGGAGGCGTGGCCAAGGGGGCATGGCCAGCAAGATGTCACTCATGTCAGGGGGGCACCTGTGGTGGCCTAAGCACTCTGCCAGCGAAAACACTCTCCTGAGTTCCGTTTTCAGCTGGGACAGCCTCCTGCAACCCTCGGCCAGCAAAAACAGAGCTCTGGAGGACCACGCATGGCCCTCACGAGCTCCATTTTTGCTGGCAGAGGCAGCGCAGGCTGCTCCTTTGCTGTTTCTAGGGTGGTCCTGTGGCCCAACTCTAAGTCCCCACAGACCGGATGTGGCCCCCGAGCCTTGAGTTTGACACCCCTGGTCTGGACTCTTCCTTAAACCATCCAATGATGGAGCGGCCCCCGAGCCTTGAGTTTGACACCCCTGGTCTCGACTCTTCCTTAAACCATCCAATGATGGAGCGGCCCCCAAGCCTTGAGTTTGACACCCCTGGTCTCGACTCTTCCTTAAACCATCCAATGATGGAGCGGCCCCCGAGCCTTGAGTTTGACACCCCTGGTCTGGACTCTTCCTTAAACCATCCAATGATGGAACGGCCCCCGAGCCTTGAGTTTGACACCCCTGGTCTCGACTCTTCCTTAAACCATCCAATGATGGAGCGGCCCCCGAGCCTTGAGTTTGACACCCCTGGTCTCGACTCTTCCTTAAACCATCCAATGATGGAGCGGCCCCCGAGCCTTGAGTTTGACACCCCTGGTCTGGACTCTTCCTTAAACCATCCAATGATGGAGCAGCCACAATTTCTGGAGGAAAGTTGTTCTGCTGGTTAATTGTCCTCACCAGAGCCCTCAATTTTTATCCACATAAGTGGCAAAATCAAAGCCGAACCAAGGCACCCAGATGGGGTGCAAAGGTGAGAGAGAGAGAGAGAGAGAGAGAGAGAGAGAGAGAGAGAGAGAGAGAGAGAGAGAGAGAGAGAGAGAGAGGGTGCAGACCAAGCAAGCAAGCTGAACAGGGTGTCCTGCTGTGGTTTACGGCTGAACCTCCTTCCAAGCTTTTGCTGGTGATTTGTGATGAAGCTCAGGCCATCTCACCAGAGTGACATTTTTCACATCTTTCAAAAATCGTTTTACTCTCCAGTGATGAAATTCCATTTGTCATGGCAGGGCTCAAGTTTGCTTTGTGGCATGGAAACTTTTTCCATTTCTTTCTTTCTTTTCTTTTTTCTAATGTCCCGGATTAATCAAACAAACTTTGTGAAACATGCAAGCCAATACTCAGAGGAGCAGAACAAGTACAGGGCGATATGTTCCTGAAATTACACTTTTAAATACAGTACTGGGCCATTTTTAAATATTTCATTTCAGATTTTCCTTTGGAGGTTTTTTTTCCTCGGGGAGGGGGGGGGTATAATAATAGGACAAAAATAATTAATAAAATTGTTATTATGTAGAATAATAATTAAGAATGGTGAGCAAGATGCACTTTAAAATGAAAAGTTCAATTTATTTTTTTCATTTCATTTCATTTTATTCCATTTATATACCGCCCTATTTTCACCTAAAAGGGACTCACCATCACTGCGCACCATCTCAGACCTCTGCCTCTTCCGCCAGCGTCTTAAAACGCACCTATTCCAACAAGCTGGCCTAGCATAACCTCCAGTTCTTGACTGTTTTTAGGTAGGTTTTAATTTAGGGGGATTTTACACTATTTTAGCACAGGGTATGGGTTTAATAGTTTTTTTTTAAAAATTGTATTTTTGTATATTTGTATTGTTTTTAAATTTCCTGTGCGCCGCCCTGGGTCCTTTTTTAGGAGAAGGTGCGGGGTATAAATTCGAATAGATTAAAATTAAATTAAATTAAATTCAGGGTGGTGCACAGAGAGATAAAAACCCAACAATACATACAAAATATAAAAGACAATTCAATTATTAAATCTGTGCTAAACTTTATATAATATAAAATTAAAACCAATAAATATCAAAATTTAAAATTATACCTTTAGTCTATGTCAGGCCGGCTAGATGAATTTAAAACAAATGAGTGGCATGCTTCCCCTCGTTTTTTGTTTTTTTTTGGAAGCAGAATAACAGCGCTGGAAGGGACCTTGGAGGTCTTCTAATCCAACCACCTGCTCTGACAGGAAACTCTAGACCCCGGGATGGCGAAACCTATGGCATGCGTGCCAGAGGTGGCACGCAGTGTCTTCTCTGATTGCACATGAGCTGTCGCCCCAGTTCCGCTCCAAGGTGCATGTGTGTGTGTGCCTCTCGCCGGCCAGCTGGTCTTTGAGCCTCTGCTGGGCATGCGCAAGGGGTAGAGCGCATGCGTGGGGCTGCGTGCACATGCATGGAGGACAAAGGGCATGTGGGGTGGATGCACGAATGTGCAGCGAGGCATGTGCAGGAGTCACACACGTATGCTCAGGGGGCAGGGCACATTCATGGGGGCCACACACACATTGCATTTTGGGGTTTGGCCATGCGTGCGCGCATTTGCGCACACACATGCTTTCGGCACTCGCTCCAGAAAAGGTTAGCAATCACTGCCCTAGACCAGGGGTCTGCAAAGTCGGCTCTTTTAAGACTGGTGGACTTCAACTCCCAGAATTCCCCAGCCAGCTATGCTGGCTGGGGAACCTGGGAGTTGAAGTCCACCAGTTTTAAAAGAGCCGACTTTGCAGACCCCTGCCCTAGACCATTCAGACAATAAATGTCCAATCTCTTCTTCAAAATCTCCAACGTTGAAGAATTAACAACTTCTGGTGGCAATTTGTTCCAAACAAAGCTAAGATAAGAGCAATAAACTTAAGAGAAGTTGAGCATATAGATGGGAAATTGCTCTATTGTTATTCCCAGCATCTCAGAGAAGCTTCAAAATTTCAAAAAAGCGTCAAAAAACTATCCATAGAACCGCCTTTCTCTGGCCCTGTCAATTCAGCCTACGTTTAGATGTGAAGCTTGAAGGTGGAGAAGAACAAAGAATGTCTACTCTGTCTTTTCCTTTGTAGACAATTCCATGTGAAATTAAAGAATACAAAATAACAGCGTTGGAAGGGACCTTCTAGGTCAGGGGTCTCCAACCTTTGCAACTTTAAGTCTGAAGGACTTCAGCTCCCAGAATTCTCCAGCCACCAAAGCTGGCTGAAGAAGTCTGGGAGCTGAAGTCCTTCAGACTTAAAGTTGCAAAGGTTGGAGACCCCTGTTCTAGGTCATCTACTTCGACCCTCCTGCTCAAGCAGGAGACCCTACACCATTTCTGACACATGGCAGCCTGGTCTCTTCTTGAAAATCCCCAGTGATGAAGCTCCCACAAACTTCTGTTCAGTTGGTTGATTGCTCTCCCTGTCAGAAAATTTCTCCTTATTTCCAGGTTGAATCTCTCCTTGGTTAGTTTCCATCCATCATCCCTTTTCTGGCCTTCAGGTGCTTTGGAAAATAGGGTGAGCCTATTTTCTATTGGTTGAGAGATAGGCAGGATAGGCAGCCTCGACACCTTTAAGAAAGGATTAGACGAGTTCATGGAGAACAAGGGTATCCATGGCTATCATGATGGATGCCTAAGGACACCCTCCGGGTTGGAGAGATAGGCAGGATATTTCTCAATGATATTTGCAGGGAATCTTAAGCAGGTGAAGACATCTGCTTGGGAAGATCCTGAAGCAAATGGGGAGCCACTGTGTGAGACAGAATGCTGGACTGGATGGGCTGTGGCCTGTTCCAGCAAGGCTATTCTTATGTTCTTAAGACCCCCTCCTCTCTCTGACAGCCCCTCAAATATTGGAACACTGCTATCACATCTCCCCTGGTCCTTCTCTTCTGAGGTCCATAGACATCCATAGAGATTTCTGTCTTGAGATGTCTATTCCATACTTCCATCATCTCTGTTCCACTGTTCATGAAGCTTTGAAGAAGAAATACATTTTTGTTTATTTTTGCACGTCAGAGGCAACTGTGATTTTCAAAATATATTTTGGGCTGCCCCAAACTCATTTTCTAGAAATTGGTACCACTTCATCTCTTGTGGTCTTTTTTTTCCCTGCAGAGTTAATGGATCTGTGTTGTAAAAATGTGGGTGACCATTAAATGGCTAACATAGTTAGGAATTTTTTTAGAAATTTTTCATACCAGTTTGTGGCCATCCAACATCTAGATTTTGGCACCTGGATCTGGAAACTATAACTTGCAAAATTTGGCTGAATTTTAAACAAAGCAGGATGAGGTCACGGATGGGAGGGAGGACCAGGAAATCCTGGATTTTGATTACAAAGGAGTTACCTAAGGATTATATATATATATTGTATATCCTGTTACATAAGGAAGTTACAACCTAGATGGAGTGTTAAAGTGCTGTTTTTTAAAAATGTCCTGAGTTAATCAAACAAACCTTGGCAAAGATGCAGGCAACACAATGAGAAGTTTTGAGTACGATACTTTGAATGAAGAATGGGCCACTTTTAAAACTATTTTTAAAAGATTTTTCTTTGGGAGTTATTTTGTTCTTGTTCTAAATATTAGAATAATGATAACTAAGAATAGTGATCAAGGTAGGATGGATGGATGGATGGATGGATGGATGGATGGATGGATGGATGGATGGATGGATGGATAGATAGATAGATAGATAGATAGATAGATAGATAGATAGATAGATAGATAGATAGATAGATAGATAGATAGATAGATAGATAGATATCTTCACAGTGCCTTATAGCCTTCTCTGAGCGATTTACAGAATTAGCATCTTGCCCCAAGCAATCTGGGTCTTCATTTTACTGATCTCAGAACGATGGAAGGCTGAGTCAACCATGAGCTGGTGAGAATCGAACTGCTGGCAGTCGGCAATCAGCAGAATTGGCCTGAAATACTGTATTCTAATACCTGAGTCACCACAATTGCACTAGAAAAGACAAGGTTTTTTAATTTGTTATATCAGAAAGTTATAACTTGGAGGGAGAAGACAAAATAATACCAAATCAACAACAGCAACAACAACAATATATTTGTATATTTGTATTTTGTTTTAATTTCCTGTGCGCCGCCCTGGGTTCCTTTTTGGGGGATAGGTGCGGGATATAAGTCGAATAAACATCAATATCAACAAAAAGTAGGAAAACATTTCCGTATCTGTTGATCAGAAAATCACCTGGCAATATCTATAAAGCCAACAAAGATTCAGAGAAACATTGCCTATATTGCAAAAAATATTTATTTTCATATTGTACTTGTCATAGTGGGCCTTATTATTGTTACCGTTTTATTGTAAAATAATGTTTTATGATGTCCTAAGCCAGGGGTCTGCAAAGTTGGCTCTTTTAAGCATAGCTGGCTGGGGAACTCTGGGAGTTGAAGTCCACCAGTCTTAAAAGAGCCAACTTTGCAGACCCCTGTCCTAAGCAATTGAAATCCCTTTTTTTGTTATAAACCTACTCAGGCTGTTCCAGTCTGCAGAGGAGATGCCTTTATTATTAACATCAGAAGATATTCTTGACCTCTTGATTTTCATTTAGTAGCTGTGAAGATACTGTGTGTGAATTGATTTCCTTATGGACTTTGGACACACACTTCTACAAAGGATTAGAAATATTTAATATTGCCACATTAAAGACGAAGAGCATAAATCACTGCCCCATAAATCTTTGCTCACAAGGTTCTTTTTTCCGCTATGTATTCAAAATGGTTTGTGATTAATATATACATGTATGCTGTTTTCCCAAAAATAAGCCCTCCCCTAAAATATTTGAACACATGCACAGCCTGTCCTTGCAAGCTCCTGGGGGGCAAAGGGGGGTATATGCCCCATGTGCCCTGCATGTACCTGCCATCCACTTGAAACGGCCTTGCAAAGGCTGCTCCCGCAAACCCTAGTCACTGCGCCCCTTCTCTTAGTGGCGGCCGCAAAAAGAGCAACAGGCCCAGCGACGCTAAGTCTGGCAAGAGTGTGCCAGAAACAGAGACAGGACTTCCGGCCCTCTCTGGATCAGCTGATCCATGGGCCGAGGTTAAGGGGACCTCCTGCACCTCAAAAATAATAAGACTTTCCTGAACATAAGGCCATGCACTTATTGGGGGGGGGGGGGTCAAAAGAAAATAATAAGACCTTGTCTTATTTTCAGGGAAACATGGTATGTACATATCAGAGGTGGGTTTCTGCAGGCTCGCACCTACTCGCGAGAGCCGGATGGTGAAATTTAGAGAGCCGGTGAGAGGGGGTTCCATCGGCGGACCCAGAAGTATGTCTGGCCTGCCGCTGCCGGTAACCCAATGGGAAGGAAAGGGAAGGAAGGCAGAAAGTAAGAAAGGAAAGGAAAGGAAAGGAAAGGAAAGGAAAGGAGGGAGGGAGAGAGAGAGAGAGAGAGAAAGAAAAAGAAAGAAAGAAAGAAAGAAAGAAAGAAAGAAAGAAAGAAAGAAAGAAAGAAAGAAAGAAAGAAAATTTATCATCACAATTGAGCCCAAAATTTTGGTTTGGTTTGTTAAATGAGTTTCACCACATTTTACAAGTTGGCCACTCCCACCCTGTCACATGACTCCCAAGCCACGCCCACAAAATAGGCCAACACCTAGAGAGTAGGTTCTAAAAAAATTTGAAACCCACCACTGGTACATATGCGTATATCAAGTACCAGGGGAAGAAATTCAGGCACTTCAAATGAGTATAAACATTTATTGCGAGCTTAAGCTCTCTACAAAAATCTGAGCTACTAACGGTCAAGGGAAATGAGCAGGAATTAAAAAGGCATTTAAGTGGGTTGAACATAGATGCCTTGCAGTTATGCTCATGACTTATGACATGTGTCATTCCTCCCTCGGGCTCAGTCTGGTCATCTTTACAATCAGTGTGTGTGTGTATGTATATTTACTGTGGGTAGAGGTGGGCTTGGGTGGGTGGGTGTTGTGTATACAGCTAGTCCTCAACTTACGACCACAATTGAGCCCACTTTTTTGTGTTGCTAAGCGAAATATTTGCTAAATGAATTTCCCTCATTTTTATGATCTTTTTTTGCCACCCTTGCTAAGTGAATCACAGTGATTGCTAAGTTTGTTAAGTGAATTGGGTGTCCCTGTTGATTTGGCTTGTCAGAAGACAGACAGATAGATAGATCAATCAGATATGGTGATATAGACAGACATGGATGGATGGATTGGATAGATAGGATAGAGTAGACAGACAGATATGGTTAGAGATAGGTAGGTAGGTAGGCAGGCAGGCAGGCAGGCAGGCAGACATGGATGATGGATGAATGGATTGATTGGATAGATAGGATAGAGTAGACAGACAGACATGGATGATAGATAGACAGATTAGGTAGGTAGGTAGGTAGGTAGGTAGATAATAGAGATAGATGGAGAGAGAGAGAGAGAGAGATCAGATATGGTGATAGATAGACAGACATTTATTTATTTATTTATTCAATTTGTTAACCGCACCAATCTCCGTCGGGACGGACTCTGGGCAGTGCACAGGACATTAAAATTTACAATAAATAACAATATACAAGAATTAAAAAGAAATTAAATAGAAAACCTGTGCTAAAATTCCCATTAAAAAACCTCTCTAACTTGGCTGAAGCTCTATTGTTCTAAAATTCAAGTTGCTGGATGGATGGGAGGGAGGGAGGGAGAGAGAGAGAGAGAGATTGACATTTCATGTAAGAGCCTTTTCCTTACCTAAGCCTGAGTTTGCTAGTAATATCTTCTCCAAATGAAAATTACAATACTTTCGTTTCGATTCAATTTACAGAAGAAGAGGTCAGCAGCTGTTCAAGGAGAAGGCAGGAAGGAAAAAAAATATGAAAAGACGTGTTTTCGCCCTAGCTACTTGCAGTCGAAGTGCAGAGCCCGTCAGCTTTATTCTCATTGCTCCAGAAGACCACCTCGAGGGCTGTTCCTTGGAGTAAACGGCTCGTTTGTGGCTAAACAAAAGATTTTGCAATTCCTTAAAAAAAAAAAAATCCCACCTCTATACTCCTCTTTTGGACCCCCGGCGTAAAAGGAGGCAAACGGTCTGCCAAAATGTTGGCCACTCCAAGAAAGAGCCTGAAAATGTTCACCCTTGCCTTACTATTCATCATCACCATCACGTCCTTCCTGCTCAACTACACCAACAACGTGGTATCTACCTCTTGGGATCCCAAGCAAATCGCGTACCAGTTTTCGGAGCAGGTTCGAAAACTGCTGAAATACTCCTGGCGGCCCTGCAGTTGTGAGACCTGCATTTTGGAAGAGGGCTCCCCTTGGTTCGAAGAAAGATTCAACGTGACTATTCAACCCTTCTTAACCAGCCAAAATGCCTTCCTGTCCCAGGACAACTACAGATGGTGGCTGGTGAGTAGGAAGGCGAGGAGGGAGAAGGGGCGGTGGAAAGATTTTTTTAGATTTTTTTTAAAAATTAAATTTATATCCCGCACCGATCTCCAATGGGACCCAGGGCGGCGCACAGGCATTTAAAAAGACACACTATACAATACAAAATAGCAAACATCCTAAAACCCTATTAAACTTAATACTCCTGCGCTAAAAAATATTATTTAAAAACCCTCTGATTAAAAATTTGTGTAACTAACCCTCAGTCATTTATCGGGTGGATTTACCCTAAGCCGGCTTGCTGAAACAGGTGCGTTTTTAAACGCTGGTGGAAAAGGTGGAGGTCCGAGGTGGTACGGAGATCGGGAGGTAGGTCGTTCCAGAGGGTGGGGCCCGCCACAGAGAAGGCCCTTCCCCTGGGCGTCGCCAACCGGCATTGCCTGGCCGACGGCACCCGGAGAAGACCCTCTCTATGGGAGCGGAGCGGACGAAGGGATGTATGGGGCAGGAGACGTTCTCGCATATAACTAGAGGCAGCTCCTTGGGCCCAGGGATGGACTATAGGTCGCCCCCGAATTAACCACAGTTTGTTTAGTGCCTGTTCAAAGTTACAACAGTCCTGGGGGAAAAAAAGAAGTGACTTATGTCTGGTTTCCACATTGGGTAAGGTTGGGGCACTCCGTGGCCATGTGATCGAAATTTGGGCATTTTGGCAACCGGCCAAATGTATGTATGACAAGTGGCAGGTCATGTGATCACCGTTTATCACATGACCTGCCACTTGTCATACCTGCAGGCCAGTTGCCAAAATGCCCAAATTTTGATCACATGACCACAGAGTGCCCCAACCGTGCCCAATGGGGAAACCGAGCATAAGTCACTTCTTCCCAGCTGGCCTCTGACAAAGTCAGTGGGGGAAGTGAGATCCACTTAACAACCGCATGGTTCACTTAACAACTGTGTTGGTTTACTAAACAACTGCAAAGCATAAAAAAGAATTCAAAAGGAGGCACGGCTCGCTTAACAGGTGTCTCGCTTAGCGCTGGGAATTTTGGGCTCAATTGGGGTCGTAAATTAAGGACTATACTGTGAACCATCCCACTGCATTAGGATGGAAAAACACTTAAATCCTTGTCCAATATTTTCATTATTTATTTATTTGTTTGTTTGTTTGTTTATTTATTTATTTATTTATTTATTTTTCGAATTTATATACTGCCCTATTCTCCCAGGAGGGACTCAGGGCAGTGCACAGAAAAGATAAAAACCCACATCAAGCAAAGACAATATAAAATGGAATTAAATAATTAACTCTGTGCTAAAATAGTTAAAAATTATTAAAATGCAATTTAAAATTATTCATTAACCTATGCCAGGCCAGCCAGATAGAAAAAGTGCATTTTAAGTGCCCGTCGGAAGAGGTGTAGGTCCGTGATGGTACGGATGTCGGGGGGGAGGTCGTTCCAGAGGGCCGGACCTGCCACAGAGAAGGCCCTTCCCCTGGGGGTCGCCAGTCGGCATTGACCGACAGATGGCACCCTGAGGAGGCCCTCTCTGCGGGAGCAGACAGGTCAAAGGGAGGTGTGTGTGGTCTCGCAGGTAGCCAGGACCCATGCCATGGAGCGCTTTAAAGATGGTAACTAACACCTTGAAGCGTACCCGGAAGACCACAGGCAGCCAGTGTAGCTCACGCAGGAGAGGTGTTATACGGGAGTACCGTGAGACTCCCAAAATCCCCCGCGCGGACGCATTCTGCACTAACTGGAGTCTCCGGGTGCATCTCAAGGAGAGCCCCATGTCGAGAGCATTGCAGTAGTCCAGGCGGGAGATAACGAGGGCTTGAGTTACTGTGAGTAGGGCGTCCCGATGTAGAAAGGGGCGCAACTGGCATATCAGATGGACCTCATAGAAAGCCCCCCTGGCCACGGCCGTCACATGGTCATCCATGGACAGCCGAGAGTCCAGGAGGACACCCAAGTTGCGAGCCCTTCTGCGGGGGCTAATGACTCGCCCCCGATAGCCAGAGATGGCACTAACTGGCTATATCGAGATGCCGGAAACCACAGCACATCATTACTTAAAATTAGCATCCAGTTCGCTCGAACTGGTCCGAACCGACTGAATCCCACACGTGGGTGTATGCCTTTGTATTGTCCCAAAAGAGATGGCTTGTACGGTGGTACCTAATTTCTGAACTAAGCTGTCCTTGAAAAGTTTCTGGCAGACAACAGAACACTCAAATGTTCAGGGATGCTTGTTGAATTGATCCAGATAGCAGAAAGCTTCCCAACCTCTTCAAAGGATCGATAACATCGAAGGCAGCAACTGAGACTTTGTGGTCTTTACTTTGGCTGGCTGATTCAGTTCTGATTTTCAATTATAATTGGGTTTGGTGGTGTTGGGGGGAAACACCCAATAACTTCCGAAAACATGTTTGCTTGTAATAAATCATTGCAAGAAACTGAGAAAGCAAAGAGGGAAATATCAGCCAGACCTTGGACACTGCACGTTCAAGAAAAAATGCTGGTTTTATTCTATGCTATTTGGACGTGTGATGTTAAAGTACATTTAATAATCTCTGGCTTCCTGTAGATACCATGGTGGTTGAAAATGTGTAGAAATTCTCAGTCATCCAGATCAGGGGTCTCCAACCTTTGCAACTTTAAGTCTGAAGGACTTCAGCTCCCAGACTTCTCCAGCCAGCTTTGCATTCGCATCCTTTTAGAGCAGGGGTCCCCAAACTTTGCAACTTTAAGTCTGAAGGACTTCAGCTCCCAGACTTCTCCAGCCAGCTTTGCATTCGCATCCTTTTAGAGCAGGGGTCTCCAACCTTTGCAACTTTAAGTCTGAAGGACTTCAGCTCCCAGACTTCTCCAGCCAGCTTTGCATTCGCATCCTTTTAGAGCAGGGGTCCCCAAACTTTGCAACTTTAAGTCTGAAGGACTTCAGCTCCCAGACTTCTCCAGCCAGCTTTGCATTCGCATCCTTTTAGAGCAGGGGTCTCCAACCTTTGCAACTTTAAGTCTGAAGGACTTCAGCTCCCAGACTTCTCCAGCCAGCTTTGCATTCGCATCCTTTTAGAGCAGGGGTCTCCAACCTTTGCAACTTTAAGTCTGAAGGACTTCAGCTCCCAGACTTCTCCAGCCAGCTTTGCATTCGCATCCTTTTAGAGCAGGGGTCCCCAAACTTTGCAACTTTAAGTCTGAAGGACTTCAGCTCCCAGACTTCTCCAGCCAGCTTTGCATTCGCATCCTTTTAGAGCAGGGGTCTCCAACCTTTGCAAATTCTGGCTGGAGAATTCTGGGAGCTGAAGTCCTTCAGACTTAAAGTTGCAAAGGTTGGAGACCCCTGATCCAGATCATGGTTGACCCAAAGGTGCTTTTTCAGGAGGCAACTGGTTTTTCTTTGAAGTCCTTTCACTTCTCATCCAAGAAGCTTCTTCAGCTCTGCCTGGATGGTTGGGAATGGAAGGATTTATATTCCTTACAGACAGCTGGTCATTTGTATCCTTTTAGAGCAGGGGTTCCCAAACTTGGCAACTTGAAGACTTGTGGACTTCAACTCCCAGAATTCTCCAGCCAGCAGAGATGGCTAGAGAATTCTGGGAGTTGAAGTCCACAAGTCTTCAAGTTGTCAAGTTTGGGAACCCCTGTTTTAGAGGGTCGTTGAAGCACATGGGGGTTTGTCTGTGCCTTGAGAGTCACCTGAGCAGCTCCTGGTTCCGGTAATTTGCAATTTGTTTGTAATTGTAATCTGCTATTTTTTCCCTGAAAATCGTTTCCTGCTCCCACATCATTCAAAGGCTGTTAATCCCAAATTGTATAGTTAAAGGTGTGTAGACCACCAAGTGCTTCAATGACCCTCTAAAAGGATGCAAATGACCAGCTGTCTGCAAGGAATATAAATCCTTCCATTCCCCATAGTTCGGACAGAGCTGAAAAAGTTTTCTGGATGAGATAATAATAATAATAATAATAATAATAATAATAATAATAATAATAATAATAATAATAATAATAATAATAATAATAATAATAATAATTTTAATTTATAACAGGGAATTTAAAATACAAATAAAAACCAAAAACATAATACTAAAACCCTGCGCTAAAATCCCATATAAAAACTAAAACTAAGCCCCTAAAAACCCTAAAAACAGTTTAATTACCCCAGGCCGGCCAAGCAGAAGTGTGTTTTTAATTTTTGATGGAAGGAGCGGAAGTCCGTGGTTGTTCTGAGTTCGGGGGGAAGGTCGTTCCAGAGGGTCGGGCCCGCCACAGAGAAGGCCCTTCCCCTGGGCGTCGCCCGCTGGCATAACCTAGTGGACGGTACCCGGAGAAGTCCCTCTCTGTGGGAGCGAATCGGCCACAGGGATGTATGGGTTAGGATGCGATCCCGCAGATAGCTAGGTCCCGTGCCATGGAGCGCTTTAAATATGATAACCAACACCTTGAAGCACACCCGAAAGACGACAGGCAGCCAATACAACTCGCGCAGGAGCGTTGTTACATGGGAAAACCTAGAGGTTCCCATAACTGCCCGCGCGGCTGCATTCTGGACAAGCTGAAGTCTTCGGGTGCACCTCAAGGGGAGCCCCATGTAGAGAGCATTACAGTAGTCCAATCGGGATGTCACGAGAGCATGAGTGACTGTGCAAAGGGCATCCCGGTCCAATAGGGGATGCAACTGGCAGACCAGGCAAACCTGGTAAAATGCCCTCCTAGCTAAGGCCGTCACTTGATCTTCCATGGACAGCCGTGCAGCAAGGAGGATGCCCAAGTTGCGTGCCCCATCCACAGGGGTTAGATGTTCATCCCCTGATGCAAAATGTCTTCAAAGAAAGAACAAGGAAGTCCCGTTGCCTCCTGAAAAAAGCACCTTTGGGCCAACCATTGTGGCAAGGTTCATAAATGACCTAAGCCAAACAAATCATAGCTTAAACCAGATTTATAGCGGAAAGATGCAGTTTTACAAGTTTCTGTGAAACTATGAACATGGTTCAGTAGCTGAAAGTTTGAACTGTAATTGTGATGGGTCCCATGAATGAGATAGAGGGGACTTTGTGGCAAAGGATGCGGCATGTTGAGGTAGGGAAAGATTCCCTCCAATGATACCCCCAGATGTAGTACCTTAAGTGGAGTACTACTCTACCTATAAAAGAGGGCAAGAATAATCTTCAAGACACAACTATGGAGTTTCCAGTGATGCAGAGGGGTAGATGACCAACAAATGGCATTTTCTTTTGCTTATCCAAACTTGGCAACTTTAAGACATCTTGGCTGAGGAATTCTGGGAGTTGAAGCCCTCAAGTCCATAATGGTGAACCTATGGCCAGAGGTGGCCCAGTGGGCCCTCTCTGTGGGCACCGGCACCATTGCCAGCTGCTCCCCTGGTTTCCAGTGCATGCCAACCAGCTGGTCTTCACATACACCAGAGCCCTGGAAACCCGAAGACCAGCTGGCCGTTGTGCATGCACGCACAAGCCACTTAGTCTTCAGGTTTTCTCATGTTCCGGCATGCACGAAGACCATGTGTGCCAGAAACCAGAAGACCAAGTGGCCATGGCATGCATGCACACCGGTCAGCTGGTCTTTGAGTTTCCAGGGCTCCAGTATACATGTGCTCTGGTTTGGGTATTTGTTGCCAAAAAGGGTCACCATCAAGTCCTAAAAATTGCCAGGTCTGGAGACCCACTGATTTGACAGATCATCGGAGCATAGCTCATCTAAACCAGAAGCCTTTAGGAAGAGTTTAGACTTTGTCACGTGATTCCTTCTGACTTCTGGGTCTTCAAGCTATTCAGCATGTCGGAGTGAGTCCCCCAAATCTTCCCTCTACAGAAACTCCAGGGAGAGAGAAGTCCCAAGACCATGAACGAGGTCATCCAGGAACTCTTCAGCTTCATTCCGGGAGACTGGGAGCAGTTCCTGGACAGGAGCAGTTCGCGGTGTCGAAGATGCGCCGTTATAGGAAATTCAGGGAATCTTCGGCAGTCACAGTATGGCCAAGATATTGATGCTCATGACCTGGTGTTTAGGTAAGTAGTAAGATGAGGGATTATCTCAGTGATGGCTAACCTTTTTGTCGCCTCGTGCCAACAGTGTGCATGTGCACGTACCCATAACACAATGCGCGTGTGACCCCCTGCACACCCTGCCCTCCCCCCATGTGTGCCCTTCCCCCCCGGACATGCGCGTGCAACCCTGCGCTCCCCCTGCATATTTGCACAAACCCCCACTTGCTCCATCACTGGAGGTGTTTAAGAAGAGACTAGTCAGTCACTTATCTGAAATAGTATAGGGTCTCCTGCTTGAGCAGGGGGCTGGACTAGAAGACCTCCTGAAGTGATAACTTTCATGCCGTTATCAGGCGGGCGGGCCCACGGATAAGGGAGAAAAGAACACGACACCAGGATCTTCTCTGAACGGAATGGGACTGCGCAACGGACAAAGGTCCGCAGGCCTTTTTATTAACTTTATCAGAAGGCAGGGTTAAGCATACATCGTCATATGTAAACAATACATAAATCATGACCATATAAGGAAATTCACACAGTAGAATAGGAGTCACGTGCTCTTTGTTGATAGTTAGCACGTTGCAAGAAGGTGGGAACTTTTCTCCAAGGTGTTGAATGTCAGAGGGTGTGCTAGTAACTTTCCACGCCAGCTTCCTTGTTTATGTCCAACTGGTCAGAACCAGTCTACACTAACAGAAATGCTTAGCACGTGATGCAGTGTCATAATGCAACAACCTTCAAGGTCCCTTCCAGTTCTATTCTGATTAATTAATTAAGATCTCCAAGGTCCCTGCCAGCTCTTTTCTATTCTAACGTAACCCAATTGTTGCCAGCTCTTTTAAGCCATGGGGAGCCCTCCATCTGTGCCAAAATCTTTTGTAAAAAAAATCTCATGGATACCTTCGAACTATTCCAAAATTTCAAAAAGCAAATCTTTTGAGCAAAGATCTCCCATATCCAGCATTGCTCAGGTAGATTTGCACTGGCCGATAAGTGCAGCATGCAGATAAATCAAGTAAACGGTCTCTTCAAACAGCAAACTGAGATGTTTGCCTATCACTTGTGTAACCCCAGATGAACAATGTTTATATCTTGTCATCGAAGGAGGCACATCGTACTTCCTGCACAAGTCAGTCCGCCACTTGTTCTCTTTTTATTTGAACAAGGTGCGGCTGCTTGTAGAAAATGATATTGTTTAACCAAGCTTCAAATAAGAGTCACATCCTTGCCTTGCCAAGCAAGGTTGTCCTTGACTTACAATCATTTGTTTAGTCACTGTTCAAAGTGACAAGGGCATTGGAAAAAAGTGAAAACCAGCTGATAACCCAGCGTTGCCCGGGTATTTGTAGATGTCGAAGCATTTGTCTGACAGGGAACAATTGAGAGGGGCCTTTCTTCCCCCTACTCCCATGCTCATCATCCCTGCCCTCTTCCTTTCTCCTCCCATGCGCTCCTCTTTCCCGTCCTGTCTACGATCCCGGCACTTTGCCCCAAATTCGTCAGGTGCTTCCCCATTGGTTGACTGGAGGGCGCACGTCACGGCTGGCTTTGCAGAGGAAGCTGCGAAGGAAATGACATCACAAACAATTGCCATTCTAGGATGCCGCACTCGGTCTCCTTAACGGTCCAAGTTCTCCTTTTCCCCTCTCATGACATCACAAACAATTGCCACTTTAAGACGCCGCACTCGCTCTCCTTAAACAGCCCAGGTGTTCCAGAGTTATGGTGGAACGCACACACACAGTGGCACACACAGATATACATGCTATTTGTTTCCAGAGAGTAAGTCATCTAGGTACCAAGTTTGGTTGAAATTGCTCAAGGCGTTCCAGAGTTATGCTGGAACATACCTACATGCCAAACTACAGTCAGCTGAAGTAGCCTGCACTACTGCACTCTAACCACTGCCCCACTCCGACTCTTCTATGAGGCAAACTTCACTGAACAACTGTCTTAGCAACAGAAACGTTGGGCTCAATTGTGGTCTTAAGTCAGGGGCTGCCTCTATAGCCCAAATATGAATGTTCCTCTTCTCGTTGACCGATACTTCTTGTCAGAGTTCCGAAGAGCATCCAAAAGTAAATCAGAGCCTGAGGCAAAAGTTTCCTCAAAGTTCCAATTGATGAAGAGAACCATGTCGGCACCTCTGGGAAAACCTGAATCTGAAAGCTTCCCGGTTTTCCCACCCGGTTGAAAGTTCAAGATCTTGCCCCCCCTTCCCCCATAAGTCCATCACATGGTCCAACCTCCCACTGCCATGCTGGCAGTTCCACCCATTCAGTTCCGGTCAGGTGCAGAGGTGCAGAGACAAAGGATGACCTTGGCTTTCTAGAAAGAATGTTGTTATGGCTATATATCACCTAACTCTGTATAATTCCCCCTTCCATTTTCCCACAGTAGAAAATGAATAGCAGAAAGTATGGCAGGCCTAAAGTCCCCCCCCCCCCCAAAAAAAAGAAGATGGCTTGCACACCTGACATTTCTTTTCATCCCTCTCTTTTTTTTTCCCTCTCTTCTTTTTCGCCTGAAGAATGAACAAAGCCCCAACGAAAGGCTTCGAGTCAGATGTCGGCAGCAAAACAACTCATCACTTTGTCTACCCGGAAAGCTATCGAGAACTAGACGAGACAGTCAGCATGATTCTCATCCCCTTCAAAATCTTAGACCTCCGTTGGGTCATCAGCGCCCTCACAAACGGCACCATCAATCAGTAAGTAGATCTGAGGAACAAGAAGACTTGGCCAGTCCAAGAACTTGATTCTTCTTCATGTTGAGGTTTTTTTCCCTTCAGGTAATTCAGATATAAGATGGCAACGTTGAAAAACAATGGGGGGAAAAAATTGAGGGAAAGTTGAACTAGGGCAGGGATGGGCAAACTTTGTAACTTTAAGTCTGAAGGACTTCAGCTCCCAGCTCTCCCCTGTGGGGAGAGGGCGCGGTTTAGAAATATTAAATTATTATTATTATTATTATTATTATTATTAATGTTTAAAAATGCTGAATAAAAATGATTTTTAACAAAAGAAAAAAATAGCAATAGCACTTCAACTTATATACTGCTTAATAATGCTTTGATAGCTCTCTCTAAGTGGTTTATAGAGTCAGCCTATTTGCCCCCAACAATCTGGGTCCTCATTTTACCCACCTTGGAAGGATGGAAGGCTGAGTCAACCTTGAGCTGGTGGGACTTGAACTGTCAAAACTGCTGGCAATGGGCAGTCAGCAGAAGTAGCCTGCAGTACTGCACTCTAATCGCTCTGCCACCTCAACTCTTATGACTGTTTTTCTTATTTATGACTCTTACAGTATCTCTATGGTGACAAGAACAAAATTCAGATGCTTGGCAATTAGTTCATATTTATGACAAATTGCAGTGTCCCTGGGATCATATCAGTGGTGGGTTTCTGCAGGCTCGCACCTACTCGCGAGAGCCGGTTGGTGAAATTTAGAGAACCGGTGAGAGGGGGTTCCACTGGCAAACCTGGAGATAAGTCTGGCCCGCCGCTGCCAGTGACCCAACGGGAAGGAAAGGAAAGGAAAGGAAAGGAAGGAAGGAAGGAAGGAGAGAGAGAGAGAGAGAGAGAGAGAGAGAGAGAGAGAGAGAGAGAGAGAGAGAGAGAGAGAGAGAGAGAGAAAGAAAGAAAGAAAGAAAGAAAGAAAGAAAGAAAGAAAGAAAGAAAGAAAGAAAGAAAGAAAGAATTTATTCTCACAATTGAGTCCAAAATTTTGGTTGCTAAGCAAGAGCGTTGTTAAATGAGTTTTACCACATTTTAAAAGGTGGCCACTCCCACCCTGTCACATGACTGCCAAGCCACGCCCACAAAATAGGCCACACCTACAGAGTAGGTTCTAAAAAAATTTGAAACCCACCACTGGGTCATATGATTCCCTTTTGCACTTTCTGACAAGCAGAGTGGATGGGGAAGCCAGACTCACGTAATAGCAATAGCATTTAGACTTATATACCGCTTCATAGTGCTTTACAGCCCTGTCTAAGCAGTTTACAGAGTCAGCCTCTTGCCCCCAACAATCTGGTTCCCCATTTTACCCACCTCAGAAGGCTGGAAGGCTGAGTCAACCTTGAGCCTGGTGAGATTTGAACTGCCGGCAGTAGAGGTAGCCTGCAGTACTGCACTCTAACCACGGTGCCACCACGGCTCATGGCTTAATAACCACATTTTAACAACTGTGGGAAGATCATAAAATAGATCAGAATTCATTTAACAACTGTCTTGCTTAACAGAATTTTTTTTGGCTCCATTGTGGTCGTAAGTTGAGCCCTACTAGTATGCTTTTCTGTTGAGAGAGGACACTTCCCATTTTCCAATTAAAAATTTAATCAAAAATGTAATTCCTATTTTCTGGCTTCAGTCTTTAACGTCTCCAAGAATGTATTATTTTGCACTTTCTTTTTTGGAGAGTTGGGAATATGTCCAGAAAGTTTGCCTGGTCTTGGTTACTTCATCTGGATTTCTTCGAACGTTGTTTGACCAAATGATGTCTTAGGGATTCCAACTCAAACGAAGTTTCATTAAGCATAATCTTGGCATTCGTTCGTCCTCAGCTTCAGAATGACTTTCTCTTCAAATTCAAACATCTCCTCCATAACCATAGTGGAGCAGCAGATGTGAACCAATTTCATTTCATTTTACATCCAATTCACTGTGCCATCTTTCTGGATCAAACCTCCCAGGGTAGCCCACGTCACGACTGAAAACAGATGTTGTGGCTTAAACAATATTCATAATTGGAAAAATATAAGCCGCCTTCTAAATGAGCTTCTAGGGCGTTTAGAAAACAACATTTCAGAGGAGGCATCATCATGTTACTCCATCCTCATCTAACCGAGCATTCTCCAGATTTCCTGAGATGGTCAATCACATGTGTTCCTGCTACTTACAAGCCTAGTTAACAAAAAGATGACCTGGTAGTTTTAAGAGAAGAAGAAAAGGCCAGTTAGTGTCCTTCACTAACTAATGTCCTTCTACTGTCCTTCAACAAAACCCTACTAACAGAAGGCAACGTTGCTACCCTTGGCCTCCAGAGTAAAACAAGTTACCATAGTTACAATAAATGCAAGAGATCAGACTAACTAGATCTGGTGGAAGTTGGATTTGTTACCATGTACTGATGTTCCCATGTACCATGTATTGACACAGTGGCTAAGGTGCTGAGCTTGTCGATCAGAAAAGTCGGCAGTTTGGCGATTCGAATCCCTAGCGCCGCGTAACAGGGTGAGCTCCCGCTCCTTGTCCCAGCTTCTGCCAACTTAGCAGTTTGAAAACACGTAAAATGCAATTAGAAAAATAGGAATCACCTTTGGTGGGAAGCAGTGGTGGGTTTCAAATTTTTTAGAACCTACTCTGTAGGTGTGGCCTATTTTGTGGGCATGGCTTGGCAGTCATGTGACAGAGTGGGAGTGGTCACCTTTTAAAATGTGGTGAAACTCACTTAACAATGCCCTTGCTTAGCAATCAAAATTTTGGATTCAATTGTGATGATAAATTCTTTCTTTCTTTCTTTCTTTCTTTCTTTCTTTCCTTCCTTCCTTCCTTTCCTTCCTTCCTTCCTTCCTTCCTTCCCTTCCCGTTGGGTCACTGGCAGCAGCAGGCCAGATTTACTTCCAGGTACGCCGGTGGAACCCCCTCTCACCGGTTCTCTAAATTTCACCAACCGGCTCTCGCGAGTAGGTGCGAGCCTGCAGAAACCTACCACTGGTGGGAAGGTTCTGTGCACCTTCGGTGTTTAGTCATGCCGGCCACATGACCACAGAGATATCTTTGGACAGTGCTGGAACTTCAGCTTTGAAACGGAGATGAGCACTGCCCCCTAAAGTCGGGAACGACTGGCACGCATGTGCGAGGGACACCTTTACCTTTGTCTTTGTTGATGATAACCCAAAAAGTACTGACTTATAATACAGTAGTGCAAAATGTAGATGACTCTTCAGCATT
The DNA here is from genome assembly GCA_039707465.1 of Rhabdophis nuchalis. Lineage (NCBI taxonomy): Eukaryota > Metazoa > Chordata > Lepidosauria > Squamata > Natricidae > Rhabdophis > Rhabdophis nuchalis. The sequence goes on along the minus strand of CM077645.1, from coordinate 213,566,823 downwards.
TTTTTTGAGAGCCAGCATATTCATCACCAAATCCACCAAGGTATCGACCAAGCAGATAGCCATATCTCAAAGGTGGAAGATACTAGATTATTCCAATGCATCTCATTGGCCCAGTGTTCTGCTTCAGATGGTAGACAGTTGGATGTCCTAAGCCTCCAAAAGAAAACCCATATCTAATACATATTTACCTAGGTAGCCTCTGTACCTTGATTTTTTTTTAGAATACAGTAGAGTAGAGTAAGTAGACTAGAATAGAATAGACTAGAATAGAATAGAATAGAATAGAATAGAATAGAATAGAATAGAATAGAATAACAGAGTTGGAAGGGACCTTGGAGGTCTTCTAGTCCAACCCCCTGCCTAGGCAGGAGACCCTACACCACTTCAGACAAATGGCTATCCAACATCTTCTTAATGACTTGCAGTGTTAGAGCATTCACAACTTCTGGAGGCAACTTCTGTTCCACTGATTAATTGTTCTCACTGTCAGGAAATTTCTCCTCAGTTCTAAGTTGCTTCTCTCCTTGATTAGTTTCCCCCCATTGCTTCTTGTCCTGCCATCAGGTTCCTTGGAGAACAGCTTGACTCTCTTCTTTTTTTTTGGTTCCCTCTTCTTTAGATATATAGGCGGGGTTCTTGCTGCTCTGTGAGCTTGATGGTTTTCTTGCAGACGTTTCATCATGCTAGCACTGATGATGTTACCTATTTTGGTAATGAAACGTTTGCAAGAAAACCCCCAAGCTTAGAGAGCACCAAGGACCCTACCTGTCATGCTATCTAAGCAAAAGTTCAACCCTCGGCTACAAATATTCTGTTCTATCAGTATGACAGGTGCTTGTTGTTGTTGTTAGTTGCGATGCCGTGTCCGACCCTTTGCGACCCCATGGACAATGTCTCCCCAGTCCTTCTTGTCCCCTATCACCCTCTGGAGTCCATTGAAGCTCACGCTGACTGCTTTGGTGACTCCATCCAGCCACCTCATTCTCTGTCGTCCCCTTCTTCTTTTGCCCTCCATCTTTCCCAGCATGAGGCTCTCCTCCAGCGAGTCCTTCCTTCTCCTTAGGTGGCCAAAGTCTTTGAGTTTCCTCTTCAGGATCTGGCCTTCTAAAGAGCCATTAATTTATTTAGATTTCATTTATTTCGATTTATAGAACCGCCCTTCTCCATCGAAATGGACCTAGGGCGGTGCACAGGGAGTTAAAATCAATAAATAACAATAAATACAGAGTAACTAAAATGGATTAAACTAAAAAACCTGTGCTAAAACATCCCATTAAAATTCTAAAATACATTTACTCATTGGCTAAGCTAGACCATCAACTATCATGGTTGATCTCCTCTAGGAAAGACCGGTTTGATCACCTTGCAGTCCAAGGGAACTTGCAGGAGTCTTTTCCAGCACCAGAGTTCAAAGGCCTCCATTCTTTGGCGCTCAGCCTTCCTTATGGTCCAACTTTCACCGACATCCATTGCAACTGGGAAAACCATAACCAGGTGCTTGTTAAACAAACATTAAAAGTTTTTCAAAGGCTTCTACTCTAACCAGCACTGCTGCCTTTTGGGCTTTTCAAAAATCAGAAGTTGAACTGAGAAAAAAAACATTTTCAAGGGAATAATGCTGGCCAGCCTTCTCTTATTGTTCTGTCCTTGGTAAGAGGACACTGTTAATAATATCTAACCAAATTCAGAAAATTCCCCTTTTAAGCTAACGTATATGAATAGTCATTCCCACGGTCCCCATAAGTTCTGCATTGCATGAAAATAATTTGTTTTTCTTGTGATTTCCCTTGAATATCTTCCACTCTTCATAACACCAAGAGGCTAAGCTAGGACAGCTGTTAGCTTAATGTCAACACTGGGAAATAAATGTTTCTTAACAGATTTTATATTAAAAGGACACATATGTATAAGCACACGCAATCTTGGTGGGAACAATGGAATCACAGCAGTTCTTCCTTGTTGTCCAGGAAACACTTTTGTATTGTGCACAACGTGATATTAATATGTATTGGAGTTTGTATTTCATCTACGCAGCAAAAAGGTATTTCAGGGCAAGGATCTTGTGATCTAAATTTTATTTTATTTTTTCTTTGTAAGCGTCAGCGTTTCTTGCAGAAATCAAATCGAGAAAGCATACAAAGGTAACTGATTCAGCAGGATTCATTAACTTCTCTTTATATGCAATATAGCACCTAAGTAAATACAAAATACCAACAAGAGCTTCTTCAGTTTTGGATCAGAGCAGCAGGCCAGTTTAGTTCTCAGGACAGACTCAGAGCTACATAGGTAAGCCATGCCCAGTCTCCAAGGCATCTGGCATGGCTCTCAGTCACCAAATAATCCCCATTGGCTGACCCAGTTGCCATACCTATAAATTGGCTGACCTTACAATACAATACAATAGCAGAGTTGGAAGGGACCTTGGAGGTCTTCTAGTCCAACCCCCTGCCTAGACAGGAAACCCTATACCATTTCAGACAAATGGCTATCCAACATCCACTTAAAGACTATCAGAGTTGGGGCATTCACAACTTCTGGAGGCAACTTCTGTTCCACGGATTAATTGTTCTAACTGTCAGGAAATTTCTCCTCAGTTCTAAGTTGCTTCTCTCCTTCATTAGTTTCCACCCATTGCTTCTTGTTCTGCCCTCGGGTGCTTTGGAGAATAGTTTGACTCCCTCTTCTTTGTAGCAACCCCTGAGATACTGGAAAACTGCTATCATTTCTCCCCTAGTCCTTCTTTTCATTGAACTAGACATATTTATTTATTTATTTGATTTATATACCGCTCCTATCTCCATTGAGATGGACTCAGGGCGGTGCACAGGAAATTAAAAATCACAAGCAAAAATAATAGATACAGTGACCATATTTAAAATGAATTAAATTAAATAACCTGTGCTAAAAATTCCCATTAATAAATTCTAGAATCCCTTTACAAACATAAACATACATACAAACATACCCATTTCCTTCAACCGTTCTTCGTATGTTTTAGCCTCCAGACCTCTAATCATCTTTGTTGTTCTTCTCTGCACTTTTTCTAGAGTCTCTACATCTTTTTTACCTCGTGGCGATCAAAACTGGATGCAGTATTCCAAGTGTTGCCTTACCAAGGCATTATAACATGGTATTAACCCTTCATGTGATCTTACAATACAATACAATACAATACAATAGCAGAGTTGGAAGGGACCTTGTAGGTCTTCTAGTCCAACCCCCTGCATGGGCAGGAACCTTATACCATTTCAGACAAATGGCTGTCTAACATCTTTTTAAAGACTTCCAGGGTTGGGGCATTCACAACTGCTGGAGGCAAGCTGTTCCAGAGGTTAATTGTTCTTACTGTTAGGAAATTTCTCCTTAGTTCTAAGATTCTGTCCCTCTGTTTATGCAGCCTAGAACTGTGTTGGCTTTTTTGGTAGCTGCTGCACACTGCTGGCTCCTCTTTAAATGGTTGTCCACTAGGACTCCAAGATCCCTCTCACAGTTGCTACTATTGAGCAAGGTACAACCTATACTGTACCTGTGCAATTTGTTACCATGTCTCTGCCAGTCATGAATTCTCTGAGAGTAAGATCCAAAACTGTGTTTTCAAGACAGTGTGAAACTCATGTGCTTTGACTCATGTGGGAAAGATTTCACAAGCTGCAAAGTTTTTATCATTTGCAAAGTCCATATCGCCTGACCAAATAAGGAAATATCATGTACTATTCCCCCTCTATTGCTTGTTCTTCTATTGTTTATTCAAAATCCATTGACAAGCCTCCTTTGGCTATTTTTGCTATTACTTTGTATATTTTAAATTTTTATTTTTATTTTCCTACCTCTCCGGTCGATCGCAATTTGTGTTGACAGGAGGGCAGAGGTCGACTTCTAGGCCCCTCACTTGTGGGGTGCCTCAGAGGTCGGTCCTCTCGCCACTCCTGTTCAACACATACATGAAGCCGCTGGGTGAGATCATCCGTGGTTTTGGGGTAGAGTACCATTTCTACGCTGATGATACACAGCTGTATATATCTACCCCAAACCACCCCAACGATGCCGTAGCGGTGATGTGCCAGTGCCTGGAAGCCGTGCGGGCCTGGATGGGAAGTAACAGACTCAGACTCAACCCATCCAAGACCGAGTGGCTGTGGTTCCCGGCATCCCGGTACAACCAGTTGACTCCATCACTGGCCATAGGGGGTGAACATCTAACCCCTGTGGATGGGGCACGCAACTTGGGCGTCCTCCTTGATGCCCGGCTGTCCATGGAAGATCAAGTGACAGCCGTGGCCAGGAGGGCGTTTTACCAGGTTCGCCTGGTCCGCCAGTTGCGTCCCCTATTGGATCGGGGTGCCCTTTGTACAGTCACTCATGCCCTCGTGACATCCCCACTGGACTACTGCAATGCTCTCTACATGGGGCTCCCCTTGAGGTGCACCCGAAGGCTTCAGCTTGTCCAGAATGCACCCGCGCGGGTAGTTATGGGAGCCTCTAGGTTCTCCCATGTAACACCACTCCTGCGCGAGCTGCATTGGCTGCCTGTCGTCTTTCGGGTGCGCTTCAAGGTGTTAGTTATCATCTTTAAAGCGCTCCATGGCACGGGACCTAGCTATCTGCGGGATCGCATCCTGCCACATACATCCCTGCAGCCGATTCGCTCCCACAGAGAGGGACTTCTCCAGGTGCCGTCCACGGGCGACGCCCAGGGGAAGGGCCTTCTCTGTGGCGGGCCCGACCCTCTGGAACGACCTTCCCCCCGAAATCAGAACAACCACAGACCTTCGCTCCTTCCGACAGCAATTAAAAACATACTTCTTCTGCTTGGCTGGCCTAGGGTAATTTAAATTTTAAATTATTAAGAGGTTTTTAGGGATAGCTTTTAGTTTCATAGGAGTTTTTAGCGCAGGGTAAGTTTAATTTGATTTTAACTTTGTATTTTGTCTATTTTAATTGTTTTTAATTCCCTGTGCCCCGCCTCGAGTCCCTTCGGGGAGAGAGAGCGGGTTATAAATAAAATTATTATTATTATTATTATTATTATTATTATTATTATTATTATTATTATTATTATTATTATTATTATTTGCAAGGTTAAAATACAGAGGGGGGGTGGAATTATAATACAAAAACAGAGACAAACGTAGGAAAAAAGTGTCTAAAAGAAAATGTCAAGCATAGGGACAAAATGTCTCCTCCAGTTGAACATTGAAAAATTTATTTCCACAACAAGAATTAATTACCCCTCTTGTAGAACAAGTCAACAATCTATAAATGCCCCTCTCTATATTGATAAAATTGCTATATAACACTAGAAAAAAAATCACAATTGTAGAGAACTGTTATCAGTCATGCAATTTGACCTACTATCTACTAGGAAAAAAACCAAAGCAATCCTGACCACAAAAATTGCCAATTGTTCCCAAATTAATCTTACAAATTGCTTAGACTACATTGTTTATATCGGTTCCACTACAGATATTTTAGACTTTCATGAAGTAAATTGTTGCTTGAAATCGAAACAAATCTCTCTTTTTATCACAGCTTATGAGAAGGCTCAGAGCTCACATATTTTCCTGGGCCTTTTTAGTGTTACTGTATGTATGTTAGGTTTATTGCTAGTTTTATAGCTGTTTTTATGGTATCTTGTAATCTAGCCAAAGTCACTAAAGGAGTGTATGTGCGTGCAGAGGCTAACTTTTATTTCTTCTTTTTTTTTGTACATGTTTTATTTGCAGTTTTCCTTTAACAACCAATATATTTCGTGGACAGAGTGATGACTGGGTCAATACATGTTTATACAAGTCTTAACAATGATATTACGATTACATATACATATTCCAACTTCTAACTTAATAAACTCATTATCGGTACAACACAGTCTTTTACAAATACAATACAATAATACAATAATAATACAATAGCAGAGTTGGAAGGGACCTTGGAGGTCTTCTAGTCCAACCCCCTGCCTAGGCAGGAAGCCCTATACCATTTTAGACAAATGACTATCCAACATTTTCTTACAGACTTCCAGTGTTGGGGCATTCACAACTTCTCGAGGCAAGCTGTTCCACTGATTAATTGTTCTGTCAGGAAATTTCTCCTTAGTTCTAAGTTGCTTCTCTCCTTCATTAGTTTCCACCCATTGCTTCTTGTTCTGCCCTCAGGTGCTTTGGAGAATAGCTTGACTCCCTCTCCTTTGTGGCAACCCAGAGATATCGGAAGACTGCTATCATGTCTCCCCTAGTCCTTCTTTTCATTAAACTAGACATACCCAGTTCCTGCAATCGTTCTTCATATGTCCCCTAATCATCTTGGTTGCTCTTCTCTGCACTCTTTCTAGAGGCTCCACGTCTTTTCTACATCGTGGTGACCAAAACTGAATGCAGTATTCCAAGTGTGGCCTTACCAAGGCATTATAATAATATCAATTTAAATATTACTATTTTCCCAATTTATACTCCCCCCAACTTTTGGGGGTTCTTCCACATTCATCTCTTCCAGGGCTGGGATTGAAAAGTTTTAGCAACCGATTCTCTGCCCAGTTGCTGGATGGGCGTGACCATGGGGTGTGTGGCCTACTTAGCCTTCTGCCCCACGGTGGTGGTGGGGGCATTTTTGCCCTCCCCAACTTCAGAGGCTTTCTCTGAACCTCCGGAAGGGCAAAAACAGTCTTTCCCAGGCTCTGGAGACCCTCCGGAAGCTGGAAACTGGCCCATTTCTGGACTTCTGGAACTTTCAGTAGACCTATTTTTCACCCTCCCAGAGCCTCTGCGTCCGGTACTTACCTGGCATGATGAATGGGCCATGTGGAGACTCCTGGGATAGGAGGGACAGGGTGGGTGTGGCCAGCCAGTCCTTGCAACAACCAGTTTGATAAACCAGATGCGAAACTAGCATCTGGGTCTCGTGAACCGGCCTGAACCGGCTGAATCCCACCCCTGGCTTTATCATTAAACTTTACTTTACTTTGTTTAAATTTATATAGTGCCCTATCTCTCTTGCAGGACTCAGGGTGGTGAACAAGCAATCATAAAATATAAAAACCTCGGGTACAATAAATATAATAAAAACAAATTAAACAAGAACCTGTTCTAAAAAGTCCCAATAAAAACCAGTTGATAAAATAAATTTAAAAGCTACGCCAGGCGGGGCGCACGAAATAGATGAGTTTTCAGGGCCCAGCAGAAGAGGCGCAAGTCCATGATTGTGCGCAGGTCGGGTGGAAGATCATTCCAGAGGGCCGGAGCTGCCACAGAGAAGGCTCTCCCCCTAGGGGTCACCAGCCGACATTGGCTAGCCGACGGGACCCTGAGGAGACCCTCTCTGTGGGAGCAGACTGGTCGATGGGAGGTATGCGGTAGGAGACGGTCTTGCAAATATTCAGATCCCTTGCCCTGGAGCGCTTTGAAGGTTGTTACTAACACCTTGAAGCGCACTCGGAAAATCACAGGCAGCCAGTGCAGCTCGCGCAGGAGAGGTGTTACATGGGAGCGTCTAGAGGCCCCCAAGATCCCCTGCGCGGCCGCATTCTGTACTAGCTGGAGTCTCCGGGTGCACCTCAAGGGAAGCCCATGTAGAGAGCATTGCAGTAGTCCAGGCGGGAAATGACGAGGGCTTGAGTGACCGTGCGTAGGGCGTCACGATCCAGAAAGGGGCGCAGCTGGCGTATCAGGCGTACCTGATAAAAAGCCCCCCTGGCCATGGCTGTCACATGGTCATCTAAAGACAGCCGAGTGTCCAGGAGGACGCCCAAGTTGCGAGCCCTCTCCGCGGGGGCTAATGACTCGCCCCCGATAGCCAGCGATGGAACCAGCTGGCTATGTCGTGGCGCCGGAAACCACAGCCACTCGGTCTTGGACAGGTTAAGTCGGAGCCTGTTTCTCCCCATCCATATACGGTTCTATCTTAATGCTTCTTTACCGCTTTGTCCAAAGATAAGAGGCTAACTTTTCTAAAGGAATAAATCAAATAGGAGGAATGTTAATGAGCTGCATGTATTTCGGAGTGGGAAACAATTGGGAAATTGGAAGTCAGGGCAAGAAACGTCCTCGTTTGTAGTTTAACTACAGTTTAACTCGAAAGGAGAGTCATGGAAAAACATAATAAATTGTCCTCAAATTATGACCGTATTTGGGATCTGAATTTCTGCTGCTAAGCAAAGTGCTTGTTCAGTGCGTCATGCTCTCTTTTATGACATTTTTTTTGCCACTGTCCTTAAGTAAATCATAGGGTGGTTGAGCGAATCCAGCTTTTGCCTATTACAATACAATACAATACAATAGCAGAGTTGGAAGGGACCTTGTAGGTCTTCTAGTCCAACCCCCTGCGTGGGCAGGAACCTTATACCATTTCAGACAAATGGCTATCTAACATCTTTTTAAAGACTTCCAGGGTTGGGGCATTCACAACTGCTGGAGGCAAGCTGTTCCAGAGGTTAATTGTTCTAACTGTCAGGAAATTTCTCCTTAGTTCTAAATTGCTTCTCTCCTATTGATTTTGCTTGTTGGAAATCAACTAGGAAGGTTGCAGATGGCAATCACACAACCACAGGCCCTTGTAAACATTGTAAATACAGGGAGTCCTCAACTTACAAGCACAATTGAGCCCAACATTTCTGCAGCTAAGTGAGGAGTGGTGGCTTAGAGAGGGAGCTCTTGCCTCACAATCAGGAGGCTGTGAGTTTGATCCTAGGTAGAGGCAGATATTTCTCTCTCTCTAGGCAGAATGAGAATATATCTGCTGAACAAAACTCTGCATTGGAGACTGGCAGGGCATAAGGCCATTAAACACTCTGCTAGCTTGATGTTTGTTTGCCTGTCTTTGCCTAATATGTGTATGTATATATTCCTTGTAGATAAACCACTATTTGAAAGCTACACATCTGTTTCCTGTATTTTGCTCTTGGGTTGTCCCAAAATACTTCAACTCTGACACTTCAACTCCCAGAATTCCCCAGCCAGCATGGAGTTGAAGCCCAGACGTCTTGGGGTTTATTTATTATTTTATTATTTGGATTTATAAACCGCCCTATCTCCCCGAAGGGACTCAGGGCGGTGCACAGGAGAGAATAAAACAAAATACAATGAATACAATACAAAATAGTTAAAACGAATTAAATATATGGGCCTGTGCTAAAATAAATTTAAAACCCTACAAAAACCATCTTAAAATTATGCCAGGCCGGCCATCTGAAACAAGTAGGTTTTTAATGTCCGGCGGAAGAGGCGAAGGTCCGTGATTGTGCGAAGGTCAGGGGGCAGGTCATTCCAGAGGGCGGGGCCTGCCACAGAGAAGGCCCTTCCCCTGGGCGTCGCCAGCCGGCATTGCCCAGCCGACGGCACCCTGAGGAGACCTGCCCTGTGGAAGCGGACAGGTCGAAGGGAGGTGTGTGGTAGGAGGCGGTCCCGCAGGTAACCAGGTCCCGTGCCATGGAGCGCTTTAAAGATGGTTACTAGCACCTTGAAGTCAAGATATCTTGAAGTCGCCATAGTTGAGCAACATGCATTTGAGGCTGTATGCTGGTTTCTCCCATACTTCACTGTCCAAAATTGGCCACATTTCCTTGGCTGGATGGAAAGGAGGGTACCCCTCTTCTTCCATTTTGAACCCCTTGTATACGGAAGCTACAGGAACTGAAAACAGTGCCATGCTGTAAGTTGGCACTAAGACCAAAGAGCTGTAAATCGCTTTAAGAAAGAACAAAAGTGAAATAAATCTTCCAGGAACGGGATAAATGGCAAATCAGAATGGCCAAGATTTTATTTCAAAAGTGAGGAGAGGGCCTGGAAAGGATTACTTGCCTTTAAAAGAAGGGATTAGCTTCCTTTTAAAGGAGAGTAGCGCAGATATGGGAGAGCTACAGCTAAGCCAGAATGGAAAGGACACTTCTGTGAAAGGGAACGCATATTGAATCCCGCTGGCTGGGAATTATAGGAGTTGTAGTTGAAGGGGTTGGAGATAGAAACTGGAGATAGATTGCATACCGATATGAACTACCAACCTGTGCTCACACTAAGATTTTGTTCCTCTTGTGTGTAGCTGTTGGAGAAGTCAACTTCACTGTAGAGATAGCCCTCAACTTAAGGTAAAGGTTCCCCTCGCACAGGTATATGCTAGCTGTTCCAGACTCTAGGGGGCAGTGCTCATTTCCGTTTCAAAGCTGAAGAGCCAGCGCTGTCCGAAGACATCTCCATGGTCATGCAGCTGGCATGACTAAATACCAAAGGCGCATGGAGCACTGTTCCCTTCCCACCAAAGATGGCCCCTATTTTTCTACTTGCATATTTACGTGCTTTTGAACTGCTAGGTTGGCAGAAGCTGGGACAAGTAACGGGAGCTCACTCCGTTACACGGCACTAGGGATTCGAACCACCGAACTGTCGACCTTCCTGATCCACAAACTCAGCATCTTAGCCACTGAGCCACCATGTCTTTAGTCCTCAATTTATGACCATTCAATTAAGCAACCCAGGGTCTCCCCCACTCTCTGAGGGACATCATGCTCCACATAATGACTGCCATAGGGAGAGTTGGGATTGCATGGCTGCCTTGCTTAAAAACATCAACCACTTCACTTCACACCACTTCACAACCACTGACGACCATCTTTAAAGCGCTCCATGGCTCGGGGCCTAGTTATATGCGAGACCGCCTCCTGCCCCATACATCCCTTAGACCGATACGCTCCCACAGAGAGGGCCTTCTCAGGGTGCCGTCGGCCGGACAATGCCGACTGGCGACACCCAGGGGAAGAGCCTTCTCTGTGGCGGGCCCAGCCCTTTGGAACAACCTACCCCCTGAATTACGCACCATCACCGACCTCCGCCTCTTCCGCCAATGTCTAAAGACATACCTTTTCCAACAAGCCGGCCTAGCCTAACCTCCCACGGGGACTTTTTAGAAAGTTTTAAATTGGGTATTTTAATAATTTGTTTTTTAGCATAGGATTAGGATAGTTTAATATATATTTTAAATTATGTATTTATTTTTGTATTTTTGTATGTTTTTTAAATTCCCTGTGCGCCGCCCTGGGTCCTCTGTGGAGAAGGGCGGGATATAAATATAAATAAATTCAAATTCAAATTCACTTCATGACTATAATTCTGGGCTCCGTTTTGGTCATAAGTCGGGGGCTACCTGTATTTTTCAAATTCATGTTCTACCTTTGATTTGGTTCCCTGTTTGCAGGCAGCATTGTTGGAGTACTAAATTTAGAATTAACAGTGCTTTTTTTTTATTCCAAAGTAGGACATTGTGAGCTTTTATCTGACTGGACTATATTTCTTTTTTTTCCTTTTTGACAGCACATATATTCCTGTTCCTCGTAAGATCAAAGCCAACAAAGACAAGGTGAGTTATGGCTACAATCCAGGACTTTTTCCTCTATAAGGAAAGGGCAAATCCAGATAGTCATCTAAACCAGAAATGGGGAACGGATTGTTGGAAGGAGTGGCTGGCCCTGCCCGCCCGGCCCCACCCTCTCCAAACAGTCTATTCATAATGCCAGCTAAGTGCAGTCCCTGAAGGCTCTGGGAGGGGGAAAAATGGGCCTCCCGGAAGTCCGGAAATGGGCCCATTTCCGGACTTTGGAGCGTCTCCGGAGCCTGTTGGGGGGGGCATTTTTGCCCTCCTGGAGGCTCAGGGAAAGCCTCCGGAGCCTGGGGAGGGCACAAAAGAAGCCTAGAGGCCTAGAGAACATAAGAACATAAGAACAGCCTTGCTGGAACAGGCCACAGCCCATCCAGTCCAGCATTCTGTCTCACACAGTGGCTCCCCATTTGCTTCAGGGTCTTCCCAAGCAAATGTCTTCACCTGCTTATGATTCCCTGCAAATGGCATTGAGAAATATCCTGCCTATCTCTCCAACCCAGAGGGTGTCCTTAGGCATCCATAATGATAGACATTGATACCCTTGTTCTCCATGAACTCGTCTAATCCTTTCTTAAAGGTGTCGAGGCTGACAGCTGTCACCACTTCTTCTGGCAGGGAGTTCCATAGACCAGGGATCCTCTGGATGAAAAAGTACTTCCTCTTATTTGTTTGAGGTCTAGCTTCCAAAAGTTTCATGGAGTGCCCCCTAGTTCTAGTGTTGTGCAATAGAGAAAACAGTTTTTCCTTTTCTACTTTGTCCAGAGAAGTACCAGAAGTCTGAAAACAGCCCATTTCCGGCCTTCAGAGGTCCTCCAGAGCCCAGGGGAGGATGTTTTCATCCTCCCGGAGGCTCAAGAAAAGCCTTTGAAGCTTGGGGAGGGTGAAAACAGCGCCCCAATGGTGGTGCAGGAGGACAAATAGGCCACGCCCACCATGGCCACGCCCACCCAGCAACCGGGCAGAGTGTTAGCAACAAAATGTTGCTAACATTTTTTTAATCCCTCCCTCTGGGACACAGTGGCCAGAATTTCAAATCTGGGGTGCAAAATAAAGGTAAATAATACAATTGCAAAATACCTGTAACCTCTTCTGATTTGATGCAAGAACCGTTCAGTGGGTAACACAACACAACAAAACAGAGATTTACAAAAAGAGGAAAATCCTTGTTCCTCTGCACACCCAGTTTGTTCACACAAAGGAGGGCTGCCAGGAAGCCCCTTCGCTTCAAAATCTAAGAAAGATAAAGGCGATGCGTTTGGCAGGAGACCAGGTTAGTAAATAAAATATGCTTTGAATTACACAGAAGCCCTCGCTTGAACGTTATGCTTGTTGCCGTCTAATAAGGTTCGGGTGTTCAAACAAGCTTCAGCATAACAGGTACATAACAGGCTGTCCTTGGCTGCATACATTAAATCACAAATCAGCCTCTCTCTTCCTGAATTTATAGTTTTTCTTTTAACACCATATGTATTTTGCGGACTATGTATTGACTGGGCCAATGTCCTTTTTACACAACGCTAGCAATAATCATACAATTAACTATACATCGTCCAAATCTTCCAACTTCAACAATACCTTTTATCATTCTCTTTATGATTCTTTATCTCTTTTTTCATAAATTCATTCAAACATCCATAATAGTTCTTTACAGCATATATTCATTGTCCCCTATTGAATGCCTAATGCTTAATATTTTAAAAATTACTCATTATTCCACCACAATTGCAATACCCCAAACGTCTAGCAATACTGATAAGGCCAATTCTTAACAAGATTTAATCAATCTTCCTAAGTGGACCAAACACACACACACACAAACGCATCCTTGTTCACGAGTAACCTACAGGATGCGTGACATTGAAAATTCAGAAGTGAAAGTTCACCTTCCCAACTGACTGGCTGAGGTCACAAAACTCATCTTGGTTAAAATGGGGAGAGGGAGAAAACTGAAGTTGTAACTTCAGACCGAGTTGAGTTCCAACCACATGCTAACCCTAGGGCAAAATGGAGTGTTGCAGCTGTTGTGCAAGGAACACAGTGGCTAAGACACTGAGCTTGTCGATCAGAAAGGTCAGCAGTTTGACGGTTTGAATCCCTAGCGCTGTTAACAGAGTGAGCTCCCGTTACTTGTCCCAGCTTCTGCCAACCTAGCAGATCAAAAGCACGTAAAAAATGCAAGTAGAAAAATAGGAACCACCTTTGGTGGGAAGGGAACAGCGTTCCGTGCGCCTTCGGTGTTTACTCATGCCGGCCACATGATCACGGAGACGTCTTCAGACAACGCTGGCTCTTCGGCTTTGAAACAGAGATGAGCACCGCCCCCTAGAGTCAGGAACGACTAACCCGTATGTGCGAGGGGAACTTTTACCTTTAATTATTGTTCAATGACATTTGCAGCCTGTGATCTGAATGAACGAAATAAGGCAGCAAGATATTTTTTTATTACCGTCTGTTTTTCTCCTTTGTAATCCTTTTAATTCCCAGAGCAAGCACAGATTGCATTCATCTATACCAGGCGTCCCCAACCTTTGCAACTTTAAGTCTGAAGGAGCTGGCTGGAGAATTCTGGGAGCTGAAATCCTTCAGATTTAAAGTTGCAAAGGTTGGGGACCCCTGATCTATACGATAGATTGTAAAAAAAAAAACCTATGCTCTCTCCTAAGGGGGAAGGTTTGCACAGCATGCTATTTCAGGGACCACCTTCCCAAATAAACGGTGGCATCCGAAGGTTTTAAACCCGAGATTAATTTTGAAGAAAATTGCAAGACAGACTTTATTAAAGACTTTCCCCAATAGAGGCAGGGATGGAACGGAGTTCAATTGCCAAGAAAGTGTTGTTGTGGCGCCACCTACAGGCAGCAGAGAGAACAGCCCAGTTGCCCCTTAAAACAAAAAATCTTGGGTCAAACTGGAAAATGAGACACTTCCAAATTTTAGTTCTCCCCTAATTTTATCCTGGAGAATCACTCAGATTGAAAAAAATGCTGCGACTTATGATCGCAGGCTTCTTTTTTTCATGGTAATAAAATTATGGAATAGCAACCACAAAAACAGGGGTATAAAGGTGCTAGATGTCAATCAGAGGTTTTGGTTTTTTTTAAGTATGCTGGCATCCAGTACAGGGATGGCATCTAGTATCTCCATTATTTCCAAAAACATGTCTTGGGCCATAGAAAGATTTTCCTTCCAGGGATTCTCAGAAAATTAGAAGTGAAATCTGCTTCAGGTTCTTCGCCTAAATGACGAAATAAGCTGAAAGGGTTTCAAAGGCAGGATGTGGCAGGAAGCAATTTAGAGAATGACAAAACTGTCAACTTGGAAAGAATCACAAGGATCAGCTAACCCAGCCCTCCCCCCTTCCTCTCCCCCCCCCTCTTTCTGTCTGTCTCTCTCTCTCTCTCTCTCTCTCTCTCTCGCACGCGCGCGCACACACACACACACACACACTGATAGATAGACTGAAAGACATTTTTGGATGGAAGATGAATGGATGGATGGATGGATGAAAGGAAGACAGTCAGGAATGTTTGGATGGTAGATAGATAGATAGATGGATGGATGGATGGATGGATGGATGGATGGATGGATGGATGGATGGATGGATGGATGGATGGATGGATGATAGGTAGGTAGGTAGGTAGGTAGGTAGGTAGGTAGATAGATAGATGATAGGTAGGTAGGTAAGTAGGTAGGTGATAGATAGATAGATAGATAGATAGATAGATAGATAGATAGATAGATAGATAGATAGATAGATAGATAGATAGATAGATAGATAGATAGATAGATAGATAGATAGGCAGGCAGGCAGGCAGGCAGGCAGGCAGGCAGGCAGGCAGGCAGGCAGGCAGGCAGGCAGGCAGACGGGTGGGGTGAGCACAGATAATTGGAGATAGGAGGACCTATAGATAATCTGGCCTACTTGGAGTCAGTGCAACTCAAGCAGTAGAACTGTGGGTGGTATTAGAGTTGTGTCCATAAAAATTTACTCTGGACCATCTGTAGCAGTGGTGGGTTGTCAATTTTTTTACTACCAGTTTGGGTGCGCTCCAGTGCATGCTCGTGCAAGCCACTTCTGCACATGCACAGAAGCATCCGGGAGGGGGGAGAGCGGAGCCTCCCACCACCGCTACTACCGGTTTGCCCGATCTGGGCCGAACCAGGATCCTCTCCCCCCCCCCTCTGATCTGTAGCTTCTGCATGGTCTTGAAGAACAGGACTCTAAACTCTAAACTGGTCTCTCTTTTCAGCTTGCAAATGTATAGCTTTCAAGGGCAGCCCCTTGTAGGGCAACACACTGCAGTAATCCGAATGATATTCTGATGGATAGTTTGGGTTTGGGCCATCGGTGCCAAAACCGTGACTGGATTCTCTGTGCTTGCAAATCATTGGTGGGTTTTTTTTTATGATTATGTTTATCATTCCTAGCTGATTATGCTGATGGACAGCTTGGATTTTGGCCATCGGTGGCATCCCCTGGCAAAGCTATGCCTGGATTTTCTGTGCTTATAAATTATTGGTTTCTTAGAAACTCAGCTCTGTTGTTATGCTAAAATCCAAGATAGGAAAAGCTACCTAAGCAAGACTTTTCACACTACAGTGTTATTTTCCCCCACCCCTTTCATCCCCCTTTCTTTTGCAACATCCTACACAATCCACTTCTAGCCCTTGATGATAGGATATGTAAAATAAATACTGTTTTGCAAATCTGGGCCGTACTTGTTTCAAAAAAAAAAAAAGCATTGTATTTAAATGTCCTGCAATGACAGGCTTTTATGGAAGATCCTCAAAGGGAAGGGCGTTTCTTCAGTGTTCAATTGTTCTTTGCTGAGGATGTACAAGACTTGCCAATTGGGAAAGAACATTTTGCACATTCCTAGCATTTGCTGGAGGTTTCTTTTTTTTTTTTCCCCTTTCATGCTGAATTATCTCCGAAACTAAACTAACGAGACACATTCTTTCCTTCTGTGCAGATCATGGTTTATCATCCTAGTTTTATTAAATACGTTTACGACAACTGGCTCCAGCATCACGGGAGGTATCCCTCGACCGGCTTCCTGTCCATTATCTTTGCAATTCACCTCTGTGATGAGGTAGGTGCCCTTCCTTCAGAAAAAGTGGGGGATCCTGGTTAGCATGGTAACTTGCGTGGACTTGATGACTCAACCATTGTCCACATTGAGGTTCTTAGTCTTTATATTTTGTGGATTCTTCTGTAATCCGGTCTCCAACCTCCTGTGTTCCTCCTCTTATCTTCTGTCGTGTTTGTCTATTCTGCTTATTCCTTTTTCCTGAATATGTCATTACCAGTCCTCTAATATATTTATTTATTTATTTATTTTTTTAAACGAAAAGTTTTATTGAGTTTTACAAATTTTTATACAAATAGGGCAAGGTAAATAAGGTATTGAAAAGACATTGCGAGAACCTGCATGTCAGAGTCATTGGCCCCATCCGAGGCTTCATACAAGAATATATAGTTAATATAATAAATTTTCATTAGCACTACAAAGTGGAAAGAGATACAACGATATCATTGTAGAGTCAATGCTAGCAATCATGTATAAACATCCAAATAAAAGTTGTACAATACAAAAATAAAGTCACTTTTGAGATCTAAGGATAAATATTTATTTATTTGTTTTATGTTATTTTATTTAATTGTATTTATAAGCCGCAGCCCATCTCACCACATAGGGACTCGGGGCGGCGCACAGGGAATATAAAATATAAATGTACATATATACAAGAATAAACATTCTTAAAGCTGAATTAAATTAAACCCACCCCCTGCGCTAAAACCCATATTTAAAACCCCTGAATTAAAACTTTGGTCGACTAAAAGCAGTACAGTGTCAAGTAAAATCATGCCAGGCCGGCTTGTTGGAAGAAGTGCGTTTTTAACCGCTGGCGGAACAGGCGGAGGTCCGAGATGACACGGAGTTTGGGAGGTAGAGCGTTCCAGAGGGTTGGGCCCATATAGGCTTTGCTGGAATCCCACACATTCTGCAGTGATGTATCCTCCGTTCTGTTTTCCTTAAATAATAAGGGGGCACATGGTAACAGTCTTCCAGTATTTGAGGGGCTGCCACAGAGAGGAGGGGGGTCAGTTTATTTTCCAAAGCAGCAGAAAACAAGACAAGAACAATGGATAGAAACTACCGTATTTTTCAGAGTATAAATCGCACCTTTTTGCCTCAAAGAAGAGGGTGAAAATCTGGGTGCATCTTATACACTGAATACAGCATTTTTTGCCTCCTGAAACCCCGCCCCTTCAACAAAATGGCCATGCATAGCTTGTAGCAGGCTTTCAGAGAGCTCCTGGGGGCTGGCAGAGGGCAGAAATGAGCAAAGAAATGGCCGTCTTTTGCCCCCAGCCCCCAGGAGCACTCTATAAGCTTCCTAACGCCCTTTTTGGACAAAATATGGGCCATTTTTGCTTGTTTTGCCCCCCTCCCCTCCCCCGGAACACTCCACAACCCTCCTAAGTGCTATTCATGCTCTCTTTTTTAAAACAAATGGGCCCATTTTCGTGGAAAACGGGCCATTTTGGGGAGGTTTGCAGAGTGCAAAAACTTTTTTTTTTAATCTGCCTCTTCAAAACCTTGGTCTGTCTTATACTCCGGTGCGTCTTACACTCCGGAAAATATGGTAATCAAGGAGAGAAGCAACCTGGAATTGAAGATAAACTTCCTAACAATGAGAACAATTAACCAGCGGAACTGCTTGCTTGCAGAAGTTGTGTGTGTGCTTCATGACTGGAAGCCCCAAAGGTGTAGCACGTCTAGTTGCCTCTTGAACAAAAAGCACCTTTGGGACACCCATGACCTGGATGTCGGAGAATCTCCATAGACATTCATGACTGGAAGTTTTTAAGAAGAAATTGGACAGTCAATTGTCTGAAATCTGCTTGAGAAGGCTGGACTACCTCCAAGGTCTCTTCCAGCTCTGTTCTCCTTCTTTTTTAGCATTGAATTGTTCTTTTTGCATAAGATTATCTACATTTATTTTACATAACGATAAACAGGTTTTTTTGCATCCATAGGAACGTTAATGTTTAGAATTTTCTAGCCATTTACATTTACTTTTCAAGTTTAAGAGTTTCATTTTATGTATTTCATCATTATTGTTAAAGGTTTTAATTGCAACAGTAAAAACAAATATAAATGAAGCTCAGAGAAAGGAAAAATAGAACGAATATTCTGATTCATATTCAGGGGGAAAAATACATTTTTTTAAAGATGTTTTTCCCACACATCCCTTCTCCCATTCCTGTTATCCTAATGAAGCTATTCCTTGTTTTCCGTGAATTCATCTCAAGCTATTGCTTCATTTCAGCTCTCTGCACCGTAGCTTTCTTTAAACAGCGGGAATTGTACTTCAACAACCCCTTGAGGGTGGTAGGTGGCTCACCTCCTACTAAATCACGTTTTTCCCCCCTCCCGGGGAGCCTACGTAATTTTGGAAAACAATATCTTCAGTTGCAAAAGAGGGGGGGCTAACATTGTCTTGTGGTTGTCGTGGTTACTTCGGCAGTACCTGCAAAGGTATTAATAGAGGGATAGAATCAAGTTCACGTGAAGTTTAGTACCGCTCTACAAAGACTGAGTTAAAAGCACGCTTGGAGTACTTGCGCACACTTCTGGTCCCCACAATATAAAAAAAATTAAAAAAAGACATTGAGACTCTGGAAAGAGTGCGGAGAAGAGCCGCAAAGAGGATTAGGAGGCTGGAAGCTAAAGAATTACGGTCGTGGGAACAGGATTTATTTTATTTTATTTTATTAAATTTATATCCCGCCCTTCTCCACAGAGGACCCAGGAAAACAATTTTAAAAGTGTTCTGGGTATTTAAGGGTCAACCTGGACGGTGGTTAGGTCATCGGGTCAATGCAAGTTGCAGGAATTGGGGTATTGTCTAATGCAGGGGTGGTCCAAACTTGGGAACTTTAAGACTTGTGGACTTCAACTCCCAGAATTCCCCAGCTGGGGAATTCTGGGAGTTGAAGTCCACAAGTCTTAAAGTTCCCAAGTTTGGACCACCCCTGGTCTAATGAGAACAATTAACCAGTGGAACTGCTTGTTTCCAGAAGTTGTGGGTGCTTCATGACTGGAAGTCCCAAAGGTGTAGAAAGTCTAGTTGCCTCTTGAATGAAAAAAAAAAAAAAAAGCACCTTTGGGACACCCATGACCTGGATGATGGAGAATCTCCACAGACATTCATGACTGGAAGTTTTTAAGGAGAAATTGGACAGCTGGGGAATTCTGGGAGTTGAAGTCCACAAGTCTTAAAGTTCCCAAGTTTGGACACCCCTGGTCTAAGGAAAAAAAGGATTAGCGGAGACATGATAGCAATGTTCCAGTATTTGAGGGGCTCCTACAAAGACGAGAGGGTCAAACTATTTCCCAAAGCACCAGAAACAACGGATGAAAACTAACCAGGCAGAGAAGCAACCTGGAACTAAGGAGGAAATTCCTAACGGTTAGAGCAGTCAACCAATAGAGTAGCTTGCCTTCAGAAGTTGTGAGTGCTCCATCAGTGGAGGCTTTCAAACAAAAATGTGTCTAAAATGGTATACTTGAGCAGGGGATTGGACTAGAAAGCCTCCAAGGTCTCTTCCAACTCTATTATTCTATGCTCTAAGATTGATAGAAATATTAGATATAAGGAAAATGAAATCCACTTAAGAACCAAACTTTGCAGAGTTCTTTTTTTCCCCCTTATCTATTCTTTCTCCGTAGATGGATCAAGGAGAGAAGCAACTTAGAACTAAGAGAAGCAACTTAGAACTAAGAGAAGCAACTTAGAACTAAGCAACAACTTAGAACTAAGCAACAATCAAGGAGAGAAGCAACTTAAAACTAAGGAGAAATTTCCTGACAGTTAGAACAATTAACCTCTGGAACAGCTTGCCTCCAGAAGTTGTGAATGCCCCAACCCTGGAAGTCTTTAAGAAGATGTTAGATAGACATTTGTCTGAAATGGTATAAGGTTCCTGCCCACACAGGGGGTTGGACTAGAAGACCTACAAGGTCCCTTCCAACTCTGCTATTGTATTATTGTATGAGTGGTGCGGTGGCCCAGAGGTGGAGCTCCCGCCTCACACCTCAGGAGGCTGGGAGTTTGATCCTAGGTAGCGGCAGATATTTCTTTCTGGGCACACAGAGAATTTATCTACCGACTAAAACTCCGCATTGGCGACAGGAAAAGGCATCAGGCCAGTAAACATCAGCTCCATTCAGTTGCCCAGACTCCACCCCGCTAGGGATTATTATGGGGTTATTAAAAGGAGATGATGACGATGATTCTTTCTCCGTAGGTGGATCTCTACGGCTTTGGGGCAGACAGTAAAGGCAACTGGCACCATTATTGGGAGAACAATCCTTCTGCGGGAGCCTTTCGTCAAACCGGCGTCCATGACGGGGACTTTGAGGCCAACGTGACGCATATCCTCGCCTCCATAGCCAAAATACGTCTCTTCAAGGGCAGATGACCCC
The DNA here is from genome assembly GCA_039707465.1 of Rhabdophis nuchalis. NCBI lineage: Eukaryota > Metazoa > Chordata > Lepidosauria > Squamata > Natricidae > Rhabdophis > Rhabdophis nuchalis. The sequence goes on along the minus strand of CM077645.1, from coordinate 213,545,968 downwards.
GGCTGTCGGACAAGCGGTGATCTCTGACGAGAAGGAAAAGGCCGATGTTTTCAAATAAATGGAGCCTTGGAGTGGGCGGTCTGTCAAGTCCCAGCCGAGAAAGCTTCGGCTGCAACTGCAAGCTGCAATTAGCAGGCAGCTTTGAAAGGCCCCTCAAATACTGCTTCGGAGTTTTGACAGCGTAGGAAAAAAAAAAAAACACGCCCAATTTGGAAAGGAACGTCCTATTCGAGACTCTCCTCTTTGTAACCCATGTTTTAATTCCTTTTCCGTCGTCAGAATGACTCAGTTTTCAGCTTCTACAAAAAAGAAAAAAAGTGGGGGGCGGCAGAAAAGATCAGGGATTTGCAACCTCCTCCCCTCCTTGGTTTCAAAATTACCTCAGAAAAGAGCTTTATTCCAATCAGGGTCTTTTCTTTGGAAGGATCCTGGTAAGGCCAAAAAACACACACACAAAAACCCCCTCCCTGATTCTTGTTGGGTGGGATGAACCATTGAGCAAAAGGGTTGCCGATCAGTGTCGTTTCGTGGGGGGTTTTTTGGCTATTGAAACGAAATGTCCTCTTTCCGGGTAATATTACCCGTCGCTATTGAGTGTGGTGAGAAACCCAGGAGTGGGGCTCAAAAGGAAATAATGCAGATGGGAGGTTAATACTTTTACTTACTTTTCTTTTTCTTTCTTTTTTTAAACGGTTTGCCACCGCATGGTTCTCGGTTCTCTGGCAAAGCAGAGAAATGAACGAACGTTGCACCCAAACGCATGCGTTCAGTGCAAGATCTGGGCTCCCTAAATTTAGACAACTCCCTCGAGGGGCATCCAAGGTGGATTTTAAAATGTCTGCATTGTCGGGAGTTTTTGCAGCCCAGAACTTTGGCTTAACGCACCGACACAGAGAGACATACACACCTGTCATTGACATGTGCCTTTCTAAAACGCCCATTTGTTCCGTTCCCTCTCAGAGACTGAAATCTCAGAATTCTGCTTCTTCTGTGAAAATAAGGGTCGGGAAGTTTAAAAACCTGTTCGTTGCATTTTGTATGGCGCAGGGGTTAGAGTGCAGTACTGGAGGCTGCTTCAGCTGACTGCTAGCTGCAGTTCAGCAGTTCAAATCTCACCAGGCTCAAGGTTGACTCAGCCTTCCATCCTTCCAAGGTGGGTAAAATGAGGACCCAGATTGTTGGGGGGCAACAGGCTGACTCTGTAAACCGCTTAGAGAGGGCTGTAAAAGCACTATGAAGCGGTCTATGAGTCTAAGTGCTGTTGTTATTGCTATGTATGGGTGACTTGTGACTTTTGGGGGGGGGGGCAGAAGAAGGAAAGGAAAAGGAACCTTCTTTGGGGGAGGGTCTTATTTTCAAGAACACTTAGAAGGAGGGGAAATGAAAGATTTGTACTTCTATTTTTTACAGCTGTTGTAAATTTAAATATATATTTTAAAGTATTGAGTTAAAAATGGGGCAGGGGGGAGGGATTGTCCCATCAGCATGAGAACAGCAAGCCATGGATCCAAGAAAAATGTAGTTTACCAGCAGAGTCCGTTCCATTCAAGGTCCATTTTGAGAGAGAGGATTTGAGGCAAGACCTCCCATTAAAATCCATCAGAGCTCCGTTGACATATATAGGATCCAAAACCACCAATAAAAGTCCAAAATAACAAGGAGAATTCATCTACAGTCCACAGTTGCAAAAGTTACAGAACTTTTATAGAAAAGTTACAGGAGGAGGAATTCAGTACTCTAGAACCGTGATGGCGAACCTGTGGCACATGTGCCATAGGTGGCAAGCAGCGCCCTCTGAGAGTACGCAAGCCATCGCTTCAGCTCAGCTCCATCGCGCATGTACATGTGCCTCCCACCGGCCATCTGATTTTTAGGTCTGTGCCGTGCATGCACGGGGGGCTCATGCGAGAGACCCATGCACATGCACGGGGGGCTGGACGGTCATGTGTGCATGTGTGTGAGGAGCACTGGGGATGCGGCGCCCCGCTTCCTGTGGCCTGTTTTTGGTCCCGGGAGGCTGCAGGAAGGCCTAGTAGGCGCAAGGGATCACGCACGCATGCGCAGAGATGGAGGGAGCAGGGGGATCATGCATGCATGCGCAGGGGGCGGGTGGCATCACACGCACATTGCAATATGGGCACACAATGCCAAAAAGGTTAGCCATCACTGCTCTAGAATGTGGAACTCGAACCTAAATAGATGGAGCCAACCAGCTCTTTGGACGGCCAACCCCAGAAGCCCATTGGGGGAGGCCCTGAAGAGGTAGCAGCACTACGAAAATAGGATATGGATGGATTATTATTATTATTATTATTATTATTATTACCTCATTTAACTAGACATCCAACAACCCTCTTCTCTCACCTGTAAGGCACAAAGAACTTACTTAGGATCCAGATGCTACTTTGCATGCCTTTTTCATTGCACATTGTTCAATCTTATCACCCCATGGAGCCCCGCTATTGGTTTTGGAACGATAGGCACCAGAGTCTAACACAGCGGTCCCCAAACTTGGCGACTTTACAACTTGTGGACTTCAACCCCCAGAATTCTGCGTGCTGAAGCCCACAAGTCTTAAAATCGCCAAGTTTGAAGACCTCTGGTCTAGCACTTCTAGTACCAAATTGAGGTAGGTTGGTCTAGAACATGGAACCGCTTCTTTTTATAAAACAGAAAAATAAAATTGAGGTTGCGATGTACATTTTTTTCCCCCTCCAAGAATTTCTTCCCTGGTCGCTAAGTCTGCTTTTCTGGTTTGGAGGTCATATCATGACGTTGTCTTCTTCAAAAGAAAACCGGCCCATTTCAAATAAGCTATATTTTTTTAAGTAGATTGTCCCGAGAACCGTAAATTAAAGCCTTCATATATTTTGTAGCACAGGTTTAAATCACGATTTCTTTAAATCATGTCCGTTAGTCCTCCTGAGACGGTATGGCTTCTGGGATGAGAATGAGCTGCTTTTTCTAGACTTTTCTAGACTCTGCAAGGTTTTTTCCCCCCTTCTTTTAATGGTGGCTTACTGATGTACAGGAAAAGGTGCTTCTACTTAATCTCCATGAAGACATGATGTGCCTCTTGAATTCTGCTGATCACACTTTGATTAAGGATTACAGCAGGCCAGGTAACGTCGTCTTGCACCCTTAAACTGTGCACCCCAAATGCTTTCTTCAAGGGTTTTTGGGGGGGTTCTTTTATGCTGTATTTTTCAACTGCAAAACAGGAATAAAAGAATTGAGCTAAATGTTGTCAATAGTTTAAACGTGTTGAAGCATGTCTCCACAGTTTCCAACTGCAGGATTTAAGTTGTTCCAAAGGTTTATAAATCAATTTTATTTATCGCTAGCCAATAACCCAGTGTTGATCAGGTATTTATTTATAAGGGGAAAGTGTCCGGACCACACTCCCCTTGTGGAGTACTGTGAAATCATTACCACGGCAACTCCACTGTGTTGTACAGTAGAAGCCATTTTTCAGCAGTACAGTAGAAACCTTTCAAAGGCACAACAGGCTGTATCTTAACAGAACACACACCCGCAGAGATTTTAGGGGTGTCTTACCCCCACAATTTTTGTTTCCAGAGACAAAGCCATCTGTGTACCAAGGTTGGTTGAAATTGCTTGAGGCGTTCCAGAGTTATGCTGGAACACACACACACACACACACACACTCACTCACTCACAGAGTGATTGATTGATTGATTGATTTGGGAAGAAAACAAAATAATAGGTAATGTTATTGGGAGAATCTGGGAGAATTTACTCTGAAGAATAGAGAATGATTCACAGCAAACAACTCTTGATTGTAAGGTGTTGTGTTCCCAAATGTGTACGTGTATTTTAAGCCGTCTCGGAGGGAGCTGGGAGAATTTGCCACAGCCAACTCGCCGCACGACAAGAGTTACACTGATATCAAGGAAATGGTGAAATAGAATCATTAAAGAAAGGATGCAAAAGGAGGGACAGAATGACATGGGAATGACAAAAATTAAAGGTAATTTTTTAAAAATCATTTTAAAATAATTAATTTGTTGAATTGTCTGTTTTGGGTGGTGGGGATCAGAATGGGCCGAAAATGGGCTGCACAGAGGCCAAAAAAGGGATGCAGAGGCCGAAAAGGGGGCACGCGGAAGGAGCAACAGGCAATGGCAATCCCTGAAACAGCTGATTGCCGGGAGGCAGATCCAACCGACCATCAGCTGATCAGGCTGTGCTGAAACTGAAACAGGCTATTTGCTGTTTGCTGCAAGGCAGCAAATTGCTAGGAGGCAGAGGCCAAAGGATGGACGGTCACAAGGGAGCAGCCACCCGGCAACCCCAAAACAATAAGCCCTCCCCCTCTAATAAGCCCATGGCCATATTTCATGGGGCAAAAAAATGTAAGACCCTGTCGTATTTTCGGGGAAACGTGATATGTATGTATGTATGTATGTTTGTGTATACATGTGTATGTGTGTGTGTGTGTGTGTGTGTATATATATAGAAGGAGCAATCTTCAGGCTGGTGCAATCAGGTCACACCCCCACTGGCAGTTAAAAAGAGGAACCGGCTGAGATCTCACATTGCTCCTGGAAGCACCAAGCCGGAAGCACCAGCCTGAAGATGATGAATGAGACTTCATCGAAACATCGTGAAGATACTTCCAATTCTACGCGGGAGAAAACCCGAACAACCAAAGACCTACATATATATATTTTGTGTGTGTGTGTGTGTGTGTATTGCATTTGTGCTGATAAATAAGGGAGACTAGTATAGATCTATTTCAAGCTATTTAGCTCATCAGCTAGCAGTACCCTGGCTGGGATTTGTTTTCTTTCTTTCTTTCTTTCTTTCTTTCTTTCTTTCTTTCTTTCTTTCTTTCTTTCTTTCTTTCTTTCTTTCTTTCTTTCTCTCTCTTTCTCTCCGGACAAATGCAACACAAATGTAACAAAAGGCAACATAAAGAAATAGCTTTCTGCCTGGATGGCTCCTAGGGTGAGCTGAAAGACAGAAAAGGGAAGCAGTTCTGCTCCTTCCCCTATTTGGGCATACCAGGTGATGTGACACAATATATACATACAGTACACATGCACATACACACACGCGCACACACACGATACGTTTGTGTGCTGATAAATAAATAAATAATATATGAAAGAGAGAGAATTGTTTTATTATTTGATTTATTTGTCTTATTATTTTTACTTTATTTTTTTGCTCCATTATTTTTTAATCTTGTTTTATTCTTTGTTTATTTTATATTATGCCCTTGTGCACGAACGCCGCTCTCGTGGTACGATCAAGCAAAGCTTTCTTTATTGCTCTTCTCTGCACTCTTTCCAGAGTCTCCACGTCTTTTCTACATCGTGGCGACCAAAATTGTATGCAGTATTCCAAGTGTGGCCTTACCAAGGCACTATACAGTGGCATTATCACGTGAAGTGTTAATACCACTTTATAATGCCTTGGTAAGGCCACACTTGGAATACTGCATACAGTTTTGGTCGCCACGATGTAGAAAAGACGTGGAGACTCTGGAAAGAGTGCAGAGAAGAGCAACAAAGAGGATTAGGGGACCGGAGACTAAAACATATGAAGAACGGTTGCAGGAACTGGATATGTCTAGTTTGATGAAGAGAAGGACCAGGGGAGACATGATAGCAGTGTTCCGATATCTCAGAGGGTGCCACAAAGAAGAGGGAGTCAAACTATTCTCCAAGGCACCTGGGGGCAGGACAAGAAGCAATGGGTGGAAACTAATCAAGGAGAGAAGCAACTTAGAACTAAGGAGAAATTTCCTGACACTTAGAACAATTAACCTCTGGAACAGCTTGCCTCCAGAAGTTGTGAATGCCCCAACCCTGGAAGTCTTTAAGAAGATGTTAGATAGCCATTTGTCTGAAATGGTATAAGGTTCCTGCCCACGCAGGGGGTTGGACTAGAAGACCTACAGGGTCCCTTCCAACTCTGCTATTGTATTGTATTAATAAGAAATTTCCTTACTAATCTCAGCCTTACCAAAACCCAGCAATGCTTAAGAATGCCAAACAGCCTGCTTGGGCCCAGAGGTTATTGAACCTCAAATCTTTTCTTTCCCTGGTTATCCAACTTACAAGGCCTCTTGCAGTCCCCGGAGAGAGAGAGACGGTTCTGGTGGAAAAGCAACAGATTTTGTGTTCTCTTGCTTTCCAAAAGCTGCCTGGGGGTACGTGGCGGTTGGGAATATCTTTCTGAATATACGATCCTGATTAACCGCCACCGATCAATAAGGTTCCTTCCCTGTGCCTAATGCTTTTGAAAGCACGGTGTTGGATCGATACTCCCCCGTTCTGCAAAGGGGAGGGAACGCCATGCCGCAGTGTCTGGTTTCATCTCTCTGAACAATCGGCTGGTTGTAATTTGATTTTACTGATCGTTCGATCAGCCTCTGCTACATTTCCTGCAGTTGGCCTTTCCCCCTCCCCCCCCCCCACTTACATTAAAAATTCAACAGATAAAGCTTTTTACAACAGCGGAAAACTTGATGCCCTCCAGATATATTGCCCTGCACGCCCGTCTCCTGCCATTAGCAAAGCTAAGAGTTTCCCCACCCAGTCATGTCCGATTCTAGGGGCCGATACTGAGAGCCACCATTGTCCAAAGACATTTCCCACGTGGCCAGCATGACTCTATATACACCGAGGTGCACAGAACGCTGTTACCTTCCTGCCGAAGTGGTGCCTGTTTATCTACTCGCATTTGCATGCTTTCGAACTGCTAGGTGGGCAGGGGCTGCAGCAAGGGATGGAGGCTCACCCTGCCATGCAGCGTTCGGGCCTCGAACCTGGGCTGTCAGCTGAAAGGTTCAGGTTAAATAAAAACGGCTGAATCATCGGCCCTCAACTCCTGCCATGATAGCAGCGTTCCAATATCTCAGGGGTTGCCACTAAGAAGAGGGAGTCAAACTATTCTCCAAGGGACCTGAGGGCAGAACAAGAAGCAATGGGTGGAAACTAATCAAGGAGAGAAGCAACTTAGAACTGAGGAGAAATTTCCTGACAGTGAGAAGAATCAATCAGTGAAACAGCTTGCCTCCAGAAGTTGTGAATGCCCCAACGCTGCAAGTCTTTAATAAGATGTTGGATAGTCATTTGTCTCAAACGGTATAGGGCTTCCTGCCTAGGCAGGGGGTTGGACTAGAAGACCTCCAAGGTCCCTTCCAACCCTGTTATTCTGTTCTGTTCTATTCTATTTTTTCTATTCTATTATTTAAATAGTTTATGCAGCTGGTCTTCTCTCAACAATGACTTGGAGGTGGAGGGCAAACAAGTATTAAAACAGCCCCCGCATAATAGAAGCCAGGGAGCCCAGAATTACAACAGGAACTCCAGTTGTAGAAAGTCACAACAGAGTTTGATCTCTTTGAGGTCCTTGATGCTCCACAAACCTGGTAGCTTTCTTGCAGATGTTTCATTACCCAACCTGTAACTTTATCCGTGCTAGAAGGGAGGGGGAGCCTAGCACTGATGATCTTACCTAGTTCGCTTTGCAAAACATCTGCAGTTTCATTTTGTTTTCTGACCAAGTGGGGCTGAAAAAGAAACCTTGTTTTACATCCTGAGCGACAGGCTTATCTTTTAAGGGCCTCTTTGACAGCGTTTTCTGAGGGTTTCATAAAATTGTTATTATGATCGGGGTCTCCAGCAGGCAAACTTGAGTCTCTATGGATCCAAGGTGCAAAAGATTGAGTGACCACTAGATGGCAGCAAAGCTAAAGAAAGTTCTAATAGTGGCGATTGGTGGTATGGCAGCCATGATCTGATTTATATTTATATTTATCTATATGCATCACACACACACACACACACATACTCATTTAGAGGTCCACCTGCAGATACATGGACTCACATTTCTCCTGATATTTTTGCTAAAAATTCAAGAATCTACTTTTCTACAGATGAGCTTATGCACAAATATATATGCCTAGGACAGGAGTCAGCAACCATAAACCCTCAAAGAGCCATTTGGACCCGTTTCCCACAGAAAAGAAAACACCGGGAGCCACAAAACCTTTCCCGTGCCTGACTATTTCCTGAGCAGCCACAGAACTAGCATTTGTAGTTGAATTAAACATTCTGTTTCCTTCTGAAACTGTTCTTGGATTTATGCATGGTTGGCCTATTGGGGGCCGAAAACCTCAATAAACCGCATGCTGGTGGGTGTCGCACATTGGCAGTTGTGATGCATATTTTGAGTTGCAAAGAGCCGCAGCAGAGGATGAAAGAGCCACATGCGGCTCTAGAACATGGGTTGCTGACCCCTGGGTACAGAGTATTACTCTCTGTAGCCATGGATAAACCCATCTAAAATAAGTGGAACCCAATTTTGGGTGCATTTAGTCACCAATATTCTGGGTTTATCTATGAAAGCGTATAGTACCAAATAGAAATTAGCTGTTGCCATTTCTTTTTGAGCAAATAGAAGCAGCTAACCTATTTATTCCTTAAAGCAGTGTTCTAGCACTTTAAGTGATGTTCAATTCCCAGAATTCCCTAGCCAGCCATGCTGCTGGATTCTGGGAGTTGAAGTCCACATGTCTTCAAGTTGCCCTGGTTGTCTTAGAGATTACTTAAAGATATAAAGGCTGGAAAATTGACCCTTAACTTTGCAAGAAATCCCCCTTTTTAATTTTTTTTTTTTAAGCAATAGAGACAGGTGAACGCCTGGCTGCCAGCAAGATTGGCAAACTGGCACCATGCAGACAGAAGTATTCCTGCTAAAGTTAAGAGCTAGGTTCACACTTCTCACTAAGTCCTAAGGGTTTCGGGAGGGACCTTGGTTGTTTGTTTGTGTATATTGCGGGGAATTGTAAGTTGAGGACTACCTACAATGGATGGACAAGATGCAGACCCACCCTAGGCCACACAAAGGGCCTTGCATTATTGGAGCCCATCCCTCTTGGCTAACCTGCCTTCCCGGATTGTGGTGGGGAAAACTGAAAGCTGAAAACATCATGTCTTCACGCTGCTGGCTCATGTTTAAGTGATCATCCAACTGGGACTTTTGAGTTCTAAAGGGCGCTGCGGTCCAAGCAATAAACATAGAAATGCCCTTAAAAAAAGCCAACCGTCAGCGTTCCAAATATCATCCAGAATTAAATCAGAGTCCAAGGCACAGCTTTCACCAAAGTTCCAATTTAATAAGAGAGACATGTTGGTACAATCTGTGGAAACCGGAATCGGAAAGCTTCCTGGGTTTTCCACCCAGTTAGAAAGTTCATGATCTGGTCCTCACACCCACAAGTCCATCCCATGGTCCACTCTTCCTCTGCCACGCTGGCGTTTCCAGCCATCTAGTTCCGGTCAGGTGCAGAGGTGCAGAGACGAAAGATGACCTTGGCCTTCTAGAAAGGAATGTTTTATTTTGACAACAACACATTCTGCCCCTTACTATTTCCCCCTCCCAATTCCCCACTAATGAAACAGCACAGTAAAATAATAGAAAGTGTGGCAGGCCAAAGATCCTAAAAGGAATGCAGGCCTGACACAAACAGAGCTTTGATCACATCCTTGTGGCCACCATCTTGCCTTTTTTGACCATACCGCAGATCCTTTTGGATCTGGCACAGGACCTACTTATTTGCGGGATCGTATCCTGCCCCATACATCCCTGCGGCCGATTCGCTCACACAGAGAGGGACTTCTCCGGGTGCTGTCCACTAGGCAATGCCAGCGGGCGACGCCCAGGGGAAGGGCCTTCTCTGTGATGGGCCCGACCCTCTGGAACGACCTTCCCCCGGATATTAGAACGACCACGGACCTCCGCACCTTCCGCCAAAAAGTAAAAACGTATTTATTCCATCAGGCCGATTTGGCCTAATCGACGTTTCTTGCCCCAGTCTGTTTTTTGCAAATTATCGATTTGGTTTTAATGGGTTATAATTTTAATGTTTTAAATTCTTGCACAGGGTAATTTAATTCGTTTTTAACTTTGTATGTCTTGTATGTTTTTAGATAGTTTTTTAATTTTCCTGTACACCGCCCCGAGTCCCTTCGGGGAGAGGGGGGCGGTTTATAAATGTAATAAATTATTATTATTATTAATTAATTATCCTTCCCATTGCAAGATCCAGCAGGGTTATTCTTACATTGACTTCCAACCCCTGCCTCTATTTCTCTGGCTTCATCATCTTGGGACATTCAATTTATGAATCGCATTCTATTCTATCAGGCAGGGTTTTATTTCTTTAATGAAAATTATGGGGTGTGTGAGTGTGTGTTTTAATCTGGCATTCAACCCAGGCGTCAACTTGTAATAAATAGCTTGGGATTTGATTCGAGACAAACCGAGCTATTCATTAAATCACCAATTTGGGCTCCAAACGAACTATTTCTTGCTTATTGCACATTTTTGCACAGGGCACTGCACAAAACTATTTTCTCAATGGGCCTTAAATCATCTCTGGTCAAAGACATTAAATTTCTTGCAGAATTGCAAAGAATGTCCCCAATAGACTTTTGTCCTCAAAGAGAAGGCGTGCTACATTAACAGGATAACAGAATAACAGACTTGGAAGGGACGTAGAGGTCTTCTAGTCCAACCCCCTTCCAAGCGGGACACTCTATTCCAGGGATGGCTAACCTTTGTCCCATCGCGTGCCAAAAGTGGGGGGAGTGCAGGGGGATCGTGCGTGGGCGTGCCCACACCCATAAAGCTATGCGCCCGACCCCTCCTGCTTTTGACATGCGATTGACCCATTTTTCACCCTTCCCGGGCTCCAGAGGCACTCTAGGAACCTGGGGAGGGTGAAAAGAGCTCCCCCCCCCACCGTGGGCCCTCCGGAGGCTTCAGGAAGCTTCCCTGAAGCCTCCAGAGGGCAAAAAAACGACCCTATGGGCAAACCGGAAGTCCATTTCCGAACATCCGGTTTGCTTGTAGGGATGTTTGTTAGGGGATATCTCCATTGGGAGACAGCAAAAGGTGTGCAGCAGAGTATGCAGCTAAAGAATGTTGCTAGCGTACACACAATTAGTAGACCAGACACTGTTTGAGTAAAATAAAATAGCTTTTACTAACGTTGTAAAAACTACTAAACTAAACTACTGCTTAACAAGCAGCGATGTTAAATTGAGTCAGAAACAAAGTCTCAACAAATATCAAATTGCTTACAGTCAGCAGATACAATCTTCTTTCTTCTTCAGTAATTCACAGCTCACGGGCAATTCAGTTATCAAACAGCAAGTCCAGCAGAGAGAGAGAGATGCGCTCTCCTGGCTTCCTCTTATAGTTAGAGATAATTGCACTTACTAATTGCACTCTAACATTCCAACATCCTTAAAGCTACAATGACCATATTGTCATTATGGTACTATATATTGTCTATCCAACTATAGACAAGTCCGGAGTCTAGTCCTAACAATGTTTTTCGCCCTCCAGAGCCTTCAGGAGGCTTCCCTGAAGCCTCCAGAGGGTGAAAAACGGCCCAATATGCAAACTGGAAGTCCGTTCCTAAGCATCTGATTTTCCCATAGGGCCATTTTTCACCCTCTGGAGGCTTCAAGGAAGCCTCCTCAAGGCTCTGGAGGGCGAAGGAACAAACCGGAAGTCAGTTCTCAAACTTCCGCTTTGCGTGTTGCGTTGTTTTTCACCCTCCGGGAAGCCCCCAAAGGGTGAAAAACAGCCAAAGAAGAAGGCCGAAGTCAGCTGGCAGACAAGGCAATGCCTCGCGTGCCCTAACAAATGGCTCTGCGTGCCACCTGTGGCGCATGTGCCACAGTGCGCCATCACAGCTCTGTCCCCTTTCAGAGAAGTGGCTGTTCACTATCGTCTTAAAAACCTCTGTTGGTGGAACACCCACAATTTCTGGAATCCAGCAAATTCTACTGATTCATTGTTCCAGGAGCTTTCTCCGTTCCATTTTGCTTGATTCGTTCCCATCCATTGCTTCTTGCTCTGCCTTTGGGTGCTTTGGAGACTAGATTGACCCCCTCCTTCTTTCTTGTCATAAAAGAAACTCCTCCTTGGACTGCCAGAAGTTCTGCCTTGCTGTGATTTGGACCTCCCCCCTTTCTCCGACTAATACAAGACTGGCTGCTTGCCACTAACTCTCTTGGCTGCTTGCCTGAATGACTCTTAACAGATACAAAGCTTCCTAACACGACTAAATACGAACCTAGAAATCCAACGTTGTTCTCTGCAAGGACTTTCTTAGCAAAGACTTCCTTTTAAACCCTCTTGGGAGGGGCCAGTCATTAGGCAGCTGGGATTAATTCAACTCCTTCGCTTCTGATGCAATTGAAGCTTCCTTTTTTCAGCCCTTCTCACTCTAGCATCAGGGACAAACTGGCCTTGATCCTCCCCACTACTCCAAGACCCAGGCGCCTCCTGATGACCAGCCAGGCTCTCTGCTCTCTCAAGGTCGCCCTCCTCCTCCAGAGCAGACTCATAGGACTCCTCACTAGAGGAGTCCATCAGCAGCTCATCCGGAGCTGGCTGGACCACAACAGTCACATTATTGGGCTGACTAGTGTTGGGAGAAACGTCCATCTGGGTTCAGTTCCAAGTGGGGGAAAAGACACTGGAAACATGGAGGCTGCTTGGCAAGATGGTTTAATGGTGGACAGGATCCCATGGCTTGAGCTCCTGAACAGAAAAGGGGGATCAGATGCTTCCAGATGTTGGGTGAAGAAGGAGAAAAGAAGCAGAGATGCTAAAATTCCCTGGTTTTATGCCCTCTCTGGCCTTTGATCTTGAGCTTGTATTCTGATTGGCTGTCAGACTCCCATGGGGCCATGCAGGAGCAACTCTCTAGGCTGTTTTTGAGTCCAGGTTTGGTTGAGCCCTGCTTCTTCCCAGGTGCGATGGGCAAAGGGCTAATACTATCATGCCTTAATCCCATCACCCTGGAGCTGAAGGGGGATCTTTGTTATGTAGAATAGATTGACTCGTGCCTTTTAATGGCCCATTGACAAAGGTGGGGGCTATTAAGAATGAGTCTGCTTCCTGCCTAAAAAACATGTTTCTCCATTTCTTATCCAGGGAAATAGAATATTCTGCCTTTTCAATATTCCCTAGGATATTTCATTTTTCTACGGTGGGAGGGGTTTAACTCCCTACACTAGCATGCATTTTTCTGGGGCCAAATGAGATCCTTTAGGTCTTCTTGGAGAACAGGAGGGGTGACTTAGTTCTACTGCAGTCTTTGGAGGGGTGCCTGGAAAATAGTGAAAGGGAAGCTGGGGCGAATGGAAGAATCTATGGAGATCCTCAGCCATCCAGGTCCTGGTTGTCCCAAAGATGCTTTTTCAGGAGGCTTTTTCCTTGGTTTTTTTTTTTTTCCCTTTGGAGACATGTCTCTTCTCGTGGAATGGTGTGTGAGTATGAATGGATTTCCAGAGTTAAAAAAAATTGCAGACTACTTTTCCTCTCCTTTTCTCACCTTCTTCTCCAAGAATGAGATATAGAGAGAGAAAAATAGTTAGGGCATGATAATGAAGAATAGGGAATAGGAAAGGATAAGCATAAAATTATAACAGAGTTTGCGGGAAAATACACCAGCTTAGAGTTGACTAGAGATAACCCCAACAACCGAAAAGGAAAGGAAGAGAGGAGAAGGAAGGAAGAGGAAGAAAGGAAGGAAGGAAGGAAGGGAGGAAGGGAGGGAGGGAGGGAGGGAGGGAGGGCGGAGAAGGAAGAGGAAGGAAGGAAGGAAGGAAGGGAGGGAGGAGAAGGAAGGAAGAGGAAAGAAGGAAGGAAGGGAGGAAGAGAGGAGAAGGAAGGAAGAGGAAGGGAGGAAGGGAGGAAGAGGAAGGAAGGAAGGAAGGGAGGGAGGAGAAGGAAGGAAGGGAGGGAGGGAGGAGAAGGAAGGAAGAGGAAGGGAGGAAGGAAGAGAGGAAGAGAGGAGAAGGAAGGAAGAGGAAGGAAGGAAGGGAGAAAGGGAGAAGGAAGGAAGAGAGGAGGGAAGGAAGAGGAAGGAAGGAAGGAAGGAAGGAAGGAAGGAAGGAAGGAAGGAAGGAAGGAAGGAAGGAAGGGATAGAAAGAGAAGGAGTCAAGGTAGGAGGGAGAAGAGAGAAGTAGTGGAAAGGGAAGGAAGAAGGAAAGGGAAAGGAGATGAGGAAGGAGGAAAGTAGAGAAGGGAAGAAGGGGGAAAAGAAAAGAAAACAATAGGTTGGTGATAATACAAAATAGGTGTTATGGGATGGCAAGCAAAGCAACCCAGAATGTATATTTTAACCTTTTCTATGGAAAAACAAATATGTGAAAGTGAAAAGATAAATAAGAACAATAGCTGCAACCAGGACCTGGATGACTGCGAATCTCTCTAGATATTCACTTGATTTTTGGACTGAACTTAACCTTGGAGTTGATCTATGCTTCTCTTTTGGGCTGATGGATTGTCTCTTTGATGTAGTCTATCAACGTTAGGGTAAGGCCACACTTGGAATACTGCATACAGTTTTGGTCGCCACCATGTAGAAAAGACGTGGAGACTCTGGAAAGAGTGCAGAGAAGAGCAACCAAGATGATTAGGGGACTGGAAACTAAAACATATGAAGAACGGTTGCAGGAGCTGGGTATGTCTAGTTTGATGAAGAGAAGGACCAGGGGAGACATGATAGCAGTGTTCCGATATCTCAGAGGGTGCCACAAAGAAGAGGGAGTCAAACTATTCTCCAAGGCACCTGGGGGCAGGACAAGAAGCAATGGGTGGAAACTAATCAAGGAGAGAAGCAACTTAGAACTGAGGAGAAATTTCCTGACAGTTAGAACAATTAATAAGAGGAACAGAAGTTGCCTCCAGAAGTTGTGAATGCCCCAACCCTGGAAGTCTTTAAAAAGATGTTGGATAGCCATTTGTCTGAAATGGTATAAGGTTCCTGCCCACGCAGGGGGTTGGACTAGAAGACCTACAAGGTCCCTTCCAACTCTGCTATTGTATTGTATTATTGTATTGTAATGAAACGTCTACAAGAAAACAAGCATGCTCAGAGGGCAACAAGGACCCTTCATTTCAACCCTGAGCTGCAAAAATTCTCCTTTATTGGTAGCTCTTACTCTCTGTTCTATGGAGAAGAACAACGCACGCTTGTGTACCGCTAGAGCACATTCTCTAATACGGCCACTAGAGGGTGCTACACTGCTGTGGTTGATTCTCATTGACTTTCCAGCTGTCAAGTTTCAACCGCATCTTTTAACTCCGTATTTGAGGAGCTCCATTGACTGAGCTACCCCAGGAACCAGGCAGAAACAAACAGATGGTGATGCCCACTGAAGTAAAAAAAAAAAAAATACTGCCAGGAGGAGAGGGCAAGGCAAAAAGAAAGAGCCGAATTCCCAATTTGTATCTAGAACTGAGTTAACTGCAGGAAGAGGCAAACTGGGTTCAATTAGATAGGAAGGCATAGATGTAGGTCAGGGGTCAGCAATGTATGGCTCTGGAGCCGCATGTGGCTCTTTCATCCCTCTGCTGCGGCTCCCTGTCGCTGGTCGGCGCCACAATTTTGAGAGGAGCTTCAGGTTGAGGGGGGGGAGAGAAGCACAGTGCACCAGGAGAAATCTCTATGGCAAGGGGCGGGTTTTTCAGTCAGCTCCACAGTTGATAGGGCTTTCAGTTACGACAGGTACAGGTACGCCACACTAGGAGGAGAGTCTATGGTGGGGGAACCGAACTTCCGATCAGCTGCTGAATTGAACTTCCGGTTAGGAGCTTTGTGGCTCCCGGTGTTTTCTTTTCTCTGGGAAACGGATCCAAATGGCTCTTTGAGTGTTTAAGGTTGCCGGTTCCCTGATCTAGGTTCTAATCCTGCCTTAGCCAAGGAACCTCACTGGCTCCCATTGAGTAACTTTCTCTCCCTTGTGGGACTCTCGTTGGGAAGGAGAGAGAAAGAAAGCATGCCTCATTTATCACTAGAAGCTTTCAAGAAGAGACGGAACTAACATCTGTCCGAAATGGTGTAGGTGGCAGTGGTTCTCAACCTGTGGCTCGGGGTGCCTTTGGGGGTCAAACACCCTTTCACAGGGGTCACCTAAGACCATTGGAAAACACATATTTTCGAAAGAATACTGAAAACATAAAATAATTTTATGGTTGGGGGGTCACCACAACATGAGGGACTGAATGAAAGGGTAGCGGCATTAGGAAGGTTGAGACTCCACTGGTGGGTCTCCTGCTTGGGCGGGGTGGGTGAGGGATTGGGCTAGATCAGGGGTCTGCAAAGTGGGCTCTTTTAAGACTGGTGGACTTCAACTCCCAGCTGGCTGGGGAATTCTGGGAGTTGAAGTCCACCAGTTGTAAAAGAGCCAACTTTGTAGACCCCTGGGCTAGATGATCTACAAGGTCCCTTCCAACGCTCTTATTCTGTTATTCATTAACTTGAGCTCCTGGATTTTGACTTTAGATCATAGAGTCACAGGGCTGGAAGGGACAATATACTAAGAAAATGTTTGGGCTCCCACATTACTACTTTTGAAGCTGCTTTGGCCGTGTTTACATGAATTTTACATGATTTCTGTGTACCATCGCTTGAAAGCTGCTCAATCTGAGAAAGTCTAATGGAAGAAATTATCTTGATTTATTTTTTTTAATTTTGGAATGTAAGCAATTAAAACCAGGAAGGCTGCAAAGAATAGCAAAGTCCTGATCAGAAAGAAGCCATGTTCCATCCAGGTGAATTTCTACCGATGTCGTCTATGAAGGGCACTGCCCTGGCAAATTCTTTTGTTCTGTTGGAAGAAATGTCCTTCTGGGTTCAGTTCCAAGTGGGGGAAAAGACATTGGCTTCATTGAAGGATAGAGGGATAAAATCAAGATCACGTGAAGTGTTAATGCCACTTTATAAGGCCTTGGTAAGGCCACACTTGGAATACGGCATCCAGTTTTGGTCACCACGATGTAGAAAAGACGTGGAGACTCTAGAAAGAGTGCAGAGAAGAGCAACCAAGAGGATTAGGGGGCTGGAGGCTAAAACATATGAAGAACGGTTGCAGGAACTGGGTAGGTCTAGTTTGATGAAGAGAAGGACCAGGGGAGACATGATAGCAGCGTCTGTGCTTCCTCCGTGTCAGGCTGCGACAATCACACATTCTCTTGACGTGGATTTGAACAAATACATGCATTTCATCTCCTTGTTTTCCTCATGGGCAGTTGGCCACAATCGCAACTTCCATTCCCCGCCATCCTGTCAGAGCTGAAGAAGCTTTAACAGACAGATTAACAGAGTTGGAAGGGACCTCGCAGGTCATCTAGTCCAACCCCCTGCCCAAGCAGGTGACCCTACATCTGCCTCTACCTAGGATCGAACTCACAACCTCCTGACTGGGAGGCGAGAGCGCCACCTCTAGGCCACATGATAGGGATAAATGTCTCGCTTAAGCACAGGAACTTTGGCCTCGATTGTGCTCGTACATCTGCCTGTACTGATTTACTCTGAACTCAGCTGCCAAATGTCCCAAAGGTGCTTTTTTTTCAGGAGGCAACTGGACTTTCTTGTGGGTTGTTGTTTTTTATTATTTAAAGACCTTTTGCTTCTCATCCAAGAAGGGAAGCTGCTGTGGCCTAGAGGTAGAGCTCTCACCTCACAAGCAGGAGGTTGTGAGTTCGATCCTAGGTAGAGGCAGATGTAGGGTCTCCTGCTTGGGCTAGATGACCCGCGAGGTCCCTTCCAACTCTGTTAATCTGTCTGTTAAAGCTTCTTCAGCTCTGATGGGGAATGGAAGTTGCGATTGTGGCCAACGGCCCCTGAGGAAAACACGGAGATGAAATGCATGCATTTGTTCCAATCCACGTCAAGAGAATGGGTGGCTGTCGCAGCCTGACACGGAGGAAACACAGACGGCTTTGCACGTGGTGTTGTTCAGCCACACTGGTTGAACGCCTGCCAGCCACTGATGACAGCAGGGAAGTGATGCAAAGAAAGGCCTTCATCAACGAGGCTGTCTAGACAGGGCCTGGGCCAGCGGTGGGTTCCTGCCAGTTCTAGCCTCTTCTATAGAAGAGGTTCCACAAATCTACAGTGCCGTTTAGAACCGGTTCCAACTGGTTCCCCCTGCCTGTCCGCCCATCCTCAAGATGAAGAGTGAGAGGAGGAATTCTGGGAGTTGAAGTCCACAAGTTTGTTTTTTTTTGAAAAGTATTTTATTGGTTTTCAAAGTTTTTACAAGGGAAAAGGTATAGGGTGAAGGTAACATTTTGGTAGCTTCCCTGCCGTTGGTGGTGGCCCTCCCAAAAACTTCATAAATTTACAATTTTAAAAGTAAAGGGTAAACATATAAAAAGATTACATTGTACAGTCCATAATTCAATCATCTTTTTCTTTGCCATTTGATCTTGTATCAACAATTACAATCGTGTTTCAAATAAAATCATTTTTGCGATCTAAGTCTTTTCGCAATTGACTCCTTTTCCCTGTCCCCGGGCGGGGCCATCGCTCCCTCCGTTCCCCCGTCTTCACCTCCCAACTGGGGAGAATGTTTTTTAATAAAAGCCTCCACCTCACTTAGTGTTTTGATTTTTACTCTGCCCCCCTCCCAGAAGATCAGCATTCCCTCTGGTAATAACCACTTGAACCATATTCCCTTATTATATAATTTCTTAGACATATTTCTCTAATGTTTTTCGGAATCTGTTTCAAAATGATTATTTCTTTATCCTGGTATTTTAAAATTCCATCCCATTGAGCCCTCAATATCTCATCCCTTGTGGATCTCCTAAGAAATTTAACATGAACTTCTCTTGGTACGTTATTTATCCTAGCATGTTGAATTAATTCTATAAACCAGGTCCATATCCCACCAGAGTTGATCTTTCTCTCTTTTAAGGTATAAAAATATGCAACGCTTCACGAATTTGCGTGTCAACCTTGCACAGGGCCAGGCTAATCTTCTCTGTATCGTTCCAATTTTAGTATATGTGCTGTAACTTGACAGCTTTAAGACTTGTGTGCTTCAAATGCCAGAGTTCCTGAGCCAACATGACTGGAGGAGGAATTCTGGGAGTTGAAGTCCACAAGCCTTAAAGCTGTCAAGTTTGAACACCCCTGGGGTTTTCTTTTTCTATTTTTTTTTGAAAAGTATTTTATTGGTTTTCAAAATTTTACAAGGGAAAAGGTATAGGGTAAAGGTAACATTCTGGGTTGTTTTTTTTAAAGGGTTATGGTTGCAAGGATCTCGTAACTTGACAGCTTTAAGATCTCCGTGCTTCAAATGCCAGAGTTTCTGAGCCAACATTTTGGTTGCTAAGCAAGAGCATTGTTAAGTGAGTTTTACCACATTTTACAAGTTGGCCACGCCCACCCAGTCACATGACTGCCAAGCCACTCCCACTTGGTCACATGGCTGGCAAGCCACTCCCACAAAACAGGCTACACCTACAGAAGAGGTTCTAACACAATTTGAAACCCACCACTGGCCTGGATTCTCCCATATCAGGCTGGTGATGAAATTTGGATGCTATTGCTCAGGATGCAATTTCTGCGGTCAAAAAACCTGGAGACTAAACCATATGAAGAACGGCTGCAGGTTTTGGATCTGGCCAGTCTAAAGAAAAGAAGAATTAGGGGTGACATGAGAGCAGTATCTCAGTATTTGAGAGGCTGCCACAAAGAAGTCAACTTACTCTCCAAAGCACCTGCGGGCAGGACAAGAAACCATGAATGGAAGCTAATCAAGGAGAGAAGCAACCGGGAATTAAGGAAAAACTTCCTATCAGTGAGGAGAATTAATCAGTGGAACAGCTTGGCCTTCAGAAGTTGTGGGTGGTCCATCACTGGAGGATTTTAAGAAGAGACTAACAACTCTGTTGTTCTATTCTATTCTATTCTGTTCTGTTCTGTTCCTTTTCTTTCCTATTCTATTCTATTCTATTCTCTACTCTACTCTACTCTACTCTACTCTATTCTAAGTTCTGTTCCTTTCCTTTCCTGTGTTCTATTCTATTCTATTTACTCTACTCTACTCTACTCTACTCTACTCTACTCTACTCTAAGTTCTTTTCCTTTCCTATTCTATTCTATTCTCTACTCTACTCTACTCTGCTCTATGTTCTGTTCCTTTCCTGTGTTCTATTTTATTCTATTTGCTCTACTCTACTCTACTCTACGTTCTGTTCCTTTTTCCTTCCTATCCTATCCTATCCTATGTTCTGTTCTGTTCCTTTTTCCTTTCCATTCCTTTCCTGTGTTCTATTCTATTTACTCTACTCTACTCTACTCTAAGTTCTATTCCTTTCCTTTCCTGTGTTCTATTCTATTCTATTTACTCTACTCTACTCTACTCTACTCTAAGTTCTATTCCTTTCCTTTCCTGTGTTCTATTCTATTCTATTTACTCTACTCTACTCTACTCTACTCTACTCTACTCTACTCTACTCTACTCTACTCTACTCTACTCTAAGTTCTATTCCTTTCCTTTCCTGTGTTCTATTCTATTCTATTTACTCTACTCTACTCTAAGTTAAGTTCCTTTCCTTTCCTTTCCTGTGTTCTATTCTATTCTATTTACTCTACACTACTCTACTCTACTCTACTCTACTCTAAGTTCTATTCCTTTCCTTTCCTGTGTTCTATTCTATTCTATTTACTCTACTCTACTCTACTCTATTCTAAGTTCTATTCCTTTCCTTTCCTGTGTTCTATTCTATTCTATTTACTCTACTCTACTCTAAGTTAAGTTCCTTTCCTTTCCTTTCCTGTGTTCTATTCTATTCTATTTACTCTACTCTACACTACTCTACTCTACTCTAAGTTCTATTCCTTTCCTTTCCTGTGTTCTATTCTATTCTATTTACTCTACTCTACTCTACTCTACTCTACTCTAAGTTCTATTCCTTTCCTTTCCTGTGTTCTATTCTATTCTATTTACTCTACTCTACTCTAAGTTAAGTTCCTTTCCTTTCCTTTCCTGTGTTCTATTCTATTCTATTTACTCTACTCTACTCTACTCTACTCTACTCTACTCTACTCTAAGTTCTATTCCTTTCCTTTCCTGTGTTCTATTCTATTCTATTTACTCTACTCTACTCTAAGTTAAGTTCCTTTCCTTTCCTGTGTTCTATTCTATTCTATTTACTCTACTCTACACTACTCTACTCTACTCTACTCTACTCTACTCTAAGTTCTATTCCTTTCCTTTCCTGTGTTCTATTCTATTCTATTTACTCTACTCTACTCTACTCTACTCTAAGTTCTATTCCTTTCCTGTGTTCTATTCTATTCTATTTACTCTACTCTACTCTACTCTACTCTACGTTCTGTTCCTTTCCTTTCCTGTGTTCTATTCTATTCTATTTACTCTACTCTACTCTAAGTTCTGTTCCTTTCCTGTGTTCTATTCTATTCTATTTACTCTACTCTACTCTAAGTTCTGTTCCTTTCCTTTCCTATTCTATTCTATTATATTATATTCTCTTCTCTTCTCTATTCTACTCTACTCTACTCTATGTTCTGTTCCTTTCCTGTGTTCTATTCTATTTGCTCTACTCTACTCTACGTTCTGTTCCTTTTTCCTTCCTTTCCTATCCTATCCTATGCTCTGTTCTGTTCTGTTCCTTTTTCCTTTCCATTCCTTTCCTGTGTTCTATTCTATTCTATTTACTCTACTCTACTCTACTCTACTCTACTCTACTCTACTCTACTCTACTCTACGTTCTGTTCCTTTCCTTTCCTGTGTTCTATTCTATTCTGTTTACTCTACTCTACCCTACCCTACTCTACCCTACATCTGAGAAGGACTTCACTGCGACATAAAGCAAGGAAAAACAAACCATGGGCCAGAAACGTTTCCTAATCTTGCTTCCATCTCACTTTGTTGTCTCGGTGCAACACTAACCCTGGCTAAAGCAGAATTCACTTCCTCTTCCCGCCCACGGAGGGCAGTGGAGTTGCATTCTTCCACACACTTCAAACTCTCGGAGTCCTTCTGAAGCACAAGATCTGGTGGTAAACTTTTGAACCCTTTTTTCTTTGGCTCAGCCCTGTGTTTTGGTCTCCATGTCAGATTAATCTTCTTACCGCTGCAGAATCTTGCGAAAGAGTTAATCAGTAACTCAGATGCTTATCGGCTCTTCGGGGGCCCTTTGCTACCTATCTTGAAAACCTGGGTTGCTTTGTATCTTTTTTTTCTTCTTCTTCTTCTTAATCAGTAACTAAAGTGAATAAATACACCTGTTCCTGCAGAGTATGTAGGCTTTCCCCTCATGTCCGGTGGCTAAAACTTCCTCTGCAAAAGGAATAAACTCCTTTTCCTACAAGGTCAGGGGCAAAATCTTTGCTCCTCAACCTTGAGGCTGTTGCAAAGGAGTGTTGTTTATTTATTAGATTTTTATCCTGCCTTTATTACTTTATAAGTAACTCATGGAAGCAAACATATCTAATGCTCCTTTGTCTTGCTATTCTTCTCGCAGCAACGACAACAGCCCTGTGGGGTGGGGTGATCTGAGAGACAGAAACTGGCCCAAAGTCACCCAGCTAGCTTCCATGCTTAAGAAAACACTAGAACTCACCATCACCTGGTGATTGGCCCAAAGTCACCCTACTGACTTTCATGCCTAAGGAAGGACTAGAACTCACAATCACCTGGTGATTGGCCCAAAGATACCCATCCAGTTTTCATGCCTAAGGAAGGACTAGAACTCACCATCACCTGGTGATTGGTCCAAAGTCACACAACTGACTTTCATGCCTAAGGAAGGACTAGAACTCACAATCCCCTGGTGATTGGTCCAAAGATACCCATCCAGTTTTCATGCCTAAGGAAGGACTAGAACTCACCATCACCTGGTGGTTGGTCCAAAGTCACCCAACTGACTTTCATGCCTAAGAAAGGACTAGAACTCACCATCACCTGGTGATTGGTCCAAAGATACCCATCCAGTTTTCATGCCTAAGGAAGGACTAGAACTCACCATCACCTGGTGATTGGCCCAAAGTCACCCAACTGACTTTCATGCCTAAGAAAGGACTAGAACTCACCATCACCTGGTGATTGGCCCAAAGATACCCATCCAGTTTTCATGCCTAAGGAAGGACTAGAACTCACCATCACCTGGTGATTGGCCCAAAGTCACCCAACTGACTTTCATGCCGGTTGGATGGCCTTGCAGTCCAAGGGACTCAATGCAGGAGTCTTCTCCAGCACCAGAGCTCAAAGGCCTCCATTCTTTGGCCCTCAGCGTTTCTTAGGGTCCAACTTTCACAGCCATCCATTGCAACCTCTATGGTTACAGTGCAATATTAAGGCAATGTCGGTTTTCAGTTTCAATTTATATAGCACGTGAAGGATGTGTTTTTGTGTTTTTATTTTTATCGTTCTAATGCAGACCGAAGATGTCATTTAATTTCATTGTACGAGTTGCAATGACCATAAAGTAAACTGAACTCAAAGAGCACAATTCCAAGCGCAGGTCAGATCAGAACAATAGATGTTCGGTCAATGTTTCAGGGAAAATTCCTAACTAGATCAGCAACTCGGGGAGAACCTGCCAAGAGCGGTCATCAAATCCATGTGTGCCTGGCCGGTTTCCCATCACATTTGGCAAAAACAAGCCATCTTCTGGGAGGCTGCTTAAAGAAATAACCCTCGGAAAAGAATCCAGCTACCTAAACGGGAGTTTTTTCCCCCTGTTTGTGAATCCAGATTGCAGGCCATCCCAACACAGGAAACAGACAGATCTGACTTCAACGCTTTCCTGAAAACGTGTCTCTTTGATTCTAATGATAGAATCTCCCCCCCTTTAAAAAAAATAAAAATAAATTCAATCCACTCTTCCTGTAAACAAACGTCACCTGAGCCCTGGAGATCACCCGTGTCTGATTCCCCGTTTCTGGAGGGTCAGAACGGACAACCGCAAACGACAGCAACCAAAGAGATAAAAGAAAACAACCGAGACGGAACTGACTTCGGGCGACTTCCTCTTTCAAAAATAGATCGGATCGCGGCCTCGCGGCAAAGCAGTAGCTGCTTCCTTTGAATCTCGGTGTCCCTCCACCCCCCAGCGCTTCCTTTGAAGGGTGACTTGGCAGTCGCAACTGCCATGGCAGCCCCTACCTCTTTCTCCGTGGATTGCACAAGAGAGGCATCAATTAGAACCATTAAATCAGTTGCCTCCAGAAGTTGTGGGTGCACCTAAACTTCTCAAACCATCCAAAGAATGTCCGAGGCAGTGGTGGGTTTCAACCGGTACGGCCTGGTACGGCCGTACTTGTAGTATCAGGGAGCAGCTGACAGCGTATCGGTACGGTGGCTGAGTTGGCCCACTCGCTTGCCCGTGTTCTATGCCTGTTTTTAAAAGCAACCAGCCAATTGCGCATGCAGGAACAGTGTGTGGCACCTGTGCAGTGCATGTGCATGAATGGGATGCCCGGTCCCGTGAACAGCATACCGGTAGCGACGGGGAGAGGAACCCATCACTGGTCCAAGATCATCCCCATCAATCCCGACAGGGCAAGCCAGTAGAATATAAACTGAGCAAACACCGCTCCCTTCTAGCACTGATGATGTTGCCTAGTTGGGTAATGAAATGTCCTCAAGAAAGCCTCAGAGAGCCCCAAGGACCCCTCATTTTAACCCTGAACTACAAATGTTCTCCTTTACTGGCACCTTCATCTCATCCACACTCAAATCCACCACAGCCCAAAGTCAACTTTGCCCCAAAGGTGGTGTCGTTTTTTCAAGAGGCCACAGGACTTTACAATAATACAATACAATAGCAGAGTTGGAAGGGACCTTGGAGGTCATCTAGTCCAACCCCCCCACCTAGGCAGGAAGCCCTATACCGTTTCAGACAAATGGCTATCCAACATCTTCTTAAAGACTTGCAGTGTTGGGGCCTTCACAACTTCTGGAGGCAAGCTGTTCCACTGGTTAATTGTTCTCACTGTCAGGAAATTTCTCCTCAGCTCTAAGTTGCTTCTCTCCTTGATTAGTTTCCACCCTTTGCTTCTTGTTCTACCCTCAGGTGCTTTGGAGGATAGCTTGACTCCCTCTTCTTTGTGGCAACCCCTGAGATATCGGAAGACTGCTATCATGTCTCCCCTAGTCCTTCTTTTCATTAAACTAGACATGCCCAGTTCCTGCAACCGTTCTTCATATGTTTTAGTCTCTAGTCCCTTAATCTGTTCCCTAGTCCCTTTCTGTTTTTTCTTTGAAGACATTTTGCTTCTTGCTCAAGAAGCTTCTTCAGCTCTGACTGAATGGTGGGGAATGGAAGGATTTATACTCCTTGAAGACAGTTGATCATTTCTGTCTGCAAAGAGTATAAATCAGGGGCGAAATCAACTTACCTTCCCTACTGGTTCGCAAATGTGAGCGTGCATGCGCGGGCACTTGCTTTGCTTATACATGCCACCTCCGTGCATAGGCAGGACCCTCCGCGCATGCGGCGAGCATCAAAAACAGGACATGATGACGTCCATGTGGGTGGGTGGAGCCTCCCACTGCCGCTGCTATTGGTTCACCTGAACCAGACAGAACCGGCTGAATTGCACCATTCTTCATCCTCCACCATCCAGTCAGAGTTGAAGAAGCTTCTTAGATGAGAAGCAAAGTGCCTTCAAAGAAAAACCAGAAAGTCCAGTTGCCGCTTGAAAAAGCACCTTTGGGGCAACCATGACCTGGATGGCTGAGAATCTCCATAGACAATGTCACTTTTGCTATTAAAGTAGTATTTTCTTCCTTATTCTAACTTTCTTCCTGATTCCAATACATTCCAAACCAGCCTTGCAGCCTTGTTTTTTCCAGTCCAGTTGCGTTTGAGGGGGGTGGGATGAGATAAGCTAAACCTCTTCAAAGAAAAACCAGAAAGCCCATTTACCGCTTGAAAAAGCACCTTTGAGACAACTATCACTTGGATAACTGAGAATTTCCACAGACATTTAGCCATATACCATATTTTGGGGAGTATACAACGCACCGGAGTATAAGATGCACCAAGATTTTGAAGAGGCAAATTTAAAAAAAAAAGTTTTTGCACTCTGCAGACCTCCCCAAATCATCCTGTTTTTCACTAACACGGACCCATTTTTTGTCAAAAAAAGGACATGCATAGCCTTTAAGAGGCTTATAGAGTGCTCCTGGGGACTGGGAGGGGCAAAAATGAGCAAATAACGGCCCATTTTTCGCTCATTTTTGCCTTCCCCAGCCCCCAGGAGCACTCTATAAGCCTCCTAAAGCCTATGCACGACCCTTTTTGCAAAGGGGGCAGAGTTTCGGGAAGCCACAAATACTATATTCAATGCATAAGATGCACTCAGATTGTCAGCCTCTTTTTTGAGGGGGAAAAACGTGCGTCTTATATTCCGAAAAATATGGTACTTTGGGATAAACATCCTCCTGCTGACTAGTAACAATGATGATGATGGGGATGATGTTATATGTCATATGTTAATAGTGTTAATGTTAATTAATATGTTAATAATGCAGCTTCCTGCAATAACACCAGCGGAACTGCAAAAACTGTGGTACTACGAACATCATATATTTTAAGAAGATACTTGGTTGATACCTAGGATGCTGGCAGCAACACATATCAATCATTAGCACCAGTCAATGGTATTTGTGACCCAAGATGTCTGCTAAGTGACCCAGGCTACATTTGATTGGATTGGATTGGATTGGATTTATATATACCGTGCCATTCTCCCAAAAGGGACTCGGGGCGGTGCACAGGAAATTAAAACTTAATAAAACAATACAAAGAATAAATACATCCTAGACTGAATAAAATCCTATTAAATTAAAGATGCCTGTGCTAAAATCAATTTAAAACCCTTATTAAAACTTTGTGTAATTTAAAACCAGTCGATGATATAATCTCGGAAGTTAGGCCAGGCCAGCTAAGTGAAAGAAATGCGTCTTTAGGTGTTGGCGGAAGAGGCATGATGTTTCTAAGATCAGGGGGTAGATCGTTCCAGAGGGCAGGGCCCACCACAGAGAAGGCCCTTCCCCTGGGTGTCGCAAGCCGGCATTGCCCGGCCGTAGGCACCCGGAGAAGACCCTCTCTGTGGGAGCGAATCGGTCGAAGGGATGTGTGAGGTACATGGTGAAAGAGATTCATCTAAAATGTCATTGATTCAAGTTTTCCTTCTGATGTTATAACCTCATACCATTTGGCCTCTTATCAAGAACATTCTGCACTTCTGAAGTTAAAGGCCAATAACAGACAAAAGGCACGAAATTTTACAAATCAGTGGCATTTTGGGCCTCATAAAAACCACCCAAATATGAACTACATTCAAGCATCTGGGAGAATCAAATCCCGTTCGAGAACTTCTTGAAAACCTCCAGAACAATAGAATTACAGAGTTGGAAGGGACCTTGGAGGTCTTCTAGTCCAACCCCCTCTACAGGCAGGAGACCCTATAGCATTTCAGACAAATGGTTGTCCAATCTCTTCTTAAAATCTTCAGTGTTGGAGCAACGACAACTTCTGGTGGCAAGTCGTTCCACTGATTATTTCTTCTTAGTGTCAAGAAATTTCTCCTTAGTTCTGTTCAACTGAAGTCCACCATATTTCGAAAAGCCAACTTGGCTGTATTAAAAGACAATAAGGGAGTTCAACTGAAGAAGGAATTAGGCTGATCTCTGAAGGAACAGCTGATCTTTATTTGGTGAGCGGCCACCAGGATAATACAATAATACAATAGCAGAGTTGGAAGGGATCTTGAAGGTCTTCTAGTCCAACCCCCTGCTTAGGCAGGAAACCCTATACCGTTTTAGAAAAATGGCTATCCAACATCTTCTTAAAGACTTCCAGTGTCGATTGGTCCAGAATGTCAAGTTACAAACACACAGGTTCCATTCCCTGTGATGTGACTATATCATTGTTATGTTACCTATAGATGTAAAAAAAACAAAAAAAACCCCAACCATAGCTTTGGTCATATGAGGACTTCTCATTCTTGATTTATGAGGTAAAGATTTATGAGGTAAAGAATCACAGTTGGGTAAGTATACTTTTTTTTTTTAATTATATATTTTCTGAGAAGGTATATTTAGGCCTGTGACGTTAAGTTATTATAGTTCAAGAGAATTAATTTCAGTCTCTACAGAATGTAATCAGGGATGGAAAATCACTAAAATCCTCTCTCCATAATTCATCATCATTGTTATTCTTAAAATAAATGTTCCAGGTGTAGTTTTATGAAACAAGACAGAGTAGTTACAACAAGACAGAGTGGCTGGAACAATTAATTTGTGGAAGGAATGACTTGCCTCCAGAAATTGTTAGTGCTCCAACACTGAAGATTTTAAGAAGAGATTGGACAACCATTTGTGTGAAATGCTATAGGGTCTCCTGCCTGTACAGGGGGTTGGACAAAAGATTTCCAAGGTCCTTTCCAACTCTGTAATTCTATTGTTCTTTTATTAATCTTTCTCAATTTTGGTCCCTTTGAGATGGGTGGACTTCAAATTCCAGAAATCCTTTCCCTTCCCACCATCTTAAAGTGGCCACGTTTGAGAAACTCAAACTCAGACGATCTGGTAGCTACGGTAGAATGTAAGTTTATTTACAACAAGTTAAGTTTGTTCAAACACTTTGGCCACCTAATGAGAAGGAAGGACTCACTGGAGAAGAGCCTCATGCTGGGAACGATGGAGGGCAAAGGAAGAAGGGGACGACAGAGAAGGAGGTGGCTGGATGGAGTCACTGAAGCAGTAGGCGTGAGCTTAAATGGACTCCAGAGGATGGTAGAGGACAGGAAGGCCTGGAGGAACGTTGTCCACAGGGTCACAATGGGTAGGACACAACTTCCCAACTAACAACAACAACAACAAGTTTGTTCATATTATCTTGCTTTTATACCACAACCCATAAAAGTCTGGATTCACTCTACATGCCAATCCAAGCAAACATATTGTAGCTTAATAATGGAAGCCAAAATATTACAACTATTCCTGCTTTTCATTTGTCTAGATCAGGGGTTCCCAAACTTGGCAATTTGAAGACTTGTGGAGTTCAACTCCCAGAATTCTCCAGCCAGCAGAGCAAGTCTTCAAGTTGCCACGTTTGGGAACCCCTGGTCAAGATCTTCCTTTGAACCCATAACTAAATTGGTTCCTATATTGACTTCCTATATTGATTTAACTAAATCAATATAGGAACTCCTCCTTACAATACAATACAATACAATACAATAGCAGAGTTGGAAGGGACCTTGGAGGTCGTCTAGTCCAACTCCCTGCCTAGGCAGGAAGCTCTATAACATTTCAGACAAATGGCTATCCAACATCTTCTTGAAGACTTGTAGTGCTGGGGCATTCACAACTTCTGGAGGCAAGCTGTTCCACTGATTAATTGTCCTAACTGTCAGGAAATTTCTCCTCAGCTCTAAGTTGCTTCTCTCTTTGATTAGTTTCCACCCATTGCTTCTTGTTCTGCCCTCAGGTGCTTTGGAGAATAGTTTGACTCCCTCTTCTTTGTGGCAACCCCTGAGATATTGGAAGACTGCTATCATGTCTCCCCTGGTCCTTCTTTTCATTAAACTAGACATGCCCAGTTCCTGCAACTGTTCTTCATATGTTTTAGCCTCCAGTCCCCTAATCCTCTTTGTTGCTCTTCTCTGCACTCTTTCTAGAGTCTCCACATCTTTTCTACATCATGGTGACCAAAACTGAACATTCATTTAACCATTCAAAGTTACAATGACACTGAAAAAAGGGACTTGTGACCAGTCTTCACATCTATAAGCACTGCAGCATCTTCACAGTCACATGATCATCATTTGGTTGCTTGGGAACCGTGATGTATTTATGATGGTTGCGGTATGTCAGGGTCCCACATCTGCCATTTTGTGACATTCCCCACTGGCTTCCAACAAGCGAAATCAATGGGGAATCCACAGGAGAAACCCGATTCGCTTAACAACTGCAGGAACTCACTTAACAACGGCAGAGATTATTAGTACCGTTTTATAAAGCCTTAGTGAGACCACACCTAGGTTTACAGCAGTGGTGGGTTTCTGTAGGCTCGCACCTACTCGCAAGAGCCGGATGGTGAAATTTAGAGAGCCGGTGAGAAGGGGTTCCACCGGTGGACCCAGAAGTAAGTCTGGCCTGCTGCTGCTGGTAACCCAATGGGAAGGAAAGGAAGGGAAGGCAGAAAGTAAGAAAGGAAAGGAAAGGAAAGGAAAGGAAAGGAGGGAGGGAGGGAGGAAGGAAGGAAGGAAGGAAGGAAAGAAAGAAAGAGAAAGAAAGAAAGAAAGAAAGAAAGAAAGAAAGAAAGAAAGAAAGAAAGAAAGAAAGAAAGAATTTATCATCGCAATTGAGCCCAAAATTTTGGTTGCTAAGCAAGAGCGTTGTTAAATGAGTTTCACCACATTTTACAAGTTGGCCACTCCCACCCTGTCACATGACTGCCACGCCACGCCCACAAAATAGGCCACACCTAGAGAGTAGGTCCTAAAAAAATTTGAAACCCACCACTGGTTTACAGCATCCAGTTTTGGCCACCACATTACAAAAAAGATATTGAGGCTTTGGAAAAAAGCAAAGATGATTGAAGGTCTGGAAAGAAAAACATATGAACAGTTGCAGGAGATGGGTTTGGCTAGTCTAGAGAAAAGAAGGACCAGGGGTGACATGATAGCCGTTTTCCAGTATTTGAAGGGCTACCACAAAGAAGAGGGGGCCAATTTATTTTCTAAAGCACCAGAAGGCAGGACAAGAAACGATGGATAGAAACTAAACCAGGAGAGAAGCAACCTGGAATTGAGGAGAAACTTCCTAATAGCGAGAACAATTAACCAGTGGAAAATTGCCTTCCGAAGTTGAAGGTGCTTCCTCACTGGAAGTTTGTAAGAAAGGATGGGACAGTCCCTTGCCTGGAATGCTTTAGGGTCTTCTGCTTGAGCAGGGGGCTGGACTAGAAGACCTCCGAGGTCCCTTCCAGCTCTATTCTGATTGAATCATTCATTGATCACTTCACAATCATGGCAAAAAAAAGGTTGTAAAAATCAGGTGTGATTCACCTGAAAGCCACCTTTTTATAAAATCAGGTATGACTCACTTAGCAATGGCATTGCAGTTGTAAGTTGGGGAGTACCATGTTTCCCAAAAAATAAGACAGGGTCTTCTTTTCTTTTCTTTTTGAGGGGGTGTGTGTAATTTTTTATTTGTTTTGAACAAACACAGATAAAACAAACATAGCGAAAAGAACATAAAAAGCCATCTTCCATTCCAAATTATAAATTGTAAAAAATGTGTCAGTTAATCACAAATTTCTATGCGTTTCTTCCATAGTCGCCCCTTGTTTTTCATGTCCATTATTACAATTATTATATCTCAACCTTAATTTAATTGATTGTTTTTACAACCTTTTGTATGTAAAGTAAAAGTATATAATGGCATTCTATTAATAAGACAAACAAAGAAAAAAAGAGAATAAAATTAAGAATAAAAATTAAAAGGAATAGTCATCACTCTACATCAGGGGTCTCCAACCTTTGCAACTTGAAGTCTGAAAGACTTCAGCTCCCAGAATTCTTCAGCCAGCAAAGCTGGGAGGTGAAGTCCTTCAGACTTAAAGTTGCAAAGGTTGGAGACCCCTGCTCTACATTATATCCTTTAGAAAGCGCACCGACCGGCCACACATAACTTCTGTGCATCTCTAAAATGATTATTTTCTTTTGACTCCCGAAATAAGCGGTTGGCCTTATTTTCAGGGAGGTCTTATTATTTTTGAGGTGCAGGAGGAGGCGAGTGGTCACCTCACGGCTGCTGCTGTGTTGCAATATTTTCAGGGGGGGGGCTTATTTTAGCGCATGCGCTCAGAAGCCCGGGGAGGTCTTATTTTCAGGGAGACAGGTGACCTGCATGGGAGATAATAAAGGGGAACGTGGCTGGTTAGAGATGTGGAATTAAATGAGAACCATTCAATTCAAAGAAGCTCAAGAGTTCCTCATAACATAAAATGAAGGCCAGATAACGGAAATGACAGGCGGCGTGGAGCCACACGCTTTTCAACTTCCTTCCCGCGTGAGTTTTAGAAGATTCTGGAAGACAAATGTTATGTGTCGCGGATATAACTAGGCTCGGGGCCTAGTTATATCCACGACTGCCTCCTGCCCCATACATCCCTTTGACCGATCCGCTCCCACAGAGAGGGCCTTCTCAGGGTACCATTGGCCGGGCAATGCCGGTTGGCGGTGCCCAGGGGAAGAGCCTTCTCTGTGGCGGGCCGTGCCCTCTGGAACGACCTTCCCTGCGCACCATCGTGGACCTCCGCCTTTTCCGCCAACATCTTAAAACCTATTTATTCCAACAAGCCGGCCTAGCATAACCCCGTTTCTGATTTTTATAGGGATAATTTTAAATTTTATAGCTTTATTAATTTTAGCACAGGGAATATTTAATTAGTTTTTTAATAATTTTGTATTTTTGTATTTTGTATGATTTTAATGATGCCTGTGCGCCGCCCAAGGTCCTTTTTTAGGAGAAGGGCAGGGTATAAATTTAATAAAAGAAAATAAAATAAATGTTATGAGCTGCGGTGGTGCAGTGGTTAGAGTGCAGTACTGCAGGCTACTTCTGCTGACTGCCAGCTGACTGCAAATCTGGCAGTTCAAATCCCACCAGTCTCAAGGGGGACTCGGGCCTTCCATCATTCCGAGGTGGATAAAATAAGGACCCAGATTGTTGGGGGCAAGGGGCTGACTCTGTAAACCGCTTAGAGAGGGCTGTAAAAGCACTGTGAAGCAGTATAGAAGTCCTCGTGCTATCGCTAAATGCTATTATTATTTCACCAGGCTTTCATCCAGGTTCAACCTTACTGGCATCTCTCTAGGAAGAAAGCAGATTTGTTATTGTTATTCCAATTATGCAATTTTGCAGAAATTTCACTTGTTTCTATTGTTAATGATCGTATACTCCCCCCAGAGGAGTTTTTTTTTTTTTTAGTAGATCGAGCTATAAAAACCTGTCGAATCAATATCAGTAAATAAACTTCTAAATGGAAAGCAAGCACCAGATCTGTGGGTCTTTAAAAAAAAAAAAAAAACCCAGAATAAATTCTGTAATTTCTGCAAATAAATAAATAAATAAATAAATAAATAAATAAATAAATAAATAAATAAATAAATAAATAAATAAATAAATAAATAAATAAATGACTTGCAACAAAGCAGATTCAAATGTCCCTGAACGATAACAACCGTTGTGTTCCACACTGCCTTCATTTGATTTGTATCAAAAGAGGCATTCAACATTCGGACTAATGGGTAGAGCTTGTGACTGGAATTCACCCACGCC
Source organism: Rhabdophis nuchalis (assembly GCA_039707465.1). Classification (NCBI taxonomy): domain Eukaryota; kingdom Metazoa; phylum Chordata; class Lepidosauria; order Squamata; family Natricidae; genus Rhabdophis; species Rhabdophis nuchalis. The sequence continues at coordinate 213,512,776 of CM077645.1, read as the reverse complement.
TGCTCACTGGATTCTAACAATGGATATAATAATGCCCATTATGCTGTGTTAAAAATAACATGAAGGGAAGTAATACTTCCTTTTAACTGAGATTTGAATTTTTGTTTTCCTTCTCCAGAAATCTTATTGCAAAGTATCCCAGAAGGATGGATTGCATAAATATATTGAATTGCAATTCATCCTGATCGAGAAAGTAAAAAACTGATTTTACAATCCTGACAACTTTCTAACGCAGAGAAGTTTGCAAATCAATTGCTAAAAGAAATATTCTTATTAATACCCTCAAGTAGAAGTGGTAGGCACGGCTTTCTAATATGGCTTCAATGGGGAAGGGTGGATCAGATCACTTTGATGCCCTCCCTCCTCTATCAATCTTTGAAAATCCAAAACTGCCTGACAAGGTTCATGCAGAGAGACCCAAGCTAAAATCTTGATTTCTCTTCAAACTAGTATAGCATTTCAGGTGTTGGCCTAGAAACCAGGAGATGGTGAGTTCTAGTCCTCTAGGCCAGTGTTTTTCAACCTTTTTTGTGCAAAGGCACACTTTTTTCATGAAAAAAATCACGAGGCACACCACCACCATTAGAAAATGTTAAAAAAAATTAACTCTGTGTCTATATTGACTATATATAAAGTAATTCTCTTGAATAGGAATCAAATAAGCACAAAGAAATTATTTTATAATTACTTTATTATGAAATAATAAAGAATCTAATGATTGGTCTATTTGTGAGCCGAAGCCGCATGTTACGGATGAAATCGGAATTTTCCCCACGGCACACCAGACAATATCTCACGGCACACTAGTGTGCCATGGCACAGTGGTTGAAAAACGCTGCTCTAGGCCTTAGGCGTGAAGGCTGTTCGGATGGTTTAGCTCCAATCACCAGGATCCTGTGAGTTCTATCCCGCCTTAGGCATGAAAACCAACTAGATGGCTTTGGCCAATGACCAGGAAACTCTGAGTTCTAGTCCCGCCTTACAAATGAAAGCTGCCTGGATAACTCTGGGCCAATCACCGGAGACTGTGAGCTCTAGTTCTGCCTTAGGCACGACAACCAACTGGATGGCTTTGGCCAATCAACAGGAGTTCTAGTCCCGTCTTATGTATGAAAGCCAAGTGGGCGACTTTGGGCCAATCATCAGGAGATCGTGAGTTCTAGTCCTGTCTTAAGCATGAAAGCTAAATTCAGTCATTTGGCAACTGGCTCTTACTTATGATAAATTGCAGTGTCCCTGGCTATGGGATCACCTTTTGTGACCATCTGATCAGCAAAAACAATGGGGAAACCAGATTCACGTAACAACCGTATTACTAACTTAACAACTGCAGTGATCCACTTAACAACGTGGGTAAGAAAATAAGATGGGGCAACCCCAAAGGTGCTTTTTTTTTCAAGAGGCAACTGGACTTTCTGGTTTTGCTTTGAAGATGTTTCGCTTCTCATCCAAGAAGCTAGATGTGGAGACTCTAGAAAGAGTGCAGAGAAGAGCAACAAAGAAGATTAGGGGACTGGAGACTAAAACATATGAAGAACGGTTGCAGGAACTGGATATGTCTAGTTTAATGAAAAGAAGGACTAGGGGAGACATGATAGCAGTCTTCCAGTATCTCAGGGGCTTCCACAAAGAAGAGGGAGTCAAACTATTCTCCAAAGCACCTGAGGGCAGGACAAGAAGAAGCAATGGGTGGAAACTAATCAAGGAGAGAAGCAACTTAGAACTGAGGAGAAATTTCCTGACAGTGAGAACAATTATATGTGAGACCGTCTCGTGCCCTATACATCCCTTAGACCGATACGCTCCCACAGAGAGGGCCTTCTCAGGGTGCCGTCGGCCGGACAATGCCGACTGGCGACACCCAGGGGAAGAGCCTTCTCTGTGGTGGGCCCTGCCCTTTGGAACGACCTACCCCCTGAACTCCGGACCATCACCGACCTCCGCCTCTTCCGCCAATATCTAAAGACATACTTTTTTCATCAAGCCGGCCTAGCCTAACCTCCCATGGGGACTTTAGAAAAGTTTTAAATTGGGTTTTAATTAATAATTGGTTTTAGCACAGGTTTGGGATCTAATATATATTTTAAATTATTTATGTTCTATTTTTGTATGTTTTTTAAATCTCCTGTGCGCCGCCCTGGGTCCTCTGCGGAGAAGGGCGGGATATAAATGTAATAAAATAAAAAATAAAATAAAATAAATTAATCAGTGGAACAACTTTCCACCAGAAATTGTGAATGCCCCAACACTGCAAGTGTGGGGCAGTGGGGCTTAAAAATATAGGTGGCCTTGGTGCTAGTTAACTAAATAGATTTCCAATCATTTCATTTCTTTAGTTTGTCAAACATATACAAGATAACAGGTAGGAGTATAAACATGGACATGAACACAGAAAATGGGGACGGATAAATGGGGACAATAGGACAGGGATGGTAGGCATGCTGGTGCACTTATGCACGCCCCCTTTATGGACTTCTCAGGAATGGGGTGAAGTCCACAGTAGACAGTTTAAGGTTGAAGCTATGGGGGTTTGAGGATGTAACAACAGAGTCAGGGACAGCATTCCAGGCATTGACCCAGTGGTGGGTTTCTGCAGGCTCACACCTACTCGCGAGAGCCGGATGGTGAAATTTAGAGAACCGGTGAGAGGGGGTTCCACTGGCATACCTGGAAATAAGTCTGGTCCGCTGCTGCCGGTGACCCAACGAGAAGGAAAGGAAAGGAAAGGGAAGGAAGGAAGGAAGGAAAGAAGGAAGGAAGGAGAGAGAGAGAGAGAGAGAGAGAAAGAAAGAAAGTAAGAAAGGAAAGAAAGAAAGTAAGAAAAGAAAGAAAGAAAGAAAGAAAGAAAGAAAGAAAGAAAGAAAGAAAGAAAGAAAGAAAGAAAGAAAGAATTTATCATCACAATTGAGCCCAAAATTTTGGTTGCTAAGCAAGAGGGTTGTTAAGTGAGTTTCACCACATTTTACAAGTTGGCCACTCCCACCCTGTGACATGACTGCCAAGCCACGCCCACAAAATAGGCCACACCTACAGAGTAGGTTCTAAAAAATTTGAAACCCGCCACTGCATTGACCACTCTGTGGCTGAAGTCGTATTTTCTGCAATCGAGTTTGGAGCAGTTTCCCTTGAATTTGTATCGATTGTGTGCTCATGTATTGTTGTGGTTGAAGCTGAAGTAGTCATTGACAGGTAGGACATTGTAGCAGATAATTTTGTGTACTACGCTTAGATCCGTGATGGCGAACCTATGGCCATTCCTTAGGGCACGGGAGGCATTGCCCTGTCACTTTATTTCGATTTATATACCGCGCCTTCTCCATCGAAATGGACCCAGGGCGGTGCACAGGAAATTAAAACCAACAATGATAAAAATACAATAAATAGGTAAAAAGAATTAAATCGGAGCCTGTGCTAAAATTCCCCCTAAAAACCCAACGTCCATTTGCGTATTTGGCAGACGCTATATAACAAAAAAGTCTAAACGTTTAAGCAAGACCAGCTTGCTGAAAAAAGTATGTTTTAAGTGAACGGCGAAAGAGGGGAAGGTCCGTGATAGTGCGAAGTTCGGGGGGTAGGTCGTTCCAGAGGGCCGGCCCTGCCACAGAGAAGGCCCTACCCCTGGGCACCGCTAGCCGACACTGACCGGCGGTTGGTACCCTCAGTAGGCCCTCTCTGTGGGAGCGTATCGGACGCAGGGAGGTATGTGGCAGGAGACGGTCCCGCAAGTAACTGTCAGCTCCAGCGCGCATGTGTGGGCTGGCCAGCTGATTTAGGCCTTCTTTTGAGACTGTTTTTCACCTTCTGGAGGCTTCAGAGGGTTTTTCACCCTCTGGAGGTGTGGGGGGGAGGCTGTTTTCACCCTCCCCAGGCTCCTAGAAAGCCTCTGGAGCCTGGGGAGGGCAAAAAAAGTGCGCCAAAAGCAAGGGGTCACACACATAGCATTATGGGTGTGGCATGCCCACACACGACCCACCCCCTGCGTTCCCCCTGCTTTTGGCACGCAAGCCAAAAAAGGTTAGCCATCACTGGCTTAGATCATACTGTAGGCAGCGTAGTTCTAGGTTCTTCAAGCCCAATTTTTCAAGCCTGGTGGCATAAGGGATTCTATTACGAGCAGAGGAGTGGAGCGCTCTTCTTGTGAAATACCTCTGGACTCTCTCGATTGTATTAATATCTGATATACAGTGCAGATTCCAGGCAGATGAGCTGTATTCGAGAACTGGTCCAGCAGAGGTTTTGCTAGACCAATAAAAATATAGATGGCCTTGGTGCTAGTTAACTGAAGAGATTCTCAATCATTCGTGTCATGGCTGCCCCAAAGATGCTTTTCTCCAAACAGCAAGTGGGCTTTCTTCATTTTCCTTGAAGACCTTTCACTTCTCATCCAAGACGTTTGTCCCAAAGATGCCTTTTCCCAAAGGCAGCTGGACTTTCTTGACTTTATTTCCTTCGAAAATGTTTCGCTTCACATCCAAGAAGCTTCTTTAGTTCCACAGAAGTTCTAAAGGCAGTTCCACAGGCAGGTAGATAGGACAGACGCCTCCTGCAGGGCCCTGCCAGCCAAAACGGGGCTCAGGGGCCACGCACGGCTCCCTCGTGCCTCATTTTCACCCTCCATGACCTCCTACAGCATTCTGCCAACCAAAAATGGACCAAGGGCTCGTTTTCAGCCAACAGAGGCACCACAAGCTACTCCTTTGATATTTCCAGGCTGACCCGCACCCCATGGGCCGGATCCAGTCCACTGGCCTTGAGTTTGACACTCCTGTTAGCCAAGCCCACCTGGTCACATGACTGCATAGACACTCCCACCCCAGTCACATGACCACCGAGCCACTCCCACAAAACAGGCCACACCCACAGAATAGCTTCCAAAAATTTTGAAGCCCACCACTGTATTGTAGTGACCAGAACTGTACGCAGTATTCGATATTCAGTATTCTAAGTTGCTTCTGTACGCAGAGGCAACTTAGAACTGAGGAGAAATTTTCTGACAATTAGAACAATTGATCAGTGGAACAGAAGTTGCCTCCAGAAGTTGTGAATGCCCCAACACTGGAAGCCTTTAAGAAGATGTTGGATAGCCATTTGTCTGAAATGGTATAGGGTTTCCTGCCTAGGCAGGGGGTTGGACTAGATGACCTCCAAGGTCCCTTCCAACTCTGCTATTGTGTTGTATTGTATTGTATTCCAAGTGTGGCCTCACTACAGTGGAGGGATTCAAAAAAATTTACTACCTGTTCTGTGGGTGTTGCTTGGTGGGCATGACATGGCTTAGTGGGTGTGGCTTGGTGGGCGTGGCAGGGGAAGGATACTGTAAAATCTCCATCCCCTCCCGATCAGCTGGGACTCGGGAGGCAGAGAATAGATGGGGGCGGGGCCAGCCAGAGGTGGTATTTACCAGTTCTCTGAACTACTCCAAATTTATTTATTTATTTATTTATTGGACTATTGGACTGGATTTATTGGACTGGATTTATTGGACTGGACTATTGTAACTCTCTCTACATGGGGCTGCCCTTGAGGTGCACCCGGAGGCTTCAGCTAGTCCAGAATGCAGCCGCGCGAGCAATTATGGGGACCGCTAGGTCCACCCATGTAACACCGCTCTTACGCGAGCTGCACTGGCTACCTGTCGTCTTCCGGGTGCGCTTCAAGGTGTTAATTATCATCTTTAAAGCGCTCCATGGCTCGGGACCTAGCTATCTGCAGGATCGGATCCTGCCCCATACATCCTCACGGCCGATTCGCTCCCACAGAGCGGGGCTTCTCCGGGTGCCGTCCACTAGACTGTGTCAGCGGGCGACACCCAGGGGAAGGGCTCTCTCTGTGGCGGGCCCGGCCCTCTGGAACGACCTTCCCCCCGATATTAGGATGACCACGGACCTCCGCTCCTTCCGTCTCAAATTGAAAACCTACTTTTTCCGTCTGGCCGGCTTGGGATAGCCTCCTTGTCCTGGGGTTTTAGGGTAATTTTAATTATTTGTAGTGTTTAGGGGTTTTAGGGACAGTTTTTTAGTTTTTTATAGATGTTTTTAGCGCAGGATTTGTTTAATTGTGATTTTAAATTATGTATTCTGTTTGTGTTTATTGTTTTTTAATTTTCCTGTGCCCCGCCTCAAGTCCCTCTGGGGAGAGAGAGCGGGTAACAAATAAAATTTATTATTATTATTATTATTATTATTTATTTATTTGTTTGTTTGTTTGTTTGTTTATTTATTTATTTATTCGATTTATATACCGCCCTATTTCATATAAAAGGGACTCAGGGCGGTGCACAGAAAGATAAAAAACCCCACAATATACCAAATATAAAAAACAATTAAATTATTAAATCTGTGCTAAAATTTGAATAAATAATTAAAACCAATAAATATCGAATTAAAATATTCCCTAATCTATGTCAGGCCAGCTAGATGAAAGAAATGTGTTTTTACCATCCGACGGAAGAGGCATAGGTCCGTGATGGTACGGATATCGGGAGGAAGGTCGTTCCAGAGTGTCGGACCCGCCACAGAGAAGGCTCGTCACCTGGGAGTCGCCAGTCGGCATTGACCGGCTGACGGTACCCTGAGAAGGCCAACTCTGTGGGAGCGGACAGGTCGAAGGGAGGAATGTGGTAGGAGGTGGTCTTTCCACTACCGGTTCCACTACCGGTTCTCCAGAACTGGTCGGAACCGGCTGAATACCCCTCTGCCTCACGAGAAGCAGTACTATCGCTTCTCGTGATCTTGATGCTTTCCCTCTGTTGATGCAGTCCAGAATTGTGCTGGCTTTTTTGGCAGCGGTAGCTCCACCCGTCATTATGAATAGGTCTTTATTTTGGGTCTGTCTAATCTTGCTGCATAATAGAATCGTTGCCCTGGAAGTGACCTGTTGCGGAGGGTGGGAATCCAAATCAAAGCAGGTTCCTGAGATTCCAAGCCAGTTTATGCCAGAAGTCATTCCGCGAATTTCCTCTTATTGGTCGGAGTATGGTAGGAGAAGAGCTATATGACTCTGGGCCGGCGTTTTCCAAACCTGGCAACTTTAAGATGTGTGGACGTCAACCCGCAGAATTCCCTAAGCCAGCATTATGGAAATTAAAGCCCACACATCTTGAAAAGCCACATCTTAAAAGCTAAGGAACTTGGCATGTCTAATGAAAAGAAGGGCTAGGGAAGACAGGATAGCAGAATTCCAGTATTTGAGGGGCTGCCATAAAGAAGAGGGAGTCAAATTATTTTCCAAAGCACCAGCATGCAAGGCAAGAAACCATGGATGGGTTTGACTCCCTCTTCTTTGTGGCAACCCCTGAGATACTGGAACACTGCTATCATGTCTCCCCTAGTCCTTCTTTTCATTAAACTAGACATTCCCAGTTCCTGCAACCGTTCTTCATATGTTTTAGTCTCCAGTCCCCTAATCATCTTGGTTGCTCTTCTCTGCACTCTTTCTAGAGTCTCCACATCTTTTCTACATCGTGGTGACCAAAACTGAATGCAGGATTCCAAGTGTGGCCTTACCAAGGCATTATAAAGTGGTATTAACACTTCACGTGATCTTGATTCTCTCCCTCTGTTTATGCAGCCTAGAACTGTGTTGGCTTTTTTGGCAGCTGCTGCACACGGCTGGCTCCTATCTAAATGGTTGTCCACTAGGTCTCCAAGATCCCTTTCACAGTTACTGCTATTGAGCAAGGTGCCACCTATACCGTACCTGTGATGAACAAGGGTAGATAAACAAGGAAAGCAAGACAGACGATTCCCAGCCTGTGGTTTCCCTTCCTCCCAAGATGGGTTGCCCACCTGCTTTGCCCTCGGTCGCTGCAAAAACAAAACCGAAAAACCTTGCATTTGCGCCAGCGGTGCAGTGGAGAGAAGGAATTTTGAAAGTGCAAAAGAGCCGTCGGGCAAATGAGGTTTTGTTTTTCCAAGCAAGATACTTCAGGACCTTTCCAACTCTTTCTCCCCCCCCCCCCTAGTCTTTTTATTATTATTATTATTTTGTTTCTGAGCAAGCTTAGGAACGGGTCACTGATTTGCAGAGAAGGATAAACATTGGGCTCTGTGTACAACATTTCCTGTCTCAAGGTTTGGCTTTTTCAAGGACTGACAAATGTATTGGGAGAAGTCGAAGCTCAGCAAGAAAGCAGCCAAACATTGCCTCCCTCCGGTTTACAAGCTGCCTTCCCGAAGCTTGCGCAGAAGGCCATCCTGGCCGCAAGTGAGTGAGAAACCAGACTTTCTGTAGGATTAGCTTAGCTTGGTTCAGTTTTGCACCTTGCACAGCAAAATTAAATGCCATCTTCAGGGTAAATTGCAACGATAAAAAACACAAACACTAATGCTATATAATTGAAATTGAAAACCGGGGTATTGCATGAATCGAATCGAATCGAATCGAATAGAATAGAATAGAATAGAATAGAATAGAATGGACCTTGGAGGTCTTCTAGTCCAACCCCCTGCCTAGGCAGGAAGCCCTGCACCATTTCAGACACATGGCTATCCAACATCTTCTTAAAGACTTGCAGTGTTGGTGCATTCACAACTTCTGGAGACAAGCTCTCGGTAGGAGAGATTCCCACTAACACTGACAAGGCAAGCCACTCATATATAAACAGAGAGCAAATCCCACTCTCTTATTAACACTGATGGTATTACCTAATTGGGTATTGAAATGTCTGCAAGAAAACAACCATGGTGTCGGGTCTCCTGCTTGAGCAGGGGGTTGTGTTAGAAGCTCTCCAAATTCCCTTCCAATTTTGATGTTCTGTTCTGTTCTGTTCCTTTTTCTATTCTTTTCTTTTCTATTCTTTTCTATTCTATTCCTTTTTCTTTTCTATTCCTTTTTCTGTTTTCTTTTCTTTTCTTTTCTATTTCTTTCTATTCCTTTTTGTATTGTATTGTATTGTATTGTATTCTATTCTATTCTATTCTATTCCATTATATTCTATTTTATTCCATTCCATTCTATTTTATTCCATTCCATTCCTTATTCTGTGCAGGGCTTCCTGCCTGCGGATCTGGATGGGAAGTAACGGACTCAGGCTCAACCCGACCAAGACCGAGTGGCTGTGGTTTCCGGCTGCCCGATTCAACCAGCTGACTCCATCGCTGGCCATAGGGGGCGAACATCTTGCCCCTGTGGATGGGGCGCGCAACTTGGGTGTCCTCCTGGATGCCCGGCTGTCCATGGAAGATCAAGTGACAGCCGTGGCCAGGAGGGCGTTTTACCAGGTTCGCCTGGTACGCCAGTTGCGCCCCCTATTGGATCGGGACGCCCTTTGCACAGTCACTCATGCTCTCGTGACATCCCGACTGGACTATTGTAACTCTCTCTACATGGGGCTCCCCTTGAGGTGCACCCGGAGACTTCAGTTGGTCCAGAACGCAGCCGCGCGAGCAATAATGGGAACCTCTAGGTTTACCGCTCTTGCGCGAGCTGCACTGGCTACCTGTCGTCTTTCGGGTGCGCTTCAAGGTGTTAGTCATCATCTTCAAAGCGCTCCATGGCTCGGGACCTAGCTACCTGCGGGATCGGATCCTGCCCCATACATCCTCACGGCCGATTCGCTCCCACAGAGAGGGACTTCTCCGGGTGCCGTCCACTAGACTTTGTCAGCGGGCGACGCCCAGGGGAAGGGCCTTCTCTGTGGCGGGCCCAGCCCTCTGGAACGACCTTCCCCCCGATATCAGGACAACCACGGACCTCCGCTCCTTCCGCTTAAAATTAAAGACACACTTTTTTCGCCTGGCCGGCCTTGGGTAGTCTCTTTTTAGGTTAGGGGTTTTAGGGGTATTTTTAGTTTAGTTTATGGGTTTTAGCGCAGGATAAATTTAATCCATTTTTAATTTTGTATTTTGTCCGTGGTCTTATTTGTATTTTAATTGCCTGTGCCCCGCCTCGAGTCCCCTTGGGGAGAGAGAGCGGGATATAAAATTAAATTATTATTATTATTATTATTATTATTATTCTATTCCATTCCATTCCATTCCATTCCTTATTCTATTCCATTCTATTCTATTCCATTCTATTCCATTCTTTTTTCTATTCTATTCTATTCTATTCCATTCCATTCCATTCCTTTTTCTATTCTATTCTATTCCATTCTATTCTATTTTATTCCATCCCATTCCTTTTTCTATTCTATTCTATTCTATTCCATTCTATTTTATTCCATTCCATTCCTTATTCTATTCTATTCTATTCCATTCCATTCCTTTTTCTATTCTATTCTATTCTATTTCATTCCATTCTATTTTATTCCATTCTATTTTATTCCATTCTATTCCATTCCATTCCATTCCATTCCTTTTTCTATTCTATTCTATTCTATTCTATTCCATTCCATTTTATTCCATTCCATTCCTTATTCTATTCTATTCCATTCCATTCTATTTTATTCCATTCCATTCCTTATTCTATTCCATTCTATTCTATTCCATTCCATTCTATTTTATTCCATTCTATTCCATTCTTTTTTCTATTCTATTCTATTCTATTCCATTCCATTCCTTTTTCTATTCTATTCTATTCTATTCTATTCTATTCTATTCCATTCTATTCTATTTTATTCCATCCCATTCCTTATTCTATTCTATTCTATTCCTTTTTCTATTCTATTCTATTCTATTCCATTCTATTTTATTCCATTCCATTCCTTATTCTATTCTATTCCATTCCATTCCATTCCATTCCTTATTCTATTCTATTCTATTCCATTCCATTCTATTTTATTCCATTCTATTCCATTCCTTTTTCTATTCGATTCTATTCTATTCCATTCCATTCCTTTTTCTATTCTATTCTATTCTATTCCATTCCATTCCTTTTTCTATTCTATTCTATTCTATTTCATTCCATTCTATTTTATTCCATTCTATTTTATTCCATTCTATTCCATTCCATTCCATTCTATTTTATTCCATTCCATTCTATTCTATTCTATTCTATTCTATTCTATTCCATTCTATTTTATTCCATTCCATTCTATTCTATTCTATTCTATTCTATTCTATTCTATTCCATTCTATTTTATTCCATTCCATTCGATTCTATTCCATTCCATTCTATTTTATTCCATTCCATTCCTTTTTCTATTCTATTCTATTCTATTCTATTCTATTCCATTCCATTCCATTCCATTCCATTCCATTCTATTCTCCAGGAAGGGATTTTTGGGTAGGAATTCCAATTTTCTTGGTGCCTAGATCTCTGCCCATCCTTGCAGTCGAAGGAAGAATAGTTCCCTATTAGCCATTTTCTCGAACTTTGTCTCATTTTTTTCCACAATGTGCAAGTTCACACCCACACAGACATTCTGTTGCCCAGACTGCGCTCACAAGCCTTTCGGGGAAAGGGCGCATACCACAAAATCTTTATTTGCCTAATCATGAATTCGGAGGTGGGATCGTTTGCTTGGAGTTGAACGTATGCCAAAAAAAAAGAAAGAGTAACTCTTTCATTCGCAAATCCTTCCTCCGATTTCTGCTTGTGTAAACAGCTGATTCCATTAATGTAGAGTAACAGATTTCACACTACGCGTTCGCCTTGGAGGGAAGGTACAGAGGATTTGGGACTCCCACGTTCCTTGAGTTCAGAAGACTGACAGGTTGGTGACTTCCAACAAGCAAAGGCAATGGAGGAAGCCGGGCCTGCTTAACAACCATGTGATTCACTTAACAACTGCAGCAGCGGTGGGATTCAGCCGGTTCAGGAGAACCAGTTGTTAAAATGTTGGCTGGCCCTGCCCCTTCCAGGAGTCTCCATACACCCATGTTTGGCTCCCAGATAAGTGCAGGGAGGCCTACTAGGCCCAACGTGGAGTGTGGAGGGTGTGGTGCCACCCCACCTGGCCCGTTTTTGCTCCCAGGAGGATGTAGGGAGGCTTACTAGGCTCAAAACAGGGTGCATGGGGTGCGGCGTGTCCCCCCTCCCCATGGCCCATTTTTGCTCCCAGGGAGATACAGGAGACCAAGTGCTGCCTGTCACACACCCTAGCCACGCCCAGCAAGGCCACGCCCAGCCAGCCAGCCATTAGGGCAGAGAACCGGTTGTTAAATTGTTTGAATCCCACCACTGAACTGCAAGGATTAACAAGTTGGCAATTCAAATCTCACCAGGCTCAAGGTTGACTCAGCCTTCCATCCTTCCAAGGCGGGTAAAATGAGGACCCAAATTATTCGTGGCAATAGGCTGACTCTGTAAACCGCTTAGAGGGGGCTGCAAAACACCGTGAAGCGGTATATAAGTCTATTGCTATTGCTAATAACAGCCATGCAAAAAAAAAAAAAAAGTCCTAAAATTGGGGTGTGACTCACTTAGCAACTGTTTTGCTTAGCAATAGAAATTCTAAATCCCACATGTGGTCAATAAATCAAGCACTACCAGGAGGAAGACACCTACCAATACTCTTGGTTTCCTTGTCTCTTCTTAGCCTGGACCCTAACAAGAGAGTTGGCTTAAAAATAATCCCTGAGTTGTCACCGTTCAATTTGAGTTAAGATTTCTCTCCATCACAGGGCAGGCTCTATAGATTGTTATGGGTTGGCTCAAGGCTATCAGGGAACTTGACAAAAGCTGGAGGGGAGATAGAGATAGAGAGACAGAGAAATGACCTTTGTGACTTGGGACTGATGAAGATTGCAGTTCAACAGCGAGTTGGTTTGTTGTTTTAAAAAACCCTGCTTTTAAAAGAAGCTGGGAAAAAAAGAAGCAGCAGGAAACTCACATTTGACCTTATATAAATTCACAGCTGGAAGAGGTTTTCTGCTATCCCATATTTGAGAGGGATTAGGGGTTGCAGTGCCTGTCCATGCAAGCAACATTGCTTGGAGGTTTCTCTTCTCAACCCAAAGCAATAGCAATAGCAGTTATAGACTTATATAACATTTTACATGGCTTTACAGCGGTTTACTAAGTGGTTTACAGAGTCAGCATATTGCCCCCAACAATCTGGGTCCTCATTTTATCGACCTCGGGAGGTTGAGTCAACCTTGAGCCTGGTGAGATTTGAACTGCCAAACTGCCGTTCAACTACACTACAACCTACATCAATGAGGCAGACGAAGAGCTGGAGCCTGTTCCCAGTGTGTGCATGAGCAGAGTTGCCAAACGAAGGGAACAGCGGAAGACTTGGGAGTAAGGCCAGATGATGAATGGCCCCTCCCAGAGGAAATAAAAGAGGAGCGAAAGGGGAGGGGAGTTTGCAGGAGACAATTAGTCCGCTTCATTGGTTCGTGACTCTCCGAGACTCCTTGCCAAGTTTTCCAGACATCAGCCTAGCAGCTCTCCAAGCCAGAGAAGGTCTGTGACTCTAAATCCTCCCTTGAAAGATTTTGCTGGATGTGAATGAGCAGAATTCACAGTAAATTAATAAAAGGTTTTTATGTCAGGACCAGGAGTTTGCTTCATGCTCTTGGGAAGCCTCGGTCAGAACAATGTGCTTCAATACAATAATACAATACAATAGCAGAGTTGGAAGGTACCTTGGAGGTCTTCTAGTCCACCCCCTGCCTAGGCTGGAAACCCTACACCACTTCAGACAAATGGCTATCCAACATATTGTTAAAGACTTGCAGTGTTGGGGCATTCACAACTTCTGGAGGCAAGCTGTTCCACTGGTTAATTGTTCTAACTGTCAGGAAATTTCTCCTCAGTTCTAAGTTGCTTCTCTCCTTGATTAGTTTCCACCCATTGCTTCTTGTTCTGCCCTCAGGTGCTTTGGAGAATAGTTTGACTCCCTCTTCTTTGTGACAACCCCTGAGATATTGGAAGACTGCTATCATGTCTCCCCTAGTTCTTCTTTTCATTAAACTAGACAGACCCAGTTCCTGCAACCGTTCTTCATATGTTTTAACTTCCAGTCCCCTAATCATCTTGGTTGCTCTTCTCTGCACTCTTTCCAGAGTCTCCACGTCTTTTCTATACTGTGAAAAATGCTCGTAAGTCACTTAGTGCCATTATAACTTCAAATGATTCTAAGCAAATGGTTGCAAGTCAAGGATTACCCTTATCTAAATGGAGTGTAAACCTCTGCCAGAATTCAGACTTTATACATGTGTGATATGCCCCAAACCAAATACACTAGAAAACGTCTCATTTCCTCTGTTCTCCTGCCAATCTGTGGCTGAACTATGCTTGGCTTCGCATAACATTAAGGGATGTCGTCTTTTGGTTACGTCCCCTTCACAGCAATGAGCTGCAGGCACACGACGACTTGGTAGGGAATTGCCGTTCAGATCATGTTTTCTTCACCTTGGCAACTTCAAGTTGTGGACGAAGACTTCCAGGATTTTCAGCAATAGCTATCTGAGGGGACATTCTGGGAATTGCAGTGTGTTTTACTTTTGCAAAGATGCCGGCCCTGGGAGCAAAATTACTCCACCCTCCTCGGCCTTCAGGTTTTCCCCTCTTGCAGGGAAAGTTCATGAGGTTGAAATGATGACGTTAACCATTCAGATGTGTGTCTGACTCTTGGTGATTTGATGGGCCTGGCTTCCCTTCTGACTCACAGAATAAGAGAGTTGGAAGAAACCTTGGAGGTCTTCTCGTCCAATCCCCTGGTCTAAAAAGGAAGCCCCAGATCGTTTCAGATAAATGGTTGTCCAATCTCTTCTTAAAAACTTCCGCTACTACTTCCACACTTTCAGAAGGCAAATCACTCCACTGATTAATTGTTCTAATGGTCAAGAAATTTCTCCTATGTTCTAGGTTGGTTCTCATTTAGTTTCCACCCTTTGCTTCTTGTCCTGACTGCAGGTGCTTTAGAGAATAGTTTGACACCCTCTTTTTTGTGGCAACCCCTGAGACATTGGAAGACTGCTATCATGTCTCCCCTGGTCCTCCTTTCTATTAGACTAGACATACCCAGTTCCTGCAGCCAATTTACAGCTGTTTTAGACTCCAGTCCCCTAATCATTCTTGATGTTCTTCTCTGCACTCTTTCTAGAGTCCCAACATCTTTCCTTTATTGATTGCAAAAGTCCAACTGCCATTCAGTTAATAACAGATTAACAGAGTTGGAAGGATCTTGTAGGTCATCTAGTCATGTGTTTCTCAACCTTGGCGACTTTAAGTCCTGTGGACTTCAACTCCCAGAATCCCCCAGCCAGCACAGCTGGCTGGGGAATTCTGGGAGTTGAAGTCCACAGGACTTAAAGTCGCCAAGGTTGAGAAACACTGATCTAGTCCACCCCCACCCCCCCATCCAAGCAGGAGACCCTACACCATTTCCTGACAGATGGCAGTCCAGTCTCTTCTTGAAGGCTTCCAGTGATGAAGCTCCCACAACTTCCTAAGGGAAGCTGTTCCATGGGTTGATTGTTCTCACTGTCAGAAAATGTCTCCTTATTTCCAGGTTGAATTTCTCCTCGATCAGTTTCCATCCATTATTCCTTGGCTGGCCTTCGGATGCCTTGGAAAATAACCTGATCCCTTCCTCTCTTTGGCAACCCCTCAAATATTGGAATACTTCTATCATGTCTCCCATGGTCCTTCTCTTCATCAAACTAGACATACCCAGCTCCTGCAACCATTCATCATATGTTTTAGCCTCCAGTCCCCTAATCACCTTTGTTGCTCTTCTCTGCACTCTTTCTACAGTCTCCACATCTTTTTTTATGATGTAGTGACCAAAACTGAATGCAGTATTCCAAGTGTGGTCTTACTAAAGCTTTATAAAGTGGTTACTACTACCACACTTGATCTTGACTGTATTCCTCCGTTAATGCAACTTAGATCAGGAGAACTGAAGAAGCTTCTTGGAGGATAGGCAAAACATCTTCGAGGAAAAACCAAGTTCCATTGCCTTTTGAAAAAGCATATGTGGGACTAGATTCGGAGTGTAAAATAATGGCTCTGCAGATGCAGGCCTCACTCCTGGCCCAGCTTAGCTTCCTGGCACAACTGCAGTGAAAATAATATACTCCTGCTTCAAATTAGACTGAAATGGGCCCAGCGTTCCACGAATGACAACATTGGCAAGATTTATTTCCAGCACTGTGCTGTAGAGGGATCATAAGTGAGAGTGATTCACTCTGAAAAATGTTGATCTCATTTGCTTTTGTCTCCAGGAAATTCTTACAAGCATAACTCTATTTTTTGTAAGCCACCCAGGGTCACATAGGAGAGATCAATCAGAATAGGATGAGAAGGTACCTTGGAGGTCTTCTAGTCCAACCACCTGCTCAAGCAGGAGACCCTATACCAGGGGTCTGCAAAGTCGGCTCTTTTAAGACCGGTGGACTTCAACTCCCAGAGTTCCCCAGCCAGCATAGCTGGCTGGGGAATTCTGGGAGTTGAAGTCCACCAGTCTTAAAAGAGCCGACTTTGCAGACCCCTGCCCTATACCATTTCAGACAGGTGGCTGTCCAGTCTCTTCTTAAAAACCTCCAGTGATGAAACACCCACAATTTCCAATGGCAAACTGTTCCACTGGTTAATTGTCCTCACTGTTAGGAAGTTCCTCCTTAATTCCAGGTTACTTCTCTCCTTGATTATTTTCTATCCATTGTTTCTTGTCTTGAATTCTGGTGCTTCGGGGGAGAAAAGTTGACCCCCTCTTTCTTTGGGGCATCCTTTCTAATACTGGAAACTGCTATCATGTCACCCCCTAGTCCTTCTTTTCCTTAGACTGGCCATACCCAATTCAATACAATACAATACAATAGCAGAGTTGGAAGGGACCTTGGAGGTCTTCTTGTCCAACCGCCTGCCTAGGCAGGAAACCCTATACCGTTTCAGACAAATGGCTATCCAACATCTTCTTAAAGACTTCCAGTGTTGGGGCATTCACAACTTCTGGAGGCAAGCTGTTCCACTGACTAATGGTTCCTTCAACCAAAGCGCTCCATGGCACAGGACCTAGTTATTTGCGGGATCGTATGCTGCCCCATACATCCCTTTGGCCGATTCACTTTCACAGAGAGGGACTTCTCCGGGTGCCGTCCACTAGGCAATGCCAGCGGGTGACGCCCAGGGGAAGGGCCTTCTCTGTGATGGGCCCGACCCTCTGGAATGACCTTCCCCCTGACATTAGAATGACCACGGACCTCCGCTCCTTCCGCCAGAAACTCAAAACCCACCTGTTACATCTAGCCGGCCTGGCCTAATTCCATACTTCCCGCCTCAGTTTGTAATTTTAAATTATTTTATTCGGTTTTAAGGTGAAGTTTTTAATTTTTATAAATTTGTACAGAGGGTTATTTAATTCGGTTTTAGTTTATATGTATTGTTGATTGTGATCATTTTTAATTTTACCTGTGCACCGCCGCGAGTCCCTTCGGGGAGAAGGGGCGGTCTAGAAATCCAAGAAATAAAATAAATAAATAAATAAATTCTTCATTATGTTTTTATCTCCAGGCCTTTGATCACCTCAGTTGCTCTTCTTTGCTTGGCAAAGTCTCAGCATCTTTTTGTAATGCAGTGACCAAAATTGGATGCGGTATTCCAGGTGTGGCCTTACTCAGGTTTTTTTTTTAAAGATGGGCATCCAGCTACCTATCAATACATGAGCTCTGAAAAGGGAGTGATCTGTTATTATGTATATATAAAGAAGTCAATGAATCCAGCTGAATCAATTATCCGTGTGTGATTTCTAGAAGTGATTTTCCGCAACAAACTCTGACACATTCATACTTTTACGAGTCAGTTCCTGTAGTGGCATATCCAGGAAAGCCAGCTGAGGTTCTTCTTTTTCCTGAGCTTCTGTTAAAATACAACGTAAGGAAAAAAAAGTAGAAGAAATACAGCTGATTGTTCAAATTTGCAACGGCACTGAAAAAAACTGACTTCCCATCGTTTTTCAAACTCACAAACTTTGCAGCATCCTAACTGTCGTGTGGTCAAACTTCGAACCCAAAATTCGGAAGCAAAAGCATTAAAACTGGGATTTTACAATACAATACAATACAATACAATACAATACAATACAATACAATACAATACAATACAATACAATACAATACAATACAATACAATACAATAGCAGAGTTGGAAGGGACCTTGTAGGTCTTCTAGTCCAACCCCCTGCGTGGGCAGGAACCTTATACCATTTCATACAAATGGCTATCTAACATCTTCTTAAAGACTTCCAGGGTTGGGGCATTCACAACTTCTGGAGGCAAGCTGTTCCAGAGGTTAATTGTTCTAACTGTCAGGAAATTTCTCCTCAGTTCTAAGTTGCTTCTCTCCTTGATTAGTTTCCACCCATTGCTTCTTCTTCTGCCTTCAGTTGCTTTGGAGAATAGTTTGACTCCCTCTTCTTTGTGGCACCCTCTGAGATATTGGAACACTGTTATCATGTCTCCCCTGGTCCTTCTTTTCATCAAACTAGACATAACCAGTTCCTGCAACTGTTCTTCATATGTTTTAGCCTCCAGTCCCCTAATCCTCTTGGTTGCTCTTCTCTGCACTCTTTCCAGAGTCTCCACGTCTTTTCTATATCGTAGAAATTTTGGGGAGCCCAAGAGAAAATGGTTAAAAGTGGAAGAAAGGGGAAAAGAGTTATATTAGCAGACTAAAGAGAATAGCAGTAAGATTGTTATGGTTATGTTACAAATTAAGAGATAAAGAAATGATAGTATATTGTTCAGGGTAGAAAAAAACTGAAAGAAATGCTCTCTATGCTTAAATTGAATTAGAGGATGCTGGATGCTGGATGCTGTTTATAGCAAAATATATACCAATGGAGAAAATAAGAAATGAAAATTTGGTGTAACTTTGAAGGGACAATTGAAGGTTTTGTTTATTTATTAAGAAAAAATAACTATCAAGATGGGAAATAATGGAAGAGAATAATTTGAGTAAAAGTGAAAACAAAATTATGATGTAAAAAGAACTAACTGAGAGGATATAATCAATTTCATTGTAAACAAGTACAATGACAATAAAGATTATTATTATTATTATTATTATTATTATTATTATTATTATTATTATTATTATTATTATTATTATTATTATTATTATTATTATTATTATTATTATTATTATTATTAAAAGAAAAGATTCAGACAACTCTCTGTTCCTGTAATATGTATAATTTGTATTAAAAAATAGAAAACCTTGGGAAAAAATCCGAACACTTAGCGTCTATCATGTACAGGTAATTCTCAACTTACGACCCCAACTGAGCCCAATATTTCTTTTCTTTTTATAAAACGTTTTTTGTTTTTTATTTTTCAACACATAAACATTTCATCTTCCCTTAAACCGTGTGTCGGTGCAAATATCTCTGTGCAACAGCTTTCAGCCTTTACAACATTATATGCATTAATATTGATTCTCTAATCTTAAAGTTGCAATATACTAAGCAATTGGACATCATTAACCTATTCATTTTCCTCTTAACGTGTCTTCTAATAAAAATACAATACCAACATTGAGCCCAACATTTCTGTTGCTAAGTGAGCCATTTTGTTAAGTGAGTTTTGCCCTTTTGCCATTTTTAGGAGCTTTCTTGCCACTGTTGTTAAGCGAATCAGGGCAGTTGTTAAATTAGTAATATGGCTGTTAAGTGGTTTCCCCAAGAATTTTGCTAGTCAGAGGTTTGCAAAACGTGACTCTGTGATTCCTGGGCATTGCAACGGTCTTAAATATGAATGGTTGGCAACCCCCAGGGGAAGGGCCTTCTCTGTGGCGGGTCCAGCCCTCTGGAACGACCTACCCCCTGAACTCCAGACCATCACAGACCTCCGCCTCTTCCGCTAACGTCTTAAGACTCATTTTTTTCACCTAGCCGGCCTAGCTTAGACCCCGAGACCATTCTCATAGACTGAGTTTTAATTGATTTTAATTTTGGGGGAATTTTTAGTTGTATTTTTAGCTCAGGGTATCTCAAATTTAATTAGATTTTAATATTTGTAATTGCACTTATTTATATGTTTGTATGTTTATATTTTAACTTCCTGTGCACCGCCCTGAGTCCCTTCTGGGAGATAGGTGTGGTATAAAAATCAAATCAAATCAAATCAAAATCAAAATCAAATGAATCGCTTGCCAAGCATCTGAATTTGGATCACATGTCCAGGGGGATGCTGTAAGAGTTGTAACTCTGAAAAATGGTCATAAGTCACTTTTTTTAAGTCATGTTGTAACTTTGGTCATTAAGTGAACTGTTGTAAGTCGGGGACAACCTGTATTTATGACAGTGTCAATGTCCTGGGGTCACATGATCCCCTTTTGCGATCTGCCAACAAGCAAAGTCAATGAGGAAGCCTGAATCACTTAATAACCATGTTACTAACTTAACAATTGTAGTGATTCGCAACAACTGCGGCAAGACTGTCATAAAATAGGGCAAAAATTCACTTAACAAACTGATGGACTGGCTGCTAAAACAAGGTCATGGCACACACTTGAAAGTCAATCAGGAAGACTGTAATAGGGGGTGGGGTGTCTGTCTGTCTGTCTGTCTGTCTGTCTCACAAGAACAAAGAATGCTTCTCAACAGGAAGTATGCATGTGTGAAGCTTGTAGCAATTATGGGTAGTTGGAAAGTTGATAAAAGGCAACAAGAATTAGATAACTTGCAGACCTCAGCTAAAAGTTAGGAATTGAGATGGCCGGCAACAAATGAAATGTCTATTAGATCAGGGGTCCCCAACCCCCGGGCCGTGGACCGGTGCCGGTCCGTGGCTTGATAGTAACCGGGCCGGGGGGAGTGGCGGACAGAGTAGTGCAACTATTAGAAAAGTGTAGCAAACGCTCCTCTATCCTGGTGGCTGGCTGGGGCGCTCCCCGGGGGCAACGGCCTGCATTGGGGGGGGGGGTCGGGGCACCACCTGGCCCTGCGTGGAGGGAAGGGGCTGCCAGGCCCTCCTGCCCGGGACGCAGCCCGTCCTTCCCTGCCCCAGTCGAGGATCCTTCGCCTGGGACCCCTGGCAGCTTTCCCGCCCGGTTGCACGTGACCGCTGAACGTGCACGCAGCCCACGTGACTCGACTCACCCGCTGGAGGCTCCCACTGGTCCACGGAATTTTTTTTACATGAAACCGGTCCCTGGTGCCAAAAGGGTTGGGGACCCCTGTATTAGATAACTCCTGGGGCATTCATTAGCCAAGGCTTAGGAATGGGACAGCTATAGACCAATAGAACAAATTGTAGAATTAGTGCTAAAATGTTTATTAGAGGATATTTCTTATATGCGAGACCGTCTTCTGCCCCATACATCCCTTAGACCAATACGCTCCCACAGAGAGGGCCTTCTCCGGGTGCCATCGGCCGGACAATGCCGGCTGGCGACACCCAGGGGAAGGGCCTTCTCTGTGGCGGGCCCTGCCCTGTGGAACAACCTACCCCCTGAACTCCGCACCATCACCGACCTCCGCCTCTTCCGGCAGTGTTTAAAAACACACTTATTTCATCAAGCCGGCCTAACATAGCCTCCGCTGTGACTAATTTTAGATAGTTTTAAATGGGGGGTTTTTAATTGGTTTTAGTGCAGGTTTTTGTTATTTAATAGGTTTTAAATTTATGTATTTTGTACTATTTTTGTATGTTGTTTTTAAATTCCTGTGCGCCGCCCTGGGTCCTTTTGGAGAAGGGCGGGATATAAATTGAATAAAATCTAAATCTAAATCTATTGTTTCACCTTGTCCCGCCTTCTTCTTTACTGAAAAGGTATAAAGCTTTCTTAATCCTTTGTTCTGGGTTCTTGGCCTTTTGACCAGGAACCCTTTTCCTTGGAGTCCTCCAATAAAAAGCAATCAGAAAACCTGCCCCTCGTGTCTGGCGTCCATCATTGGCTTCGGCAACCAGGCTCAGACCCGAATTGGGGGCAACAAAACGATCTTCCTTACCAACAGAAATGTGAGGGCTCGATTGTGGTCGTAAGGCAACGACAACCTGTAAAACTAGAGAACGAGGTGACAAACCAGCTGAACACCCAGAAAGCAGATAGAAACAAACATTTGTAAGCATTCGTTTACAATTTGTTCTGCGCCTTTTGCTCATTTTGCTTCTGCTTTGCAACGTCAAAAAATAATTTCATTCTTATTTGCTTCCTTTATCGCTTCTTTCAAAAGGAAACACTAACATGAGTCACTCCCTTTGCCAGAGGGGTGAGTTAGTTTGGGGATTGTGTGCGGTTGTGGGTGTG
Source organism: Rhabdophis nuchalis (assembly GCA_039707465.1). Taxonomy (NCBI): domain Eukaryota; kingdom Metazoa; phylum Chordata; class Lepidosauria; order Squamata; family Natricidae; genus Rhabdophis; species Rhabdophis nuchalis. Next base: position 213,490,693 of record CM077645.1, on the reverse strand, counting down.
TTTCTGTGTGTGTGTGTGTGTGTGTGTGTGCGCGCACACACACGCTGAGTGAATGCAAAAAAAAAAAACGCCTGTGTGACTCTCTGCACGTCTGCTTTTTTTAATTTTTTATTTCTTACGATTGCATGAGAAATCATAGACAATTGCATCATAGGCTTAAGGGCGATTTTCGTCTTCCAAATAAAATGTTTGTACCCAGTTCAAGTTCTTGCTTGTCTTGTTAATTCACTTCTTTCCCCCGATTGAAGCAGACTTTTTTTTTCTTTTAATTACTTTGTAAAATAAAATACAAAAGAAAACAGTAAGAAAACAGTAAAAAAAAAAAAGAGGAACAAGAAAGAAAAGGCATTAACTTCTGACAAGCTTTGGTCCTCAGGGTGCCAACCGCCGGTCAATGCCGGCTAGCGGTGCCCAGGGGAAGGGCCTTCTCTGTGGCAGGGCCGGCCCTCTGGAACGACCTACCCCCCCGAACTTCGGACTATCATGGACCTTCCCCTCTTTCGCCGCCCACTTAAGACGGACTTCTTCCACCAAGCCGGTCTAGCTTAGAGCTTAGAGATCAGATGCGACATAATTTTAGCAAATTAGGGAATGGATTTTAGAATTTTATTAATGGGAATATTTTTAGCACCGGTTATTTAATTTAATTCATTTTAAAGATTGTCATTGTATTTATTGTTATTTGTTATATGTTTTATATTCCCTGTGCACCGCCCCGAGTCCCTTCGGGTGAGAGGGAGCGGTATACAAATAAACATTTGATTGATTGATTGATTGGTTGGTTGGTGATTTTAATTTCCTGTCCACCGCCCTGAGTCCATCTCGATGGAGATAGGAGCGGTATATAAATCAAATAAATACATACATACATAAATGAATGAATGAATGAATGAATGAATGAATGAATGAACGAACGAACGAATGAATGAAAATAAAAGAATAGCAACAACCCTCAACTTTTTGTATTTTTACCATCTTTTTCAGAGAATAAGACACACCTTTTCCCCTCAAAAAAGAAACAAAATCTGGGTGCGTCTTATACAGCACCGAACACAGCATTTTTTTTGCCTGTATTACAGTGCCTGTAAAGAGCCAACTTTGCAGACCCCTGGGCTAGCCGATTCTTATTTTCAGCTTTTTGTTTTTCCTACAGTGCCAATTGTTGAGTCCTCAGGTCTACGACCCAGACAGCAAGTCTGGTAACCTGTGAGTCACCGCATTCCAGAACAGATCAGGCAGCTGCGTTAATTGACTGAGACGAGCTGACTGGAATCTGTCTGGAAAGGAGTTACAATGTTGCAATTGCTTGCTAGGAGTTTTCCAGCCTGGTAACTCTATATAAGAGGTTGCCAGAGAAGAAACCTTGCCAGTTGAATCTTGTGTGTGTTGTAAATAGTGTGAATAAACGTTCCTGTTGTTTTGACCATGCCTGAATCGGAATCCTTTGTCTGATCTAACACTGGTGACGAAGGTGGGATTCAGGCCGTGTCTTTAGACACAACAGGGAACGAAGCCTCAACCAACGAGCGCAGAACAACGCACAGCCCCATCATGGCCATGGCGACAATGCCTCCGTTTGCGCAGTTCGACCCGATGAAGGAACAATGGGCTTCCTTCTTAGCCCGTTTCGAGTGCTTCCTGATAGCGAGTGACTACGGCGAACTCGCGCCTGCAAGGAAGCTGAGCCTTTTCCTCCAGTGCGGCGGCCCAGAATTGTTCGCTACCGCCCGAACCATAGCAGCACCCACCGTGGTACACGAAGTGCCCTGGGACGATCTCCTGGGCTGCCTGAGAGCACACTACGCGCCTGTACCTTCCCGCATAGCACACCGCTACGCATTCAGGCAATGTGTGCAACAACCGCAACAATCAGTAGCCAAATTCCTTCAGAAATTGAGAGCCACCGCAATTCCCTGCGAGTTCCCCGCAGGCTTCCTGGAGGAATCCCTGCTGGAGCAGTTTGTATGCGGCGTAAAAGACATCCGCCTAAAGCGCCGCTTGCTCTCAAAAACTGTACTGACTCTTGAGCAAGCGGTGGAAGAAGCCCGTGCGGCGGAATTGTCAGAGATTTCCGCATCTGACATGGGCCACGCGCGCCCTCCTCTCTTCCCCGCCCCGCGAGCGTGTCTAGTGGATGAGATAGCCCCGCTAGACGAGATGGAGGAGGAAGACCAAGAGGAATGCTTGAGGGTGACCGGGCGTGTGTGTAATCGCACATTCGCGCCCCAGCAGAAGTCCGGGAGCTGCATAGGCTGCGGAGGTGCCAACCAGAGACCTGAGTGCCCCTTCAAGGCATCGGTGTGCCGCAGATGTGGCAGGAAAGGACACCTAGCAGCCGTGTGTCGTGCTGCCGCACCAACGACAACTTCAGCTGCTGCCTCCAGAGCCGCTCCACCAGGACAACAAGCGTCGCAGAAGCGTTCGAGACGCTACCAGCCACAGCCGACTGACTGCTTTGCGCTGTCGGAGATGCCCCCAGCTCTAAACTACGACCAGGCAGAGAGTATGAGACTGTCAACAATGGTTTGCTTAGAGGGGGTGGGAGTAAAAATGGAAATAGACTCCGGGTCCTCTAGATCGCTTATTTCCTGGGCACAATTAATTAAGCTGCGCCCCCAGCTCAGGAAGCGAGATCTCAGCCCCACGGCAACAATCCTAAAGGACTACCAGGGCTCGCAAATCCCCATTCTAGGACTGCATAGAGTGAGGGTAGACTACGGCTCCTTCCATGGATCCCTTCCCATCTTGGTTGTGGCCAAATCCCTAGCTGCCTTGATCGGATTGGACTGGTTTCCAGCCTTGGGACTGTCAGTCCAAGGAGTACACAGCGTGCCAGCCAGTTCTCTGGTAGACGTAGTGATCAGAGAGTTCAATGACGTCTTCGATGGCAGCCTAGGAACGTACAAGGGCACCCCCGTTTCCCTAAACCTGGATCCCCAGGTTGCTCCTGTCCGCTTGAAGGCCCGCAGGCTGCCGTTCGCGCTGAAGCCCAAGGTTGAAGCGGAATTAGATCGATTAGTGGCGCAGGGCATGCTCGAACCCGTCGATCAGGCAAAATGGGAGACCCCAATTGTGGTTCCCATTAAGCCCGACGGGTCCGTGAGGATCTGCGCCGACTATAAGTCGACGATCAACCTCGGGCTTCAGGCGAACCCATACCCGGTTCCGGTAGTGCAAGGCCTGCTCCACTCTTTGGGACGGGGTCGAGTGTTCGCGAAACTGGATATGGCGCAGGCCTACCAACAGCTCCCGGTGGACGACGAGGCTGCGGAGGCGCAGACCATCGTCACCCACCGTGGGGCTTTCCGCTGTCGCCGCCTACAATTCGGCGTGTCCGTGGCCCCGGGGATCTTCCAGAGCCTCATGGAGCGACTGCTCCATGGGCTCCCTGGCGTTGTACCGTACTTTGACGACGTCCTGATTGCTGCTTCAGGCATATCAGAACTCGCCAAGACGTTGCGGAAGATCCTCAGAGTTTTCAGGGGCGCGGGTTTAAAGTTGAAGCGCAGCAAATGTACGTTTGCTGCGCCGAGGGTGGAATTCCTGGGCTTCATGATTGATGCCCAAGGAATCCACCCAACCCCCTCCAAGGTCGAGGCCATCCAAAAAGCCCCCACTCCTGCCTCCAAAACGGAGCTGCAGGCATTCCTCGGCCTTTTAAATTTCTACGCGCCATTTATTCCCCACAAGGCATCGCTAGCCGAGCCGCTGCATCGGTTGCTCGACCGATCTGCGGCCTGGTGCTGGGGCAGCCGCGAAGCGCATGCGTTCGCGGCTGTCAAAGCCATGCTCACATCAGATGCGGTACTAGTCCAGTACCATGACAGGCTTCCTCTGATGCTTGCATGCGATGCCTCCCCTTTTGGCCTGGGGGCTGTCCTTAGCCACGTCTTTCCAGACGGCTCGGAAGCCCCCATTGCTTTTTACTCCCGGACAATGTCTCAAACGGAGAGAAACTACAGCCAAATCGACAAGGAGGCTTTGGCTGTAGTGTCCGGGATTAAGAAGTTTCACAATTACCTCTATGGGCGGACTTTTTCTGTTGTCACGGACCACAAGCCACTCCTTGGGCTGTTGGCCGGTGACCGTCCGACCCCCCCCCCATCCTGTCGCCCAGGATGACCCGCTGGACGGAATTCCTGGCAGCGTATGACTATACGCTGCTATACCATCCTGGCAAGCAGATAGGGCATGCTGATGCCCTGAGCCGCTGCCCTCTCCCGGGGCCGGATCCGACCCCTGTGCCTGCCCTCTCTGTCCTGATGGTCGCGGAGTTGGACTTGCCCCTGTCCTCATCCGCCGTTGCCGCTCACACCCGCGCAGACCCCGTCCTTGCCCAGGTCTGCCGATGGGTGCTGAGGGGCTGGCCTTCGGGCAGCGTGGCCGAAGACTTTCGGCCTTACAAGTCACGCCAGCTGGAGCTCTCGCTCCATTGCGGGTGCTTGTGTTGGGGAGATCGGGTCATCGTCCCTTCCCCTCTCAGACACATGGTTCTTCAGTCGCTCCATGCCAACCACCCAGGCATCGTCCGTATGAAGGCTTTAGCCCGGAGCTATGTCTGGTGGCCTGGCATGGACGCTGAAGTGGCGGAATGGGTGGCCGCCTGCTCCTCCTGCCAATCGTCCCGGCTGGCCCCGCCGGTCTCCCCGCCGAGGGATTGGGATGTCCCCAGGAGCCCGTGGTCCAGGCTCCACTTGGATTTCGCTGGTCCCTTCCATGGCCAGACTTTCCTTGTGGTGGTGGACGCGTTCTCCCGCTGGGTGGAGGTGATTATCATGGCTTCCACCACAGCGGAGAGCACAGTGCGCGCCTTGCGCCGCCTTTTTGCGACCCACGGGTTGCCGGACGTCATTGTGTCGGATAACGGGCCCCAATTTCAGTCCTCCACCTTCTTGGATTTTCTGGCCACCCAAGGGATTCGCCACGCGCCGGTTGCCCCTTATCACCCGGCGTCTAATGGACGCGCGGAACGAGCAGTCCGCTCGGCCAAGGAAGCCTTGGCCCGTTTGGATAAAGGGGACTGGCAGGCAAGGGTGGCTGCATACCTCTTGGGACAGCATGTCACACCTTGTCCGGCCACAGGGAAAAGCCCCGCAGAGCTCTTGATGGGCCGACGCTTGCGGACCACCCTGGACAGACTGCACCCCGATTACGACGGGTTGCAGAGGAGCAACCTGCAGATTTCCGCCCCTCGCTTATTTAAAATTGGGGACCTAGTTTGGGCAAGGAACTTCTCAGGGGAGCCGCGATGGATTGCCGCCACCATTTTGGACTTAACCGGCCCCTGTTCTTACAGGGTCGGCCTTCATGATGGATGTGAGTGGCGGCGCCACCTGGATCAACTGAGGCGCCGCCTGCCCGAGAGAGCCTTCACCACACCAGGCCGTTCCTGCCCGTTTGCCCCCGTTGGGCCGTTGTTCCCTGTTCAAGCCGAGCCGCAGTTTGGAAATCCTGAGACCCTTGCCTGTCCAGGCCTCTCCTCGTCAGGCACCGCCTGGGGAGGCAGTCAGGACCATTCCACTCAACCTGATACTGAGCTGTGGGCCTCGCCCATCAGAGGCCCACCCTACCAGAACGCTGCCTGCCAGCAACCGTCAACTACCTCAAGCCCGGTCGCCACGCCCCCTCGCCTGGACTTACTATTATCGCCAATTCCAGCTACGGCGACGCGGTGACGTAGGCGAAAGCTCCACTCCCCGCAGGGAGGAGCTTCCACGGGACCTGCTGCCCGCGCCGAACTCTCCGCAGGAACTAAGGCGTTCGGGGCGGACCCAACACCGCCCCGCCTATCTGAACGAATACGCGTGCGCATGTACTGTGATGGACAGAGAGCCTGGACACATGCACACTGACTATGGGGGAAGGAGTGTTGAGTCCTCAGGTCTACGACCCAGACAGCAAGTCTGGTAACCTGTGAGTCACCGCATTCCAGAACAGATCAGGCAGCTGCGTTAATTGACTGAGACGAGCTGACTGAAATCTGTCTGGAAAGGAGTTACAATGTTGCAATTGCTTGCTAGGAGTTTTCCTGCCTGGTAACTCTATATAAGAGGTTGCCAGAGAAGAAACCTTGCCAGTTGAATCTTGTGTGTGTTGTAAATAGTGTGAATAAACGTTCCTGTTGTTTTGACCATGCCTGAGTCGGAATCCTTTGTCTGATCTAACACCAATGCCTTTTCTTTCTTTTCCGCCTTTTCTTTCCCACACTTTTCTCTTCCCTTTTTCCTTCCCTCTCTTTCATATTGTGTACTTTTGTATTTTCTTTGCAGGTTACATTATGAACTAATTAAAAAAATCCTTTGAAAAGGAACAAGGGAGAAGGAAAGAGGATAAGAAATGATTGCTGATACTTTCAAGAAAGAGTGCAGAGAACTTCGTACCGTCACGGACCTTTGCCTTTTTCGCCGTTCACTGAAAACACACTTCTTTCACCTAGCTGGCCTAGCTTAGAGCTTAGATTTTAGATTTTAGCTTAGACTTTAGCCTAGATTTTAGACTAGAAATAATTTAACTGCATTTGGTAGGGGATTTTAAAAGTTTTTAGTTATATAAAGATGGTAAGGAGTGGGAGAGTATGCAAGAACAATTTGGGATAAGAGCTAAGAACACATTGAAATATTTGGGGATAACACTTTCACTTAAAGTTAGAGAATTAAAAAAAATTAATTATGAGGGGATGTTGAAGGAAGTAGAGAAAAAGATAGATAAATATAAAGAGATAAAGTTGTCTTGGTTTGGTAGAATTGCAATGTGTAAAATGATGTTGTTACCAAAGTTTAACTTTTTATTTGAGATGCTACCATTAAATTTGACAGAGAAAGATATAGAAGAATATCAGAAGAAATTAGATAAGTTTTGTAATGGTGGGAAAAGACCAAGATTAATGAAGAAATTGTGGTATCAAAATCAAAAAGAGGGTGGATTGGGAATTCCCAATCTACTTAATTATTATCGGGCGTATAATATTAGAACTGTGATAAAAATACTTAAAGGTGGAGATGGTCATTGGGGAGATCTGGAGTTAAAAGATATTAAGAGATTTGGGTCTATATGGTTTTTAGATAGAGCAAAAACAAAAAAGGCAATTAATAGTTATTGGTTAAAGGGGCTGAGTAAAACTTGGAATAAATTTGTTAAAAAACTGATTCCGGATATAGCTTTTTTGGGAAAGACAACTGAAAGTTGGCCGATTAAAACTAATATAAGTCGGAATAAAGTAATTGAGGATGAAAATATAGGAAATATAGTAGATTGGTTAAGAGTTCTAGGAACTGAGAGTAGGAAGAAAAAAGTAATTCAAAAATTGGAGTTAAATTGGTTTGAAAAAATACAGGTAGAAAAATGGACTATGAAAGTAAGGGGAATATGTAACATAGATAGAAGTAAAACTAAATTTGAAAGTTTAGTATCTCAAATTATTAAGGATGAAACTGGGTTAAAAGGACTCGTTAGTAAGATATACAAGATTATAAACTTTGATGGAAACCCACAAATGGTAATGAAAAGGAATTGGGAGGAAGACCTTAAGATTAAAATATTGGATTTGGATTGGAATGAGAATTGGAAGAGTCGGATTATGAGGACTTTATCTATAAGGATTAAAGAACATAATTTTAAGGTTGTTTGGAAATGGTATTGGACCCCATTAAGATTATCACTGATAGATAAAAAAATGAGTGATAAATGTTGGAGATGTAATACGGAATTGGGAACTTATGAACATATGTGGTATAAATGTGTGAAAATTAAAAAGTTTTGGCAGCAATTAGAAAGAACGATGTGTGAAATGATGAAAAGAATAATAATATTGAGACCAGAAACTATATTGTTATTGATAATTAATGAACCAGAGTTAACAAAACATGAGAAAGAATTGATTAGAATTATGATTATAATGGGCAGAATTGTAATAGCAAGATATTGGAAAATAGAGGTAAATATTAAAATAGAAGAATGGTATTGTGAAATGTGGAAATTAGCCTTAAATGATAAAATGACGTGTGATATTAAATTTAGAGAGGGGGTTTATAAAAACGATATCTTTTGGAAGACTTGGAAGCCATTTGTGGACTATGCACTTGGAACTTTGGACGTCTCGACGCCTGTACCGAGAGAACGTGGATTTTGGAGATCCTAAAGATAATAGATGATACTTGAAACCAACTCTTCCTTTTGTTTTGTACAGCACTGGGTGAAATATTGTAAAACATTATAAAAATTTCAATAAAAAAAAAAGTTTTTAGTTATATTTTAGCACAGGCTAATTAACTTAGTTTCATTTTAACACTGTATTGTATTTATTGTATTGTTGGAAAGAGTGCAGAGAAGAGCAACCAAGATGATTAGGGGACTGGAGACTAAAACATATGAAGAACGGTTGCAGGAACTGGGTATGTCTAGTTTGATGAAGAGAAGGACCAGGGGAGACATGATAGCAGTGTTCCGATATCTCAGAGGGTGCCACAAAGAAAAGGGAGTCAAGCTATTCTCCAAGGCACCTGGGGGCAGGACAAGAAGCAATGGGTGGAAACTAATCAAGGAGAGAAGCAACTTAGAACTAAGGAGAAATTTCCTGACAGTTAGAACAATTAACCTCTGGAACAGCTTGCCTCCAGAAGTTGTGAATGCCCCAATCCTGGAAGTCTTTAAGAAGATGTTAGATAGCCATTTGTCTGAAATGGTATAAGGTTCCTGCCCACACAGGGGGTTGGACTAGAAGACCTACAAGGTCCCTTCCAACTCTGCTATTGTATTATTGCATTTTATATTTGCCTGTGCCACCCTGAGCCCTTCGGGGAGATAGGGCGGGATATAAATCCAAATAAACTGTAAACTGTAAGATCAACGAAGAAGATTAGAGGACTGGAGGGTACAACACAGGACAACCGTTGCAAGAATTGGGAATGTCTAGTTTAATAAAAAGAAGGACCATGGGTGACATGATAGCAGTCTTCCAATATTTGAGGGGCTGCCACAAAGAAGAGGGAGTCAAGCTATTCTCCAAAGCATCTCAAGGCAGGAGAAGAAGAATTGGGTGGAAACGAATCAAGGAAATATCCAACCTAGGGTTGGGAAAAATGTCCTTCTGGGTTCAGTTCCAAGTGGGGAAAAAGACACTGGAAACATGGAGGCTGCTTGGAAAGATGGTTTAATGGTGGACAGGATCGCATGGCTTGAGCTCCTGAATAGAAAAGGGGGATCAGATGCTTCCAGATGTTGGGTGAAGAAAGAGAAAAGAGGCAGAGATGCTGAAATTCCCTGGTTTTATGCCCTCTCTGGCCTTTGATCTTGATCTTGTATTCTGATTGGTTGCCAGACTCCCATGGGGCCATGCAGGGGCAACTCTGTAGGATGTGAGTCCAAGTTTGGTTGAGCCTTGCTTCTTCCCAGGTGCCCCGTGGTGAGATGGGTGAAGGGTTAATACTAACATGCCTTAATCCCATCACCCTGGAGCTGAAGGAGAGATCTTTGTTATATAGAATAGATTGGCTCAGGCTTTTTAATGGCCCACTGACAGTTGGGGCTATTAAGAGTGAATCTGCTTCCTGCCTAAAAACATCTTTCTCCATTTCTGATCCAGGGAACTATAATATTCTGCCTTTTCAATATTTCCCAGGATATTTCATTTTTCTAGGAGAGGGCTGGATTTTAACTTCCTACACTAGAATTAAGGAGAAATTACCTGACTGTGAGAACAATTAAGCAGTTGGAGCAACATGTCTCCAGAAGTTGTAAATGTTTCAACACTGGAAGTTTTTAAGAAGAGGTTGGACAACCGTTTGTCTGAAATGGTATAGGATCTCCTACTTGAGCAGGGGGATGGATAGACGACCTCAAAGGTCCCTTTCAACTCTGTTATTCTGTTATTCGGTTACCCAATGAACCTCCAAGTTTGCAGTTCTCTGGATTAGGAGCCAGGAGTAACTGCTACAAGAAGCATCTCTTTTCGTCTTCTTCTCTGCGGCTTCACATCCGTACCACCATTGAACTGTAATCTCCCACCCCTCTAAAAGCTCCCAACTTGACCTGAATATCCACCGCTGAACAGATGTCGTCTTGTAAGCTGTTCTAAGCAGCTCCATTTTGACGGGAATTATGTGCAGAAGAGAATTACGTTGTGGATGATGGGAGGGAAGTGACCTTGACGCCTGGCAAAATCAGATCCGTGGCTGAATTGCTACAAACCCCATCGCTTATTTTATTTGCAGCTTTTCTCCAAGCAAGCCAGCTTTTATAGATACAAATTTCTGGGACTAGCCATCATTTTATTTTCATCGTAAGCCAAGGAAGAAACCTCAGGATACTGTTTGCTGATCAATGCATGCAGGGCTGACGACCAGGTAAAAAAATAAAGACCAGTGGGTGGTTGATAACAAATAATTCCTTAAATTCATTGTTAATTTCTCTCTTTTAGCCGCCTCAGATTGGTACAAAGAAATTATTTTTGTATGTATTCAAGTTAAAGTGATGGCAATTCTCTGCTACAGTTGGAGCAAGTTTCCCATCCCTTTAATGTTGGAAGAAATCCATCCACAGGCAGCTTTTCTCTGCCTTAGATTGAAGTCATCGGGGAGACCATGACCTGTTGAATTTCTGCTGTGTTGTTCACTCTTTTCTTTTTCAAATGCCCAACTTAATTTTTGAGTAATTCAAGACAATTTTGACTGCTCAATCAAAGTGTGCATCTGAGGTGTGAATTTCTGCAGCTGCCTTTTTAAGAGTGACCATAAATTCTGCCCTATAAAAAATGACTTCTAATATATGTAGAAAAGCCAAATGAAAAGTATTTGTATATGTGTATGTATGTATGTATGCATATGTATGTGAGTGTGTGTATTAGTAGAGTACTGCATATCTCAAAATTGGCTGGTGTCTTAATTCCAAATTTAATTTTGTCTGATTTCTGCGTTTTTTTCTTCTTTCTGATCTCTTGTAAAGAATATTTTATTTTCCTTGAAGGCTGTAGTCCTAAAAAGATTTATAACAGGATAAGCTCAACTGAAACAAAACAAAATCTCACAAAAATAAATCTTGAGGGAGATGGGTGAAATATGAAACATACATACATACAAACATACATACATACATACATACATACATACATACATACATACATACATACATACAAACATCTGGCTTTTGACAACCTACAGCACACAGAATTATACAGACATTTCAGACTGAAGCTGGAAAAAGGAAGGAAGGAAGGAAGGAAGGAAGGAAGGAAGGAAGGAAGGAAGGAAGGAAGGAAGGAAGGAAGGAAGGAAGGAAGGAATCTTAACAAAATCATGGATAAATAGTAAGATTGGATAGGAGAGAGACAGACAGACAGACAGATTTGACAGCCTGTCAACTATTCTCCAAAGCACCTGAGGGCAGGACAAGAAGCAATGGCTGGTAACTAGTCAAGGAGAAAACAACTAGAACTCAAGATAAATTTCCTGACAGTGAGAACAATTAATCAGTGGAACAGAAGTTGCCTCCAGAAGTTGTGGGTGCTGCAACACTGGAGGTTTTTAAGAAGAGATTGGACAACCATTTGTCTGAAAGGATATAGGGTTTCCTGCTTGTGCAGGGAGTTGGACTAGAAGACCTCCAAGGTCCCTTCCAACTCTGCTATCCTATGAAATGGACTGGAACCTTAAGCCCTGTCATTGCATTATATTACGCAGTATTCATTCGTTACATACCTGTTGCGTGACATTATTACACTGTGTGTTTTATCCTGGAGAGCCATTCAGAAAATCCTATGGTAGAAAAGCAGGTACAGAAAACTATTCGCTATAAATTAATAACTACCATTTGGCCATAAAACTTGACTTACATTGACATCTAAGTCATTCATCTCAGGCCTTGCCCATCAGATTAGCAAATATTGTCCTTACTCCTTTTGTTTCCTTGTAGATCGGTTCTCTTGCCTTCCCCAGACCTGCACAAACACAGGTGACTATGATTCAGCAGCCAGACCCACTAAATTCAGGGAGGGTATAAGCATCTAGTTAAGATGTGTTAGATTGTTGGGAGAAATATCCGCCTGGTTCAGTTCTAAGCTGGGAGAAAGACACTGGAAACATGGAGGCTGATTGGAGAGATGGTTTATTGATGAAGCAGAAACACCTGTGGGTAGCTGACCACATGGATTTGAGAGTGAGGAGGTTTTATATCTTCTCTTGGGCTCTGCACTTGAACTTCCTGTTCCTGTGCAAGAACATGTATTCTGTTGGCTGTTGTCAGACTCCCATGGGGCCTTGTACAAATCCTAGGAGTTTGTCTGAGCTAAGTTTGGTTTAAACTTGGGCTGATGCAATGAAGGGGCTTGTTGGGCAAATCCTACTGTGGCTACCTTTGCTCAGACCTTGCTGCAGAGAGTAATGGACTACCAAATCTGCCTTTGTAAAAGCTGGTCTCCGCTTAGTATCCGGTTGGGGACTGGGAGTTGGGGCTCTGAGTTTCTGTCTCCCTTAAGAGCCGTGGTGGCACAATGGTTAGAGTGCAGTACTGCAGGCTACTTCTGCTGATCACCGGCAGCCAGCAGTTTGGCAGATCGAATCTCACCAGGCTCAAGATTGACTCAGCCTTCCATCCTTCCGAGGTGGGTAAAATGAGGACCCAGATTGTTGGGGGCAAGACGCTGACTCTGTAAACTGCTTAGAGAGGGCTGTAAAGCACTGTGAAGCGGTACATACAGTAATCCCTCATTTTCCGCAGCTTCATGTTTCGCGGCTTCAGTGCTTCGCGGGGTTTTCAAAAATAAGGGAAAAAAATGCATCGGTAGGAGGCAAGCGCCCCCTAGTGCTTGCTTTAAACGATGTCCACCAACTCAAGTTTCCGTGCGAATCCTACTTCGCGGTTTTTCAGTTTTCGCGGAAGGTTCCGGTCCCCATTAACCGCGAAAAACGAGGGATCACTGTAACTCTAAATGCTATTGCTAAGTGCTATTCTATTTCTCTTTTAGGGGAAATATTTTATCCTGCCTTTTTTAATATTTCTCAAAATATTTTCATTCTTCTAGGAGAGGGGTGGGTGTTAACTTTCTACAGGATCTCAGCCAACTTCCCTTTGAGTCCCCTCAACACTGGTCCTGGGTCTAAGCAAAAGCAATCAGGTGTGTAATTGTGTAGAACTCAATAGGGAACCTCCTCCGTCTGTTTCCAAACAAGCAGGATATTTGAACTACAAAATTAATCTTGGCAGTTGAGGAGCCTCTGTTTGATTTGGCCAACGATGGTGCTATGGAACTGGAGCCTGGCGCGCCTTGACCTCTTCTGTGCAAACACGGTTCCTGCTGCAGCGTAGAAGTCCTTTCTCAACAAACCAAAAAGATGAGAGAGGGAAAAATCCTTCTCCTTCCCATAACGTCCCCATCCTGCCCAGCTTTTCAACCTAGTGGTAGAGTTTGGAGTTGTTGTTGGACAACTCCGATGTGTTAGCCAAGTTTCTGGGGCAATATTAGGTCCAGGAACACAGCCACCCTGCCTGCTAACATGCCAGAATCTCCATGTGTCGCAATGGCCTAAACAAGCTGGAGAAAGTCCTCATCTGAACCTAAATTGTGTGGCTAATGCTTTCGGTTCCTTTCCTTTGGTCTCCGAGCCAATCCTGTGGCCTACAGATTGCCTTTTACTGCCATTTGTGTTTGCACAAATGGAGTTGACCAGGAGTTGGCCGAAGAAGCCAGAGTTGAGTGAATTTAACCAACAGGGCTAAGCTATAAGCCGTGGTTTATCCAGAATAAATCAGCTAGGCTTTGCACATTGGAGTTACCGGTTTGTTCTGCAGGTGTGTTCACACAAGCTAAACCGCAAGCTGTGATTTGAAAACTGCAGTGGCTGGTACTGGACATTAGAATCAGTCAAATCACATTTATTTGCAAACGTGCATCCGTTTGTTCCTCCATGAACTCAAAAGCAATATGCTTAGCAAGGTCTTCTCCATTCTTCCCCCAAATTATGAGCCACGGTGGCGCAGTGGTTAGAGTGCAGTACTGCAGGCTACTTCTGCTGATCACCAGCTGCCAGCAGTTTGGCAGATCGAATCTCACCAGGCTCAGGGCTGACTCAGCCTTCCATCCTTCCGAGGTGGGTAAAATGAGGACCCAGATTGTTGGGGGCAGGAGGCTGACTCTGTAAACCACTTAGAGAGGGCTGTAAAACACAGTGAAGGGGTGGCTGCTCTTCCAGTTTCCCGCACATACATGCATACCAGCCACACGGACTTCTGGTTCCTGGCACGCCTACGTGTGCGAAGACCAACTGGGAGGCCACTCTTCAAGTTTCCGGCACATGCATGCGCACTGGCCAGCTGGTCTTTGCACATGCATGCACGCCAGAAACCGGAAGACCAAGTGGCCGGCGTGCATGCACGTGCCGGAAACCGGAAGAGCAGCCACTCCTGTTTCTGGCACATGCGTGTGCATGCACTCCCATTTTAGCACTCGGTGCTGAAAAAATTCATCAACACTTCCCTCGGCTGAAGCGTTTTCGACTTGGGCCCCGAGATCTTTCAGTACATCCAGCAAAAATTTTGCAACGTGAAGATTGCAAAATGGCGATTCGAAATATGTAAATCTGAAGATGTATTGACAAAGGTTTGGATCGTTTTCTTATTGCTTGAGGCCTGGAGTAGCCTACAGCAGTGATGGCTAACCTTTTTTGGCTCGCCTGCCAAAAGCGAGGGAAGCGCAGGGGGGGTCGTGCGTGGGCGTGCCACACCCATAATGCTATGTGCGTGACCCCCTGCTTTTGGCACGCTTTTTTCACCCTTCCCAGGCTCCAGAGGCTTTCTAGGAGCCTGGGGAGGGTGAAAACAGCCTCCCCCCTCCACCTCCAGAGGTTTCAGGAGCTTCCCTAAAGCCTCCAGAGGGTGAAAAACGGCCTCAAAAGAAGGCCTAAATCAACTGGCTAGTGCACACAAGCGTACTGGAGCTGACAGGGCCACACCTCGCGTGCCCTAAGAAATGGTACCGCGTGCCACCTGTGGCACCCGTGCCATAGGTTCGCCATCATGGGCCTACAGTAATACAAGGGGGAGGAGGCGGAAGAGGAGGAGAAGGAGGAAGAGGAAGAAGGTGAAAAAGAGGAGGAGCAGGAGGAGCAGGAGGAAGAAGAGAAGGAGGGGGAAGAGGAGAAGGAAGAGGAAGAGGAGAAGGAAGAGGAAGAGGAGGAAGAGGAGAAGGAGGAGGAAGAGGAGGAAGGTGAAAAGGAGGAGGAGCAGGAGGAGCAGGAGGAAGAGGAGAAGGAAGAGGAAGAGGAGGAAGAGGAGAAGGAGGGGGAAGAGGAGGATGAAAAGGAGGAGGAGCAGGAGGAAGAGAAGAAGGAGAAGCAAGAGGAGAAGGAAGAGGAAGAGGAGGAGGAGGAGGAGGAGAGGTGGTGGAGGAGAAGGCTAAATAGCTGACCCACTGAAATCAAGAACAGAACCCACCTTGACTTTGGGAGGGTCAGAATTCTGTCTCAATCATGAAAACCGTTGAAGTCTTTCCTAGATAAGGCGGGACCTGGAAATAATTAGCTAGGTTAACCCCATTTATTTTTCACTGCAATCGCAGCCCTGTTTTTGTCTACGGATTTCCCTCCCCCCCCCTTCCCTCCCTCCCTCTGCCGCCCCAACAGCCATGAACATTGAAATATGTAACTGCCATTAATGTTTACTGTATGGGCCTTTGATCTTTCCCCCTCCTCCTCCTTCGTTGTGGGGCGCCTGTTTTGCTTTCCTCGAGGCAAAAGGCAGGTTATAAAACCTAGTTACAGTTTAACTTCTTTAACCCGGCTTGCCTTGTTCAGAGTCAAGTCACATGGCCGAGGGAAAGCGTGTTTAACTCCCAAGGGTCCCAGTGGCCCAGCATAAGGACCCTGCTTACCTGTATCCAGGAATCAACAAACAACAACCCCATTAATAATAAGTTAATGAATCAACGAGTTGAAGAAACTAAACATATCTGGGTGTTTGAAAATATCACCTGTGGCGGCTTGGCTTGGCTGTTTCCTGTTGCAGGCAATTGAGTGGCATTCAAAATGGATGGATGGATGGATTATTTCAGGCAGTGTTTCTCAACCTTGGGGACTTGAAGTCCTGTGGACTTCAACTCCCAGAATCCTGGGAGTTGAAGTCCACAGGACTTCAAGTCCCCAAGGTTGAGAAACACTAATTTAAGGAGAGATTTTCCTGACAGGGAGAACAATCAACCCATGGAACAGAAGTTGCCTTCGGAAGTGGTGGGAGCTTCATCACTGGAGGCTTCCAAGAAGAGATCAGACTGCCATCTGTCAGAAAGGGTGTAGAGCCGTGGTGTCGAATCTATGGCATGCGTGCCACAAGTGGCACGCGGAGCCATTTCTTAGGGCACGCAAGGCATTGCCCTGTCAGCTCCAGCACGCATCCACACACGCTGGCCAGCTAATTTCGGCCTTCGTTTTTGGCCATTTTTCACCCTCTGGAGGCTTCACTGAAGCCAACGGAGAGCAAAAAAAACAACCCAATGCACAAAGCAGAAATTTGGGGAGTCAAGGAAGCCTCCTGAAGCTTCCTGGAGGTGAAAAACGGCCCTACGGGCAAGCCGGAAGTCAGAAAGCAGGCCATTTCCAGCCTCCGGAGGGCCTGCAAGGGGGGGGGCTGTTCTCATCCTCCCCAAGCTGCTAGAAAGCCTCTGGAGCCTGGGGAGGTGAAAAATGGGTGCACCGTGCCATCACACACCAAAAGTGGAGGAAGGGTGGGGGAGTGGCACGCGCATGTGCAGGAGGATGGTGGTGCATGACCTCTCTGTGCTCCTCCCCACTTTTGGCACGCGATGGGGAAAAGGTTAGCCATTACTGGTGTAGGGTTTCCTGCTTTGGGGGG
Organism: Rhabdophis nuchalis; assembly: GCA_039707465.1. NCBI lineage: Eukaryota > Metazoa > Chordata > Lepidosauria > Squamata > Natricidae > Rhabdophis > Rhabdophis nuchalis. The sequence goes on along the minus strand of CM077645.1, from coordinate 213,473,860 downwards.
GCGGTTGGACTAGATGACCTGCAACAGGGGTCGGCAACCTTAAACACGCAAAGAGCCACAAAGGTCCTAACCGGAAGCCCTCCGTTCAATTCTGGAGCTGACCGGAAGTCCAGTTCCCCCATCATTAGAGTCTCCCCCTATTACAGCATCCTTTTTCCTCTACCTGTCCTAACCGAATGCCCCATCAATTGTGGAGCCAACCAGAAACTGCCCCCCCCTTGCCATAGAGTCTTCTCCTGGAGCACTGTGTTTCTCCCCCCCCCCAACAAGAAGCGCCTCTCAAAATAGTGGCGCCCACTGGTGACAGGGAGCCGCAGCAGAGGGATGAAAGAGCCACATGCAGCTCCAGAGCTGAAGGCTGCTCACCCCTGACCTACAAAGTCCTTTCCAGCTCTGTTTATGTGTGGCATCAAGCCAGTCAACTCTCAGGGATCATGTAGATAGATTTTCAACAGGAGGATCTGCCCCCAATGTGGTCTTTAATGATGTACCTATCTCCTTTGTGATGGCCTTCAACCACGTTGCTGCTGGCCATCCTTTTTTCACTTCCCTTCCACCTTTCCCAGCATTATGGACTTCATACAGTCAGGTCTTCACTAGATGTGTCCAAAGTACCATAATTAGAACCTGGTCAATTTGCATCTTGAAGGAGAACCCCAGCTTGGTTTGACTAGAATAGAGCTGGAAGGGACCTTGGAGGCCTTCTAGTCCAACCCTCTGCTCAAGCAGGAGACCCTGTACTATTTCAGACAAGTGATTGGCCACATCTTCTTAAAAACCTCCAGTGATGGACCACCCACAACTTCTGAAGGCCAAGCTGTTCCACTGGTTAATTGTCCTCACTGTTAGGAAGTTTCTCCTTAATTCCAGGTTGCTTCTCTCCTTGATTACTTCCCATCCATGGTTTCTTGCCTTGCCTTCTGGTGCTTTGGAAAATAAGTTGACTCCCTCTTCTTTATGGAAGCCCCTCAAATACTGGAATTCTGCTATCCTGTCTTCCCTAGTCCTTCTTTTCATTAGACATGCCAAGTTCCTTAGCTTTTAAGATGTGGCTTTTCAAGATGTGTGGGCTTTAATTTCTTAATGCTGGCTAGGGAATTCTGCGGGTTGAAGTCCACATATCTTAAAGTTGCCAGGTTTGGAAAACGTTTGCACAGAGACATATAGCTCTTCTCCTACCATACTCCGACCAATAAGAGGAAATTTCCGGAATGACTTCTGGCTGGAATGACTCCTTGATTACCTTCCATCTATTGTTTCTTGTCTTGCCTTGTAAATTAAGTTGACCCTGTGTAGAAAGGCAGCTTAGGCAGACAAATCTCTAAATCACTCAAAATTTCTGTTACTAGTTCGCCCGAACCGGTCCGAACCGGCTAAATACCACCTCTGCAGAGCATGGTGAACTCTGAAAGTCCTAGAGAGTCCCTCTTTTTTTCTTTTAAGTTTCTCCAGCCATTGAGTGGCTTCTTACGTTTGACTTGGACCAAAATGATCAGCCAGCAAACGTCAGAATTTTACAAAATAACAGCATTGGAGTTTATTCTGGCCATTTCTGGACTTTACTACCTGGTTTGTTTGGATAGCTAGGGATTTCTTCCTAGACTCTTTGCACAGAGAGTAGGCCTCTGTTTGCTTTTAAAAAGAGGAAAGAGAGAAATGTCTTCTTTTTCAAAATACAGTGGTTGCAATTGCATTATTGGCTATGAAACTAGCATTCAATTAATCATACTGTGATTAATTGGAAGAAAGGAATTTTCCTCCCTCCCCATAATATTGTGTCAAATAAGTTAGGGGGGTTAGGGCAGGATAGGATAGGATGGATAAGATAGGATGGGATGGGATGGGATGGGATGGGATAGAATAGAATAGAATAGAATAAAATAGAATAGAATAGAATAAACAAAGTTGGAAAAGATCTTGGAGAAAAGATCAACCCCTTGCTCAGGCAGGAAACCCTACACTAGGGGTCTCCAACCTTTGCAACTGCCCTACACCTGCCCTATACCATTTCAGACAAGTTGTTGTCCAATAGCTTCTTTTCCAGTGTTGGGGCATTCACAACTTCTGGAGGCAACTTCTGTTCCACTGGTTAATTGTTCTCACTGTCAGGAAATTTCTCCTCAGTTCTAAGTTGCTTCTCTCCTTGATTCGTTTCCACCCGTTGCTTCTGCTGCTTTGGAGAATAGCTTGACTCCCTCTTCTTTTGTGAGTTGAGGAATACCTGTACCTGGGATTGGAATATTTTGATAGATAGATAGATAGATAGATAAATAAATAAATAAATAAATAAATAAATAAATAAATAAATAAATAAATAAATAAATAAATAAATAAATAAATAAATAAATAAATAAATAAATAAATAAATAAATAAATAAATAAATAAATAAATAAATAAATATATTTACATGAATGAAAAAAAATAAATTTTGACAAATCATACATGAAAACTTCATTTTGGGTGAGGCTATCAGAGGTGGGTTCCTGCTGAACCCAGTTCAGCTGAACCAGTAGTAACTTGGCCTGCCACACCCCCGAAACCAGTTCTTCTACAGTGGCGCCATCTTTTTTTTATTTTTTATTGAAAAAGTTTTATTCACACAGATTTTCCCCCTTTTTACACCCCCCCCGACATGTAATATAAATCACATACAAATACTATACCCCCCCTCACCCCGTCTTAAAATAAGTTTCTCATTCAGATATTATACCCCCTCGCCTCCCAGCAGACACAATATAAGTTTCTCTTAGTATATTAATATCCCATTAACACCATCTTCTAAGTTAATTAAAGATATAAAAAACATAATATAAATTTCTCTTTAAAAAAAAAAAGCGTATCCCATTATTCCCCTCTCTAGATTAATCATACATATATATTACCCCGCCCTCCACCCTAACCCTCCCCCACCTCCCATTCAAACCCAACCCCCTGACTTCCGCTATACACCACTCTAATAATTCCAAGCATCCCAAATATTATTTACTCTATTCACCTATCAATCAAAGCATTCTTACCTAAAAACTACATAGTACTTCCTAATCTGATATTTATTCTGTATATAACCAATCCATTAGAAACCTTATAACAAGCTCAACATAAACACCCCCTTTTAGTTAAACATTAAAATACATAGAAAATAATTCTTAAGATCTAAATACCATGTCATATAACCTAACACTTATAAAACTTAAACCATATATCCTAGCTCAAGTTTACATCCTTCCTGATTCAAAAGGTTTACTATTTTTCCCCTCTCCATTTGCTTAATTGCCCACTTAACAACACAAAAAAAAATGTAAAGATTACTCTAATATTTGAAGAAAGCAAAGTTACTTCTCTCTTCACAAAGGAAACAGAAATGGTATAGGAAAATTTCAGATCCTATCACAAGAAGGATACAGCAAATTGCAAGAAAATTTCAAAGTTCGGCCCAAGTTTTTTCCCAGAACACTAACATAATATTAATCCTTTCCGCGTCAATGTTCATAAGTCCAACTCTTCAGGTCTCCTTCCATTCCATCCATAGCTGTTTGTAATACCAGTTTAAGCAGCTGCCCCCTTAAATAACAAGAAAAAAACCCTTTACATAGGTAACCCCCGAGTGACTTTTCATCAGGATTATAAAGTTCCAAGATCGTGATAGGGTAACAACCAGATCCACTGCAAATGCTCCGGTTCCAGTTTTCAACCCTGAAAAAGTTTCCACATCCAAGAGGACCAGCATTGCAGAGATCTGTATATTTTTATCTAGATTGATTAATTGCTTCGTCCTTTAATCCTTTTGTCTTTCTTAACTCGCCGAGATTGAGACCTCCTCTGCTTCTGCGGTTTCTGGATTTGTCTGGTACTAGACCTGGCTTCACATTGCTCATCTGATTTACGTATTGGCATTCCAACAGATCCCCCTATAGCAGTCTTCGACATTTCCTCCAGAGTAGGGCTTAAAAAAAGCCCAGTGGCGCCATTTTGATTTTTGGTTCTGAGCATGCGCAGAACAATTTTCATTGTGCAATTTTTTTTTTCATTTTTTAACGTTTTGTGCATGCACAGACCTATTTATGTGCAAATTGCATGCATGCGAGCGAAGCGGCAGTCATGCCGACAGCAACCCATCCCTGGAGGCTATCAATTAGGCCCCACATGAAAGAGTCCAGGAACTGATGAACATTGGATGAAGGATTCCTGTCAGAATCGATCCTCACATCCCACCACCTGTTGTGGCCCGCCAGCGGCCAATGGAGCTGGCAGCAAAGTCGGACAGTGAGGCGGTTGGGGAGGAACACGGGCCAGTCCTGGAGGCTGGGGAAGGCTCGGACGAGGGATCTGCGTTGGAGGCCGAGAGGGGGCCGAGGCCTTCTGGCAGTTCTCAGCTGCCTTCAGAGCTAGACAGCAGTGAGGCAGAGGAACAGCTGGAGCCTGTTCCCAGTGTGTGCATGCGCAGAGCTGCCAGAAAAAAAGAGCAGCTAAGACATCAGGGTCAACTTGGGAGTAAAGCCACCGGTGGTTGGTGAATCTCCCCTCCCATAGGAAATCCAAAAGGAGCAAAAGCACAGTGGACTTTTGCAGGAAATAATTTGTTCCTTTGTTGGTTTCAGGAGTGTGAAGATCTGTCCGTGAATCTCAGAGACTCTGTGCCCAGTTTTTCCTTGCACAGCACTGCATTTGGAAAATATTTACGTGGCAGTTTCCCGAGCTAGATAAGGTCTGTGGTCATAAATTCACTTTTGAAAGACTGTTTGCCAGGCCTCTGCTGAATGGGAATGAGAGGAAGTCACATTCGTCTAAATAAAAAGAGGTTTGTCGGGACCAGGAATCTGCTCCGTTCTTTTGAGAACCTGGATCAGAACACCCCTACAACTGATGACGCTTCTTGGAGGAGAAACAAAACGTCTTTTTCTTCTTCCTGAAGGGGAAAAAATAAAACCCCAGGCTGGTTGCCTTTCTTTTTCAAAAGCACCTTTGAGACAACAATGTTTTGGATCAGGGGTCCCCAACCTTTTTGGCATCAGGGACCGGTTTCATGTTAAAAAAATTCCGCGGACCGGTGGCCATGGCTCGGCTGGCATAGAGGGGGAGCGGGGGGGAGGGGGAAGAGGCGGCGCATGCACATGCGGGGGCGGTGAGTCAGCTCATTTGCCCCTCTCGGGCCCCCAACAGCGCGAGTGGCCACGCCTGTGCTCTCCCACCCCCGGTGCGCGCTCTGCCCAGAGGGCTGCCCCCTCGTCCCTCCTTCTCCTCTCCGGCCCTTTCTAAGAGTTGCGCCGCTCACTGCGGCCCAGTTCCTATCAAGCCACGGACCGGCACCAGTCCGCGGCCTGGGGGTTGGGGACCCCTGTTTTGGATGACTGAGAATCTCCACAGACATCAGATGAAGGAGTACATCTTTAAATTTGCTGGATAAAGAGAGGGGGTGTTTTCTCTCCTGGAAACGGTTGCTTCTTTCAACTGTCATTTTTGGTTTCCTGTTGGACAAAAGCAGAAATAGAATGACACACACACACACACAATGCATGCCCACAGAATTTGCAGCCAAAATCTGCTGTGTAGACTACTAAGTCATGTCCTCTCTCTGGAGTATCCTATTTTCATTCCATTTCTCCCATTTCTCCATTGGAGTCTCTCCTAGGTGCAGCCAATATTCTGCAGACACTAAAAAATATTTTAAACTTCCACTTTTCCTTCTATCCGATCTGTTGATTCGTCCAACTGTCCTTTTACTCTGCAAATAATATTGTTGACTTTTTGGACATCGTGAAGATCAGCGTTAAGACAGAGTTAGTGACAACCTATGCAGAAACACCCTTTGGAAATAAGTAACCAGAAACTGTTGTTTTTTAAAAAAAAATCAGACCAAAAAAGTCTACTTTTTTCTATTTTTATAGACATAAAAAATTGTACAAAATTGTAGATGTTTGGTCGATGGTTCTTCAAAGACATGCTTATATGATTGCAATTCTATCACAATACACTATTTTTGCAACGTCATTCCTTGATGGTCCAAAGGTGCTTTTTTTCAAGAGGCAACTGGACTTTCTGTTGTTGTTTTTTTCTTTGAAAACATTTCACTTCTCATCCAAGGAGCTTCTTCAGCTCTGACTGGACAGTGGGGAATGGAAGGATTTATATTCCTTGCAGACAGCTGGTCATTTGCATCCTTTTAGAGAGTCTTTGAGGCCACTGGGAGACATGCAAAGGTCAAACACTTTTCAACATTTTGCTTTGCAATGCTTCCAAAATTCCAAATTAGATAAGGCTGTATTCAAATTCAAACAATGCAATTTCTTCATTCTTTCTTTTTTTTTGGATTGATGATTTGATTGATTGATTGCCATGCAATACAATACAATAGCAGAGTTGGAAGGGACCTTGTAGGTCTTCTAGTTCAGTGTTTCTCAACCTTGGTGACTTGAAGTCCTGTGGACTTCAAGTCATCAAGGTTGAAAAACACTGTTCTAGTCCAACCCCCTGCATGGGCAGGAACCTTATACCATTTCAGACAAATGGCTATCTAACATCTTCTTAAAGACTTCCAGGGTTGAGGCATTCACAACTTCTGGAGGCAAGCTGTTCCAGAGGTTAATTGTTCTAACTGTCAGGAAATTTCTCCTTAGTTCTAAGTTGCTTCTCTCCTTGATTAGTTTCCACCCATTGCTTCTTGTCCTGCCCTCAGGTGCCTTGGAGAATAGCTTGACTCCCTCTTCTTTGTGGCACCCTCTGAGATATCGGAACACTGCTATCATGTCTCCCCTGGTCCTTCTCTTCATCAAACTAGACATACCCAGCTCCTGCAACCGTTCTTCATATGTTTTAGTCTCCAGTTCCCTAATCATCTTGGTTGCTCTTCTCTGCACTCTTTCCAGAGTCTCCACGCAGGTAGTCCTCAATCTATGGCCATTGAGCCACAGTGGCGCAGTGGTTAGAGTGCAGTGCTGCAGGCGATTTCTGCTGCCTGCCTGCAAGTTGGCAATTCAAATCTCACCAGGCTCAAGTGTGACTCAGCCTTCCATCCTTTCAAGGTGGTCAAAATGAGGACCCAAATTGTTGGGGGCTATAGGCTGACTCTGTAAACACTTAGAGATGGCTATAAAGCACTGTAAAGTGGTATATAAGTCTTAAGTGCTATTGCTATTATGGTGCCTATTATAATGATTGTAAATGATCCAATTTTATGATAATTTCTGTGGCAGTCATTAAGCACATGTCCCAGTTGTAAAGCAAATCCCACGGTCATTAAGCAAAAGGATGGATTGCTATGGGCACGGTTTGGGTGAAAATAAAAAATGCCCGATTTTTTTAAGCAAAACCATCATAAAACACAGCCAAATGATGGCAATAATCACTCCTCTTTTATTTCCTCTGGGAAGGGCCATTCACCGTCCACTTGTGGCCTTACCCCCAAGTTGACCACTGTTCTTTAGCCATTCCCTTCATTTGGCAACTCTGCGCATGCGCACACTGGGAACAGGCTCCAACTGTTCTTCTGCCTCACTGATGTCTGACTCTGAAGGCAGCTGATAACTGGCATATGGCTCTGCCCCCCCCCCCTCACTCTCTGCCTCCGACACAGAGCCCTCATCAGAGCCTTCCCCAGACTCCAGGACTGGCCCACCTTCCTCCCTAACCTCCTCACTGTCCGAATCTGCTGCCAGCTCCGCTGGCCACTGGCAGCAAGCCACAACAGTGACTTTGAACGGTCACTAAATGAACATTTGTAATTCGAGAACCACCTGTAGTAGGAAGAACTTTCAAAACGATTGTTAAACCCCCAGCGCTTTCTTGAAAAATCTAGTTTTCTTCCTAGCTGGCGGCTTGGCTCTCCTCCGAGAGGAATTCAGCTGAAAACTCTTTTGTTTTAAAGTGCTATAGGTAGAAAAACAGGAGTTGTTTACCACAAATTTCTTCCGTGTTCTTCCTTCCCCCAGGCTCTGCTTTTGTATCAAATGATCCTCTACTGTAGGTCAGAGACTTTCACTGTGGTAGAAATGAGTCAGTTGGACTTCCCTTCTTTGCAGATTTGCAGAGGTCGGCCCCCGCTGTAAATGGACTCCAGATTTGCTAAAGCGTTCTGGAAGCCATTCAAGAGCTCCCATAAAGGCAGTTCTCCTCACTGACTTTTAGGGCTATTTATTTTTAGAAGAGAGGGCAAGCTCTTATTGATTTGCCTATTGCCAAATAACTGTTTAAAAAAGAGGGGAGTGGGTAGAAAAGAAGTATCTTCTAGATTTAGAATAACTTTATTGCAGGGGTGAAATCAACTTACCTTCGTTACCGGTTCGCAAATGTGACCATGCTCAAACGTGCGCTAACTTTGCTCGCAGGCACCAGCTCCGTTCATGCGCAGGACCATCTGCGCATGCACAGAGCTTTAAAAAAGGATGGGATGGTGTCCAGATGATGGGGCAGAGCCTACAGCCGCCATGGCTACCGGTTCGCCCAAACCAGATGGAACCGGCTGAATTTCACCACTGCTTTGGCATCATTTTGAATGTACACTAATCAACATACATCCAAATGAAATTTCGTTGCATACAGCTCTCAAAGGGTCACCACCTCCAATATACACTTTATAAAAACAACATTCTATATAAATAAAAATGCAACAAGTTTGTTCAAAACCGCTAACCTCCGAAAGTACTGCACCGATCGCTTCCAAATTTTCACACAATGTTCCTTTCAAATACGGCACCAATGATATTGATATATATATATATATATATATATATATATATATATATATATATATATATAGTGTAGATGTCTCACCTGTGCCAGGTACACGCAACGGAAATGTAAAAAATTGTAAAAAAGGTAGGTAGATGGATACAGAGAGAGCAGTGGGCCACAGGTATTACGTCATAATACTCTGTCCATAAGAAAAATACAGTAGGTAGGTAGGTAGGCAGCTTTAGGGATAGAGAGGGGGAGGGAGAAATGCGGTAGGTAGGTAGGTAGAGGGATAGAGAGGGAGAGGGAGAAATACAGTAGGTAGGTAGGTAGAGGGATAGAGAGAGGGAGAAATACAGTAGTTAAGTAGGTAGGTAGGTAGGTAGGTAGGTAGGTAGGTAGAGGGATAGAGAGAGGGAGAAATACAGTAGGTAGGTATGTAGGTATGTAGGTAGGTAGGTAGGTAGTAGGTAGGTAGGTAGAGGGATAGAGAGAGGGAGAAATACGGTAGGTAGGTAGGTAGGTAGGTAGGTAGGTAGGTAGGTAGGTAGAGGGATAGAGAGAGAGGGGGAGAAATACAATAGGTAGGTAGGTAAGTAGGTAGAGGGATAGAGAGAGGGAGAAATACAGTAGGTAGGTAGGTAGGTAGAGGGATAGAGAGAGAGGGGGAGAAATACAATAGGTAGGTAGGTAGGTAAGTAGGTAGAGGGATAGAGAGAGGGAGAAATACAGTAGGTAGGTAGATTGGGGGTTATACAGTGGTTGTATGCACATGTTTGTGTGTGCAGGTGTAGATTTACACACAGATTGGCTGGCCATTTAACCAGACTGGGCCACAGCAATGCGTGGCCGGGAACGGCTAGTAAATAAATAAATACAAAATTATGCATATACCCACATGTATTATATGGCACGGAGAAACAACAGTCTAAGGTGCAATCAAGGATCTGTTTTGTGGGTGACTCTGAGTGGGGGTATCTTTCATTTGGTTGTTTGGTGTCATCAGAAATAGAACTGTGAGAAGACGGGGCTGCCCCAAATTGGTGAGAATGTGGTCAAATATCATTTATTTATTCAACTTCTAACGCTACTTAGTGACCCAGCTTGTAAAGAGGACAATGAACATGCTCTAGCAATAAAATGAAGAGAAATAGTAAACCACCACACTAAGGGAATGCAAAAACTTAACATTCTTGTGGGATCCGAATAACAGAGTTGGAAAGGACCTTGGAGGTCTTCTAGTCCAACCCTCTGTTCAAGCATTGTGGGCAAACAGCTGCCCAATCTCTTTTGAAAAGCCTCCAGTGATGAAGTTCCTATAACTTCTGGAGGCAAGCTGTTCTACCGGTTAATTATTAATAATAATAATAATCTTTATTGTCATTGTAATAAAATAAAATAAAATTACAATGAAATTGATTTGAGCGTTGTGCTAACATTTGCATCAGGTGGAATACAGACAGCAGTGACAACTATACAGAAATCTCTCCAGGCAGTTAAAATGGCCGACAAATGGCAGTTGAGAATTCCACGTCTGCAGAACAGTGTGTACAAACAACTCCACCGTTAGTACACAAGTTATTATGGGTGTAAATACACAGTCCTCCACCTTTGCTTTTACCAGAGTTGTTATTTCTGTCAAAGCGATGTGTGGTGAGGTTAGTTAGCTCCACAGACGCATCCGGTACAAGTGGATAAAGCCAGGTCTCTGTGATGATCATCACACAGCAGTCACCAATGAGCTTGTTCTCTGCCATCCATAGCTCTAGTTCATCGGTTTTGTGGACAAAGGATCTAGAGTTGGTTAGGAAATGCTTGGTAATGCTGCTCTGTGAGGCTGCTTCCGTAATCGAACTAGTAAACCTGCTCTGCATCCCCGCTTCTGCTTCGGCTCTCTTCGCTGCCTCCTAGGCCAAACAACGATCCATGGAGAGCCTGGCAGTCTTACTATGTCACTCGGTATATTATGAGACTGCTGGAAGTCGCTGGTAATATCGAGTCGACTAGAAGATCTTTATCTTTAATAATAAGTTAATAATGACTTAATAACTCCCTGTGGGTATAGACTAGTTTTTGTCTAACTCTGCTGTGACACCAGGAGCTCAAAGCCGCAGCGCCTAAGCGCGCCGCCATCTCACTGTTTTAATTGCTCTCACTGTTAGGAAATTTCTTCTTAGTTCTAGGTTGATTCTCTCCTTGATTAGTTTTCATCCATTGTTTCTTGTCTTGCCTTTGGAAAATAGGTTGACCCCTCTCTTCTTTGTGGCAGCCCCTCAAATATTAGAACAATGCTATCATGTCACACCCTAGTCCTTCTTTTCATTATATGAGACAAACCCAGCACCTCCAACCATTCTTTATATATTTAGCCTCCTGTCCCCTAATCCTCTTCGTTGCTCTTCTCTGCACACTTTCCATAGTCTCAACATCTTTTTTATAATATGTTGACCAAAACTGGATGCAGTATGCCAAATGTGGTTTCACTAAGGCTTTACAAAGCGGTACTAATACTTTACAAACCATCCCTGTCAAGGGTCTGTGGGAAGAGCCTTTCCACCCTCTCTAGGCAACATCACGTACAAATCACATTGGTGGATTCTCCTCTCTGAACAGATTTATTCTTTACAATGAGTGAAAATGTGGTTTATTTAATCCATTCCTTGACATAAATATTTGCAAACAGCTTCTTAGTTTTCAAGAGTCCATTGCTCTCTAAGATGCCTGCAAACTGTATAAACAACTGGAAAGATATACACAATAAATGGTTTAAAAATAGAGAAGGATGATATCAGGATAATTCATATGGGATACTTGGTGGTCATTTGCTTCGGGACAGGAAGGAGAAAGATAGGAAAAAGAAGATGTCCATTAATTTAAGTCACAGAACTCCTAACAAAATTGGATGGAGGATTCACAAACTGCACTCAGCCATTCTTGTTCCTTATGTTGGCTTAACATGATCTACAATTTTAACTGTGTGGTTTATATCGTAGTTCATGGTTAAATGCGAGAGTCTTCTCCAAACTTGACAATTTTAAGACTTGTGGACTGCAACTCCCAGAATGCCCCAGCTTTCATTTCTGGAAGTTGAAATCCATAAGTGTTAAAGTTGCCAAGTTTGGAGAATCCTGGTTTAATGTATTGTGTAAACCAGGGGTAGTCAACCTTTTTATACCTACCGCTTACTTTTGTATCTCTGTTAGTAGTAAAATTTTCTAACCGCCCACCAGTTTCACAGCAATGGTGGCTTATAAAGTAGGGAAATCAATTAAATTTAAAAAAAGGAAAGTGCTTCAATATCAGACAAAACACCTTCCGCCCACCATGAAAGCTGGAACGCCCACTAGTGGGCGGTAGGGACCAGGTTGACTACCACTGGTGTAAACCCAAATCTGGTCAATTGTTTATAATACAATACAATAGCAGAGTTGGAAGGGACCTTGGAGGTCATCTAATCCAACCCCCTGCCTAGGCCGTTTCAGACAAATGGCTATCTAACCTCTTCTTAAAGACTTCCAGGGTTGGGGCATTCACAACTTCTGGAGGCAAGCTGTTCCACTGATTAATTGTTCTAACTGTCAGGAAATGTCTCCTCAGTTCTATGTTGCTTCTCTCCTTGATTAGTTAACAAACCATGTTTGAATAAATCATGATGTGATATGATAGATAAAGCCAGCCTCTCTCACCCTAGCTTATTAAATAAAGCGGTGCTGAAGATAGTAAGAAAAAGGGAAGGGATCTACTTCTTTCATTTTATTCATTTTAACAAGTGAAGTGTTAATACCACTTTATAAGGCCTTGGTAAGGCCACATTTGGAATTCTGCACTCAGTTTTGGTCGCCATGATGTAGAAAAGACGTGGAGACTCTAGAAAGAGTGCAGAGAAGAGCAACAAAGAGGATTAGGGGACTGGAGGCTAAAACATATGAAGAACGGTTGCAGGAACTGGGTATGTCTAGTTTAATGAAAAGAAGGATTAGGGGAGACATGATAGCAGTCTTCCAACATCTCAGGGGTTGCCACAAAGAGGAGGGAGTCAAACTATTCTACAAAGCACCTGAGGGCAGAACAAGAAGCAATGGGTGGAAACTAATCAAGGAGAGAAGCAACTTAGAACTGAGGAGAAATTTCCTGACAGTGAGAACAATTAATCAGTGGAACAGCTTGTCTCCAGACGTTGTGAATGCCCCAACACTGCAAGTCTTTAAGAAGATATTGGATAGCCATTTGTCTGAAACGCTATAGGGTTTCCTGCCTAGGCAGGGGGTTGGACTAGAAGACCTCCAAGGTCCCTTCCAACTCTGCTATTGTATTGTATTGTATTATTATTTAAGGTTTCAATATATAGCCCCCCCCCCATCTTGGCTTCATGACTCTGGGCAGCTAACCATGTTTTTAAAAGTACAAATGCATTTAAAGAACTAGGGGAAACCCAAAAAAAAACACGTCAGCAAAACTATGCCAGGGTAAAAGCAGATATACCAGTCACAAGTTAATATAACTCATGCATGGTCTCGTTAAGCCCAGATCTGGTGACAAAGTCAAGGGAATTTAAAAAAATAAAAAATTATCAACAAAGGTGGATTGGAATGGAATTTAACTGGATTCGAGAACAGCAGTAAAAGAATGAATTAAAGACTATGTTTCCTTTCTTTCTTTCTTTCGTTCCTTCCTTTTCTTTCTTTTTCTCTCTCCTTTCCTTTCTTCCTTCCTTCTTTATTTTCCCAAAGGTGCTTTCTCAAGAGGCAACTGGATTTTCTTGGGGGTTTTTTTTTTTGAAGACATTTCATTTCTCATCCAAGAAGCTTCTTTAGTTCTGGAGAAGAGTGGTGGAGAATGGAAGGGCTTATATTCTTGGCAGTCGTTTGGTTGTTAGTACTCTCTCTCTAAGAGTCCTTGAGGTAACTTGTTCTGCCTGAGGGCAGAACAAGAAGCAATGAGTGGAAACTAATCAAGGAGAGAAGCAACTTAGAACTGAGGAGAAGTTTCCTGACAGTTAGAACAATTCATCAGTGGAACAGAAGTTGCCTCCAGATGTTGTGAATGCCCCAACACTGCAAGTCTTCAAGAAGATGTTGGATAGCCATTTGTCTGAAATGGTATAGGGCAGGGGTCTGCAAAGTTGGCTCTTTTAAGACTGGAGGACTTCAACTCCCAGAATTCCCCAACCAGCCTAGCTGGCTGGGGAATTCTGGGAGTTGAAGTCCACCAATCTTAAAAGAGCCAACTTTGCAGACCCCTGGTATAGGGCTTCCTGCCTAGGCAGGGAGTTGGACGAGATGACCTCCAAGGTCCCTTCCAACTCTGCTATTGTATTGTATTGTATTAACTTGGAGGTTTGAAAAGGGGTAGGATTGAAAACTTTTAGCAACTCTGCCTGGTTGCTGGGTGGGCGTGGCCAGGGTGGGCGTGGCTACTCCACCTCCTGCACCATAGCGGGAGGACATTTTCACCCTCCCCAGCTCCAGAGGCTTTTCTTGAGCCTCTGGGAGGGCAAAAACAGCCTCCCCCGAGCTCTAGAGACCCTCCAGAGCAGGGGTTTGAAACCTTAGAAATTTTAACCCTGGCAAACTTCAACTCCCAGAATCCCCCAGGCAGCTTTGCTGGTTGCGGAATTCTGGGAGTTGAAGTCCGCCAGGCTTAAAGTTGCCAAGGTTCGAGACCCCTGCTCCAGAAGGCCAGAAACGGGCATGTTTCTGTACTTCTGGGAAGCCCATTTTTTTTAATCTCACCAGGCTCTGGAGGCTTTCTAGACTAGAGCCTCTGTTCTGGGGGGCGGGGAATGGCCTTCCCTGGGCTCCAGAGAACTTCCAGAAGCCCCATGTTTTTGCTCTCCCTAAGCCTCCATGCGGGATTCTGCACTTACCTGGCATCCAAAATGGGCTGCGTGGAGGCTCCTGGGAGGAGTGGAGTGGGGTGGGCAGGGCCAGCCAGTCCTCAGAACTACCGGTTTGGCGAACCGGATGTAAAATTAACATCCATTTTGCCCGAAACAGTCCAAACCGCTGAATCTCACTCTTGGGTTTACTTGTGCCCTCAGGGAGACTGAATATTGCAACTGGGTGGGGAAACCATCTTAGAACTGCTGAAAGAACTGGAAACAGGAGATGGGTATTGAAGAAGCTTCTTGGGTGAGAAGTGAAACATCTTCAAGGAAAAACCAAAAAAAATCCAGTTGCCTTTTGAAAAAGCGCCTTTGGGACAGCCATGGATGAGTGAAAATGTTCATAGATATTGTCCTTACTTTCGTTCTTTCCCCTTCTTTCTTTCATTCTTTCCCTTTCTCTCTCTCTCTCCGTCCTTCCATCTTTCTTTTTTCTTTCTTTCTTTCTTTCTTTGTTTCTTTCTTTCTTTCTTTCTTTCTTTCTCTCTCTCTCTCTCTCCCTTTTTTCTTTCTTTCCTTTTCTTTCCTGCCTTCCTTCCTTCCTTCCTTCCTTCCTTCCTTCCTTCTTTCCTTCCTCCCTTTTCAAAGCTAGAAGACCCGAGTAACAGAATTTGGTCCAGAATTTAGTGTAATGATATTAAGATATATAATGAATGTTTTGATTTAAAATTTATAAATCGAGATTATTCATGAATAATAATGATTCTAGAAATGCACAAGAGTTATGTGTAACCAGTCAACATACTTTCCAAAGGATATAATGTAGAACAGGGGTCTCCAACCTTTGCAACTTTAAGTCTGAAGGACTTCAGCTGCAAGACTTCTCCAGCCAGATTTGAGAATCCTGGGAGCTGAAGTCCTTCAGACTTAAAGTTGCAAAGGTTGGAGACCCCTGATGTAGAATGATGACTTTTCCTTTTTGTATTTTGGTTTTACTAAAAAATAAATAAAAATTTTCCAAAAGAAAAAAAACGAATTTGGTCCCAAAGACTTCACAAATGTATTTTCATATTTAGAGTGACAATTCCCAAAGTAAATTTCAGATAAGACAAGTCAAACATCATACCAAAAGCCTCTGAAATGCTGAAGTGCTAGATGCAAGGGTCAGCTTTCAAGATCCCTCCCTCCCTGCCTGCATGTGTTTGCTTTCTGTACTGCCCTGAGAAAATCAGATGGTGAAATAATAGATTTTTCAGGGCTAGATTGAATGCCTCACTGGGTTCCCAACTTCCATGCAATGCTTTTAAATGATTGATTCCTCATTTCTTCATGCCTGTTGTAAACAGAGATCAATTACCGTATTTTCAGACTATGAGACGCACAGGAGTATAAGACGCATCATGATTTTGAAAAGGTAAATTTTAAAAAAATATTTTTTTTTGCACTTTGCAGGCCTCCCAAACCCTCTGCACACCTTGCCTTTTGCAAAAAAAAAGAGGAGATACAGAATTTTGGGAGGCTTGTAGAGTGCTCCTGGGGGCTGGGGGCACAAAAAACGAGCAAAAAAACAGGCCGTTTTTTTCAAAAATGTGCCATTTTGCAAAAAAAAAAAAAGGGGGGGCCATTCAGAGGCTTTTGTAGGCTTGTAGAGTGCTCCTGGGGGCTGGGGAGGGCAAAAACAAGTAAAAATGGTCTGTTTTTAGCTCATTTTTGCCCTCCCCAGCCCCCAGGAGCTCTCTGAAAGCCTCCTAAAAGCTATGCACGGCCATTTTGTTGAAGGGGCGGGGTTTTGGGAGGCCAAAAATGCTGTATTAAATGTATAAGACGTACCCAGATTTTCATCCTCTTTGGTGGTGGCGGGGGGGGTGCGTCTTATACTCTGAAAAATACGGTAATTCTCCAAGTAAGTCTGTCCCTCTTAGGTGTCTCTCTCTGCTTTGAGACTGCAGACAGTTGGAAGGCCAAGACACCTGAAGGACATACCCTGAAATTAGGTGATAGTTACAACATACAGCGAGTCCTTAGCAACCGTACAAAGTTATGTCCAGGCCGTAACTTAAGGCCGTCGCCGCATTCCCACAATCATATGATCAAAATTCAGATGCTTGGCGTGTATTTACGATGGCTGCAGCCTCCTGGGGAAACACGTGATCAGCATATGTACCCTTCCCACAAGCAAAGTCAAGGGGTCGAATGGGTGATTTAACAACCGCAAGGGCTTCCGGTTCCGGCTCCAGCAGCAACGGGCGAGCCTGGGGCTCGCTCGCCGCTTTGTTGCCTTTTCTGCCCCCCCACGGGGGCGGGACACTCCGGTTACCGGAGGTCTCCCGTAGGGTCGGCTCGGAGGAGACGTTCTTCCTCACGGCGGTGGGGAGAGCGATCCCCTCCGTGACCTAGGTGAGGAGGAACATGCTGCGGAGGGTTCTCCCTTCGCCAACGGCTGTCGGCACCATTCACTTCAACGTAGAGGGCTGAGCGGAAGAGATCGGAAGGTTTGCCGAGGCTTCAGCTGCGAGGGAGAGTGAGTTTTAAAAGACTTTTTTTTCCTTGCTGCCAGCCAGGCTGAACGGACTGGGAGGGGGGTGTTTGTTTCCAAAAAAAACCCCTCGGACTTAAGCGGCACTTGAAAATGGCTTCTCTGGAAGAGAAAGCGGAAATCTTAAATCCGGACTGTCTCTAACAAGGGAAAGTGGTATGCGGCTACTTGCAACATTGTTTCTAGGTCTGGCTGGTTAAAAAAAAAATTTATTTTTCTACTCTCTCCTCTGGGCTCTGAGATGGGCGGTGGAAGGTGGCCTTTCTTTGTCCCTGCCTTACTATTTTAACTATGGAAAATTCCCAGCGTCTCTTTACAATTGGGACTCTCTCTGGATATTAATGAAGAATTTTTTTCTTGTTGGATTTGTGGTTCCTTTCTGGATTACCTTCGTTATTATAACTATTGAGTTGGAAAACTGTCTCTCTCTTGGTTCCTGAATTTTACAACGTTTCAACCTTGATCTGAACTTTTGGCTCCCGGTTAGTCTCACCAACCTCACCCTAAAAACGCCATTTTGGTGGCATTGACTCTAACAGTTAAGATGGCTCAAGAAGCAGCACTGACAAGTTTAGAACAATGGATGGCTTCTCTTGAAACTGTTATACAAACTTTGGTAAAAGAAATTCAGGCCCAGAGGGCTGAAAACATCAATTTCAAGAAGGAACTATTCGATACTCGGAAGCAAGTGCTGGAAAACACACAGAAGACGGAAGAATTGGAAGGGGGGTTGGTGGGGGTTAAGGGAGAGATTTAAAATGTTACTAAAGAGGTTGGGGAAACAGATGGGCATGTGTCTAGGATTGATATGGAAAGAATGACATATTTTTTGAGATTTCAGAATGTTCTTGAGGAATCTGGTGAATGCCTCCCTGATCTTATGAGCACAATTTTAGCAAACTATTTACAAAAACCTAAGGATGAGATCAGGGGGGACATTGACCTAGCCTACAGAATTAACTCAGCATATGCCAGGATAAATGAAGTGCCTAGAGAGATACATGTGAAATTTGTTAGAGGGTCAACCAGAGAGGAAATCCTGAAACTGCAGAGAGAAAGTCCATTAATTTACCAACAAAAAACGGTCACTATCTTGAAGCAGATTCCTAGAAAGATTCGAGATGCAAGACGGAAATTTTCCTTCTTGTCTAAAACATTGTTTGATCATGGGATTTGGTTCAAGTGGGTGACATCCGAAGGGATGCTGGTGTTCTGGGAAGGAGGAAGAGTGAGGATTAAAACAGTTGTTGAGGCGGAAGCCTTTTTTAAAAAACATTCCTCTGTCCTGGGGGAAGATCCAGGGGGGACGGAGGGGGCCACGGCCCCGCCCACTGGGGGCCAGGGAGGAGAAAAAGAAGATACAATAGCCAAAAGACTTAGATCGAAAAAATAACTTTGCCTTGATTTTTTTTTTGAACAATTTTGTATAATATTTTCTGGATTTTTTTGTAAATGTCTGACAGCATGGAACTGAGAATTTAGGTATATGTACTTGCTTTTACCTTGTAGTGTTATGAAAAATGTTTTTTTTTTTTGTTATTTTTTTTTATTGTATTTTGAGGTCTCGGAAGGACCGACGACTCTGACGTGTATGCTCTCAAAATTTCTTTGTATCCCTTACCCTACCCTATAGAAAAAATGTAAAACCAATAAAACTTTTTCAATTAAAAAAAAAAAAAAACAACCGCAAGATTCGTTTAACCACAGGGGTGGTTCACTTAACGACGGTGGCAAAAAAAAAAGGTCACAAAGTTTGTCTGACTCACTTAGGGAGCAAGGTGCTTCGCAATGGAAATTCTGCTCCCTGCTGTGTTCATAAATCGAGAATTACCTGTACTGCTCCTTTTGCCACAGAGGGAGGGGGGCATGAAAAATGTGTTCCCCACCTTGCAAAAGTAAATTCCTCAAGCTTTTTCTTTTTCCAGAAGAAAGGCCCAGTTATGTAGACAGACCTGACTGTCCAGGTTATCAGACTTGAATGTTTTTGCTTTGCTATTGTGTTCTCTCTCTCTCTCTCTCTCTCTCTCTCTCTCTCTCTCTCTCTCTCTCTCTCTTTTCATCTTTCTCTCCTTTCTCTCTCTCCTCTCTCTCTCTCTTTTCTCATCTCTCTCTCTCCATCTCTCCCCCTTTATCTCTCTCCTCTTTCTCTCTCTCTTTCTCTTCATCTCTCTCCATCTTTCTCTCCTTTTATCTCTCTCCTCTTTCTCTCTGTCTCTTTCTTTTCATCTGTCTCCATCTTTCTCTCCCTTTCTCTCTCTTCTTTCTCTCTCTTTCTCTTCATCTCTCTCCATCTCTCTCCCTTTATCTCTCTTCTCTTTCTCTTTCTTTCTCTTCATCTCTCTCCATCTCTCTCCCTTTCTCTCTCTCCTCTTTCTCTCTCTCTTTCTTCATCTCTCTCCATCTTTCTCTCCCTTTATCTCTCTCTCTCTCCATCTCTCTCCATCTTTCTCTCCCTTTCTCTCTCTCCTCTTTCTCTCTCTCTCTCTTTGTCTTCATCTCTCCCCATCTTTCTCTCCCTTTCTCTCTCTTCTCTTTCTCTCTTTCTCTTCATCTCTCTCCATCTCTCTCCCTTTATCTCTCTTCTCTTTCTCTCTTTCTCTCTTTCTCTCTCTTTCTCTCTTTCTCTCTTTCTCTCTCTTTCTCTTCATCTCTCTCCATCTCTCTCCCTTTCTCCTCTTTCTCTCTCTCTCTTTCTCTCTTTTTCTCATCTCCCTCTCTCCATCTTTCTTTCCTTTTATCTCTCTCCTTCTGTCTCTCTCTCCTGCTCTCACTCGCTCACTCTCTGTCTCTCTCTCCCTCTTGCTCTCCCTCCCTCCCTCTCTCTCTTTCTCTTAAATACACATGTAATCAATCAGAATAGAGATGGAAGGGACCTTGGAGGTCTTCTAGTCCAACCCTACACCATTTCAGATAGATGGTTTTCCAGTCTTTTCTTAAAAACATGAAGGCAGGACAAGAACCGATGAATGGAAACTAATCAAGGAGAGAAGCAACCTAGAACTAAGGAGGAATTTCCTGACAGTTAGAACAATTAATCAGTGGAACAACTTGCCTCCAGAAGTTGTGAATTCCCCAACACTGCAAGTCTTTAAGAAGATGTTGGATAGCCATTTGTCTGAAGTGATGTAGGGTTTCCTGCCTATGCGGGGGGTTAGACTAGAAGGACTCCAAGGTCCCTTCCAACTCTGTTATTCTATTCTATTCTATTCTATTCTATACAGTAAGGAGCACAGAAGAAATATCTCTCCCTCCAGTTTTATATCCACAATAACAACAGGCTGAACAGAAGCTTGATTTGCTCCCACCAAGCTACTTCATGAAATGCACCAAGCCAAGATTTGCTTAAGTGCTTTTTTGAATGAATAGCTAAAGGCCACAATAGGAACTGCATTACATCAGCCCAAGGTTCAACCAAACTTGATTCAGACAAACATGACTCCCCGTGGGAGTCTGATAGCCACCAATAAAATACATTTCTTGCACAGGAACAGGAAGCTCAAGGTCAAGGCCCAAGAGGAGGTATAAATAACCCTCACTCTCCACTCTATGTGATCAGCTATCCTGAACCACACGTGGTTGGTGGTTGTGCTTCACCATTAAAGCAACTTTCCAATCAGCCTCCATGTTTCCAGCGTCTTTCTCCCCACTTGGAACTGAACCCAGATGGACAAAGGACAATGGATGGAAAGTAACCAAGGAGAGACTCAATCTAGAACTAAGACCAAATTTCCTAACCGTGAAAGTAATAAACCAGGGGAAAGGCCTGCCTTCAGAAATTGGGGGTGTTCCACAGGGGTGGATTCCTATGCCGGTTGGGACCGGTTCGACACGCGCACGCTGCTTGCTTTGCAATTGACTAAAAATTGTCCTGCGCATGCGCAGAAACATGCCAGCAATGGCATCAGATATTGAGGAACCAGTTCAGGGGCATGGCAAGTCTGGGTTGTTGCCACCCGGGCCACAATTCCACTACCGGTTTGGCTGAACTGGGAGCAACCCACCCCTGGTGCTCTCATTTGAGACTTTTAAGAAGAGACTGGACAGTCACTCATCTGGATTTGGTATAGGGCAATGATGGCAATCCTTTTTGGGCTGCCCTGCCAAAAGCGGAGGGAGCACGGGGGTGGGGTGGGGAATCGTACGCTGGCATGCCATACCCATAATGCTATGTGGACAACTCCCTGGAAGCCTCCTGAAGGCCCCTGAAGGCTCCGGAGGTCGAAAATGGGCCCTACGGACAAACCGGAAGTCACCAGCTTCCCTGAAGGCTCTGGAGGGCAAAACCTGGCCCTACGAGCAAACTGGGACTTCTGGTTTGTCCATAGGGCCATTTTTTGCCCTCCGGAGCCTTCAAGGAAGCCTCCTGAAGGCCCCTGAAGGCTTCAGAGGGTGAAAAACGTCCTCAAAAGAAGGCCGAAGTCAGCTGGTCAGCGTGCACATGCCCGCTGGCCAGTTGAGAGGGCAACATCTCACGTGCCCTGACAAATGGCTCTGTGTTCCCACGTGTGGCACACATGCCATAGTTTCACCATCAGAGATATCAGAACGCTGCTACCAAATCACCCCTAATGCTTCTTTTCTCTAGACTAGACATACTCAATTCCTGCAACATAAATTTGGGGCTTAGTTGTGGCCATAAGTCGAAATCTGTCTTTATTTTTTCTTTTTCTTTTTTAACCCTGGAAGTTTTTAAGAAGATGCTGGATCACCATTTGTCTGAAGTGGTTCCTGCCTAAGGAGGGGGCTAGACTAGATGACCTCTCCAAGGTCCCTTCCAATTCTGTTATTCTGTGCTCGTTCTGGGCTAGTTGGGTAGGTAATGAAATGTCTGCCAGAAAACAATCATTATCTACCCAACCAAGATCAGATGAAATATGAAGACTCCATCATCCAGCCCAGATGCTTATCTCAAAAGGTTAAATCACGGCAACCAAACCAAAGTTTATTCAACGGGGATGTTTTGTTACTCATCCAAGCAACTACTTCCTTGGAAATCTTTTTTAAAAATGTAGATGTTTTTGGCCTGGATGATGGAGTCTGCATTTACATTTGCAATACATTTTGGTCAGAAACTCCTGCCATTGGTATGGCAAGAGTTACTACATTCCGATGACTCTCTGCCTAACCTATTTTGTTTTCGTTTTGACAGAAGAAGTTACTTGGATGAGTAACGAAATGTCTCAGCATAATTAATCTGGTGCAGTCGCCCGGATATTTACCTTTTTAAACCAAGATCAGACAACACAAACGACCCCACAAAAGAGGCTAATCCATTATCAAACAGCCAGATGTTGGTTTAATGCCCTGAACTCTTTGGAGCCATTTTTGCTGAGTGTGGATGTGAAACTCATTATTACATCACTCGTTTATTTGCACCACACTTGAAGATTGTTGTTAGTTGTGAAGTCATGTCTGACCCACTGTGACCCCATGGACAACGTTCCTCCAGGCCTTCCTGTCCTCTACCATCCTCTGGAGTCCATTTAAGCTTCAGTGACTCCATGCAGGCCACCTCATTCTCTGTCGTCCCTTTCTTCTTTTGCCCTCCATCGTTCCCAGCATGAGGCTCTTCTCCAAGGAGTCCTTCCTTCTCATTAGGTGGCCAAAGTATTTGAGTTTCCTCTTCAGGATCTGGCCTTCTAAAGAGCAATCAGGGTTGATCTCCTCTAGGACTGACCGGTTGGATTGCCTTGCAGTCCAAGGGATTTGCAGGATTCTTCTCCAGCACCAGAGTTCAAAGGCCTCCATTCTTTGGCGCTCAGCCTTTCTTAGGGTCCAACTTTCAGAGCCATCCATTGCAACTGGGAAAACCAAAGGCTTGACTAGACATACTTTTGTTGGCAGGGTGATGTCTCTGCTTTTTAGGATGCTGTCTAGATTTGCCATAGCTTCCCACCCCAGGAGCATTTATCTGGATCACCTGGATCATAAATGACGCTCCCAAATTGATTCCATGTCTACAATCACGACAGCAAGTTTTACATATGTCTGGTGGGTTATTGTTTTTTCAAGCGTATGCTTCATTCTTCAATTGGTTCTCTTCAGCAGTGTTTCCCAAGGAGGCCTAAATAAAACTCACTCTGCCTTACGAGCGAAGACGCATCTCCTCAATGTCTCAGCTTTGAGCTATTTCTTCAGCTTGTCCTTTTTCCTCCTCCTCGCTAGGAATCACGAGTGAATCACTGGAGCCTGCAAGTCTTAACTTTTGTCGTCTGCAACACAGGCACTCCCTTTAAAGCTGAGGCAATTCGGTGCAATTGCTGTCAAAATCCCGTTTAATGGGATGATGACTCAAAACCCCATGACTGCTTTTGAAAGGACCAAAGGAAGGTGTGAACTAGAGTGACCTCGACATTAGCGTAGAAAAGTCAAAAGCTTTTCTGCACCTACAAGGGTTGGCCCTGGGCAAAAAGTAAAGCTTACTTTGTCGGAAGAAACATCCTTCTGGGTTCAGTTCCAAGTGGGGGGAAAACAGAGACTGGATTCATGGAAGTTGCTGGGAAAGAAGGCTTATTGATCAACAGGATCACCTGGTTTGAGGTCCTAAAATTGTTGGGAGAAATGTCCTTCTGGGTTCAGTTCCAAGTGGGAAGAAAGACACCGGAAAACACGGAGGCTGCTTGGAAAGATGGTTTAATGGTGGACAGGACCCCATGGTTTGAGGTCCTGGGCAAAAAAAGGGAGAGAGATGCTGAGATTGCCTGGGTTTTATGCCCTCTCTGGGCTTTTGAATTGGAGCTTGCATTCTGATTGGTTTTCAGACTCCCATGGGGCCATGCAGGGGCAACTTTGTAGGTTGTCTGCGTCCCAGGCTTGGTTGAGCCTTGCTGGGTGATGATGATGTAACAAAGGGGCCTTGGTTAATTCCTCCTATGGCTGAAGGAAGTAGATCTTTGTTATGTAGAATAGTAATAGCAATAATAATCTTTATTGTCATTGTACTTGTTTACAATGAAATTGGTTTCATAGACTGGCCCAGGCCTTAATGGCCCATTAACAAAGGTGAGTGGGGGGCTGAGTTTCTGCCTCACTTTTAGGGGAAATATTCTTCCCTTTTAATATTTCCTAAAATCACCGTAGTCATCATCATCTTCCACTTCCTCTTCTTCTTCTCCTCCTCTTCCTCCTCCTCCATTTCTCCTCCTCCTCCTTCTCTTCCTCTCCTCCTCCTCCATTCTACAAACCCTACTCCCTTCAAGCACTGAAGATGTTACCTAGTTTGGTAATGAAACACCTACAGAAAACAACCAAGCTCAGAGAGGCACCAAGGATCCCCTGACTTAAACCCTGAGCTACAAATATTCTCCTTCATTGAAACCTCACTATCTTCCTTCTGTCGCCCAAATAATCCACTGGATTGAGGTTTCGCTATTAAATGCTCACTCTGCCACTTTAAAATCCTTCAATGGAAATAATTTCCAGATAGCCTTCTCTGTACCTCCTGTTTGGAAAAACCTGCATTTATGATAGGCTTTTAAATTCTCTTTTTCACTCAGCCCCAAATTGGTGCATTAAACCCTGTGGTTTGGTTTGCTGCCATATATGGTCGTGGGTAAAATTGGTGTGTTAAGTATGAGTTGCTTTTCCATAATCTCGAAGATTGCCTTGGGTTTCGTCACCTGATCCAGGCTATTAAAAAATCTATTTTAAGTCCATAAAGCACAAAACAGGATGTCAAGGGAACTCCAGCACTAACTGAGGAGTGCTTTGTTATGCTTTCTGTGATAAAAACCACAACTACAGGTGTTTTTTTTAGTCGAGCTAACCTTGATTTTGGTATGTTTCTCAACCTGGATTAGTAATTTTCAGCAACAGTCATGGGGGCTGGAGAATTCTGAGAACGGAAGAAGAGCACAAAGTTGGAAAGACAGTATTTGATTCAGATCTGTTGGAGGAAATGTCCATCTGGGTTCAGTTCCAAGTGGGGAGAAAGACACTGGAAACATGGAGGCTGCTTGGAAAGATGGTTTAATGGTGGACAAGATCACATGGTTTGAGCTCCTAAACAGAAAAGGGAGACCAGATGCTTCCAGATGTTGGGTGAAGAAGAAAAAAGAGACCAAGATGCTGAAAGTCCCTGGTTTTATGCCCTCTCTGGCCTTTGATCTTGAGCTTGTCTTCTGATTGGTTGTCAGACTCCCATGGGGCCATGAGGGGCAACTCTCTAGGCTGTGTTTTGAATCCAAGTTTGGTTGAGTCTTGCTTCTTCCCAGGTGCCCTGTGGTGAGATCGGTAAAGGGCTAATACTATCATGCCTTAATCCCATAACCCTAGAGCCGAAGGGGGGATCTTTGCTATGTAGAATAGACGGACCCAGGTGATTTTTAATGGCCCATTGACAAAGGTGGGGGCTATGAGGGCTATGAGGAGTGAGTCTGTTTCCTGCCTAAAAACATCTTTCTCCATTTCTGATCCAGGGAAATATCACATTCTGCCTTTTCGATATTTCCCAGGATATTTCATTTTTCTAGGAGAGGGGTGGGTTTTAACTATCTACAGATCGATGAACACTTCTGGTGTTTTACGGTAAATGACTGGACAGCCATTTCTTTCTGGAATGGACCAGGGTTTCCTGCCTGAGCAGGAGGTTGGGCTAGATGTCCTCCCAAGGTCCCTTTCAACTCTGTTAACATTCTATTATTCCGTTATTGCCTATAATTGTAATCCTCCGTTAGGCCAGGGGTGTATTTCCTGGACATTTTCGCTATCGGATTTCGGAAGATTTCCTCAATTATGTAGTTATCTCAGCGAGCCGTAAAGATGAGTCCATTTCATTTTAGGTTCACAGGCGTTAATTCAGTGGTGGGTTTCTGCAGGCTCGCACCTACTCGCGAGAGCCGGTTGGTGAAATTTAGAGAACCGGTGAGAGGGGGTTCCACCGGCATACCTGGAAGTAAATCTGGTCAGCCGCTGCCAGTGACCCAACGGGAAGGAAAGGAAAGGAAGAAAGAAAGAAAGAAAGAAAAAGAAAGAAAGAAAGAAAGAAAGAAAGAAAGAAAGAAAGAAAGAAAGAAAGAAAGAAAGAAAGAAAATTTATCATCACAATTTAGTCCAAAATTTTGGTTGCTAAGCAAGAGCGTTGTTAAATGAGTTTCACCACCTTTTAAAAGGTGGCCACTCCCACCCTGTCACATGACTGCCAAGCCACGACCACAAAATAGGCCACACCTACAGAGTAGGTTCTAAAAAATTTGAAACCCACCACTGCGTTAATTTATCCAAGCCAAGGGGAGCTCCCAAAGAGAAGAAGGAGTTTGTAGTTCTGAAGAATCATTATCCTCACCCCAATTTTTATTTTATTAAAAAAAAAAACTGAATGCAAGTCTGCATGGAAGCAGGGAGCCCTTTCTTCCTATTAATTAAGTATTTCTTAAATTTCTTTAGAAAATCTGCTAGGGGCAGGTAGGTTTCTACAGCGTAGGTAGGTTTGGAAATGTCTTGAGGAACGTGAGTAGATGCAGGTGAGCCTCTGACTCATAGCTGGCAATGCAGTCACTGCCAGCACAAAGGTGCTTATTTCACCTAAGTCTTTCCCACCGAACACGGAAAGGTCTGCATTGCAAACCTGCTAATATTGTTTGCCAGAAAGACGACTCATCTAGGGAATGCATGCCAGCTTCCCTAAGCTAACATCTGGTTCAGAGAGTTGGCATCTAAACAGCTCTCTCTCTCTCTCTCTCTCTTGCACACATACCCCCCCTCTCTCTTCCTCTCTCTGTCTCCCTCCCCCCTCTCTTTCTCTCTCCCTCTCTCTTTCGCTCCTCCTCTTTCGCTCTCCCTCTCTTTTTCTCTCTCTCCCTCTTTTTCTCCCTCTCTCTTTTTTGCCCTTCCTCTTTCACTCTTTCTCTCTCCCTCTCCCTCTATTTTTCTGTCTCTCTTCCTCGCTCTCTCTATCGCACTCTCTCTTTCACTCTCCCTCTTTCTCTCCCTTACTCTCTCTTTTGCTCTCCCTCTCTTTCTCTCCCTCTCCCTCTCTTTCTCTCCCTCTTTTGCTCTTCCTCTTTCACTCTTTCTCTCTCCCTCTCCCTCTATTTTTCTGTCTCTCTTCCTCGCTCTCTCTATCGCACTCTCTCTTTCACTCTCCCTCTTTCTCTCCCTTACTCTCTCTTTTGCTCTCCCTCTCTTTCTCTCCCTCTCCCTCTCTTTCTCTTTCTCTCCCTCTTTTGCTCTTCCTCTTTCACTCTTTCTCTCTCCCTCTCCCTCCCTCTCTCTCCCTCTATTTTTCTCTCTCTCTTCCTCACTCTCTCTTTTACTCTCCCTCTTTCTCTTTCTCTCCCTCTCTCTTTTGCTCTTTCTCCCTCCCTTTCTCTCTCCCTCGCTCTTTTAGTCTCCCTCTTTCTCTCTCTCTCTCTCTTTCTCTTTCTCTCTCCCTCTCTCTTTCTCTCTCTCACCTTCTCTCTTTTGCTCTTTCACTCTTTCTCTCTCCCTCTCCCTCCCTCCCTGTCTCTCCCTCTATTTCTCTCTCTCTCTTCCTCGCTCTCTCTTTTGCTCTCCCTCTTTCACCCTCTCCCTCTCTCTTTCGCTCTTCCTCTTTCACTTTCTCTCTCCCTCTCTCCCTCTCTTTCTCTCTCCCTCCCTCTCTTTCAGTCTCCCTCTTTCTCTCTCTCTCCCTTACTCTCTCTTTCTCTCTCCCTCTCTTTCTCTCTCTCACCTTCTCTCTTTTGCTCTTTCACTCTTTCTCTCTCCCTCTCCCTCCCTCCCTGTCTCTCCCTCTATTTTTCTCTCTCTCTTCCTCGCTCTCTCTTTTGCTCTCCCTCTTTCTCTCTCTCCCTCTCTCTTTCGCTCTTCCTCTTTCACTCTTTCTCCCTCCCTCTCCCTCCCTTCTATTTTTCTCTCTCTCTTCCTCACAAGAGAGGAAGGCACAACAGGCTGTAACTTAACAGAATACACACCCTGAGGAGTTTTAGGTCTTATCCCCATGGTATTTGTTTCCAGAGAGTAAGTCATCTGTGAACCAAGTTTGGTTGAAATTGCTCGAGGCCTTCCAGAGTTATTATGCTGGAACACACACACACACACACACACACACACACACACACACATACACACTTACAGACAGACAGACAGACAGATTGATTTTGTTTCTATCTGATACTCAGGGCTATAATAAAGAAGTCTGAATTTGAACTTAAAATTTGCCACTTTCTGTTACATTTCAAGCCAAGGGAAGGGGAAAAAAACATACTTACTCTTTGCAAATTGTATAATAGGACTCTAATTCAATACTAATATGTTTGCTGTTAAAAAGATCTCACCTTCAATTCCTACCCAGATGGGCGAGAAAGCCTCCTGAAGCCTTAAAGGGGATCTTTGATCAATGGCTGTGCTAAGCTGATTAACCTATAAGTTTATTAACCTGTAACCTATAAGCTTATTAACCTCTAGACTTATGGTGCCTGGCAAGAAAATGTACTCTAAGTGTCTTGGTAAATCAGTATATTTTGTCTATCATGGCCGCGTTATTATTTCAGCCGGGTTAGGAGTAGTAGGGGAATTTTTGGAGCTGAAGTCCACAAGTCTTAAAATTGCCAAGTTGGGAAAGCCATGTTCTAGTCTAAGGGTGGGCAAACTTTGCAACTTTAAGTCTGAAGGACTTCAGCTCCCAGAATTCTCCAGCCAGCTTGCTGGCTGGAGAACTCTGGGAGCTGAAGTCCTTCAGACTTAAAGTTGCAAAGTTTGCCCACCCCTGTTCTAGTCCATCCCCCTGTCAAGGCCAAAGATCTCCAGCACTTGGTTTCTCACATTATTCAAATTGATGGCCCCTGAGGTTTGTCAGAATAGAGCTGGAAGGGACCATGAAGGTCTTGTAGTCCAACTCCCCTGCTCAAGCAGGAGACCCAGATGTAGTATTCAGTCGGTTCAGACCAGTTTGGGGAAACCGGTAGCAGAAATTTTGAGTAGTTCGGAGAATTGGCAAATATGACCTTTGGCTGGCCCTGCCCTCCTGCTCCCGCCATTCATTGTCCTATAGTCCCTGTTAGGGGTAAAAAACACCCCCGTTGGAAAATAAACAGGCGGAATAGTGCAATACACCGGACAGCAAGAGATACATTGCTTAAACCACACCAAAACTATCAAACACTGATAGTAGAAAAAATAGTCTTTACTCCTGTAGTAACTAAAATACTAACTCCTCTAACAATAAACAGTCCTTCACCAAAACACAGTGTTCTTACAGTCAGTCAAAACAATGATTCTCTTCTGTCTTCAGGTTCAGCTCCTCCTCAATGGCAATCAGGAAGCAAAGGAAAGCAAAAGGGATGAACTGTGTTTCCAGCTGCCTTTTATGATTGAGCTGGGAAGCACAGCCAATCAGATTCCACATAGTCCTTAAAGTTACATATACTCTTTAAGAATCCTGGCTTATATATATTGTCAACCCAACATCAGGATAATTATCCTAACAGTCCCTTGATGATTCGTGCGGTTTAGCGGATTGCTGCACCTCAACTGAGCTACACAACAGCTCAGCTCACCAGCGTTGACACTGAGGGCGGTCTTTGAGGACTGTGCACAAAGCGTGCATTAAATGCGCACATGCGCAAAGCATGAGCACGCACACAAAGCACACTCTCAGAGAACCGGTAGGAAAAAATTTGGAATCCCACCACTGAGGAGAGCCTATACCAGGAAAGGGAGCTGAGGCCCTTGAGTTTATGTCTTTAGAAACATGTTTCTCCTATAGGGAAAATATAATATTCTGCCTTTTTAATATTTCCTGGAATATTTCATTCTTCTAGGAGAAGGACAGGTGCTAACTTCCCAGAAATGGTTCAAAATTGCAACCACACTGAAAAAAGTGACATAAGCGGTCCTCATACTTATGACCATCATAGCATCTCCATGGTCACATGATCAAAATTTGGATGCTTATTAACCAGCAGGTATTTTCAACAGCTGCAGCATCCAGGTGATTCCCATTTGTGACCTTCCCTCAAGCAGAAGGGGATTCACTTAATGACCGCATGGTTGAAATTGAAATTGAAATTGAAATTTATTAACCGCACCCTCTCCCCACAGGGACCCGGGGCGGTGCACAGGCAGAGCTAAAAACAATATACAATAAATACAACATACATACTTTAAAATAGAATTAAATAGTATTACCCGTGCTAAAAATATAAGATTAAGAACCCATTAAAATATTTGGAGTCAATAGACAGAGAGAACTATTCAAGGCCGGCCAGTCGAAAGAGATAGGTCTTCAATTTTACACGGAAGGAGCGGAGGTCAGTGGTCGTTCTAATATCAGGGGGAAGGTCGTTCCAGAGGGCCGGGCCCGCCACAGAGAGCGCCCTTCCCCTGGGCGTCGCCCGCTGACAAAGTCTAGTGGACGGCACCCGGAGAAGCCCCTCTCTGTGGGAGCGAATCGGTCGTGAGGATGTGTGGGGCAGGATCCGATCTCGCAGATAGCTAGGTCCCGAGCCATGGAGCGCTTTGAAGATGATAACTAACACCTTGAAGCGCACCCGGAAGACGACAGGTAGCCAGTGCAGCTCGCGCAAGAGCGGTGTAACGTGGGTAAACCTGGTGGTCCCCATAATTGCTCGCGCGGCTGCATTCTGAACTAACTGAAGCCTCCGGGTGCACCTCAAGGGGAGCCCCATGTAGAGAGAGTTACAATAGTCCAGTCGGGATGTCACGAGGGCATGAGTGACTGTGCGAAGGGCGTCCCGATCCAATAGGGGGCGCAATTGGCGAACCAGGCGAACCTGGTAAAACGCCCTCCTGGCCACGGCTGTCACTTGCTCTTCCATAGACAGCCGGGTATCCAGGAGGACACCCAAATTGCGCGCCCCATCCACAGGGGCAAGATGTTCGCCCCCTATGGCCAGCGTTGGAGAAAGCTGGTTGAATCGGGCAGCCGGAAACCACAGCCACTCGGTCTTGGTCGGGTTGAGCCTAAGTCCATTACTTCCCATCCAGATCCGCACGGCTTCCAGGCACTGGCACATCACCGCTACGGCATCGTTGGGGTGGTTTGGGGTAGATATGTACAGCTAGGTGTCATCAGCGTACAGGTGGTACTCTACCCCAAAACCACGGATGATCTCACCCAGCGGCTTCATGTATGCATTAAACAGGAGAGGCGAGAGGACCGACCCCTGAGGCACCCCGCATGTGAGGGGTCTCGGGGTCGACCTCTGCTCTCCTGCCCGCACAAATTGCGATCGGCCAGAGAGGTAGGAGGAGAACCACCGTAAAACGGTGCCTCCCACCCCCAACCCCCCCAGCCGATGCAATAGGATACCATGGTCGATGGTATCGAAAGCCGCCGAGAGGTCTAATAGGACCAGGATGGAGGAACATCCCCCATCTCTGGCCCTCCAGAGATCATCTACCAACGCGACCAATGCTGTCTCGGTGCTATGCCCGGGCCGAAAGCCGGACTGGCGCGGATCTAGATAGTCAACTTCCTCCAGGTGACGGGGAAACTGTTGTGCCACCACACTCTCAACAACCTTCGCCAAGAAGGGAAGGTTGGAGACTGGACGGTAGTTGTTCAAAAGAGCTGGGTCCAAAGAGGGCTTCTTGAGGAGGGGCCTCACCATAGCCTCTTTTAGGGAGGCAGGCAAGGAACCCTCACTCAAGGATGCGTTGATAACCTCTTGGAGCCAGCCTCGTGTCACCTCCCAAGATGCCAGTACAAGCCAGGAGGGGCACGGGTCCAATGAACATGTGGTGGCTCGCAGTCGCCCACGTAGCCTGTCCATATCCTCGGAAGTAACGGGGTCAAACTCCTCCCAAACAAGATCTCTCTCGTGGCATCCCACTGGGCCATGAATGGGGGCTAGCTCACTCTGTATCTGGGCGGTTTTCTCCTGCAGAAAAATCACAAATTCCTCTGCTCTACCCTGTAGCGGGGCTTCCCGCTCCCTCTGTTGAAGGAGGGAACGGGTCACCCTAAACAGGGCGGCAGGGCGGTTTTCTGCGGATGCTATGAGGGTGGCACAATGATGACGTTTGGCCACCCTCAGCGCCACAATGTAAGTCCGTAAATGGGCTCTTACCTGTGTCCGGTCAGATTCAGAGCGGCTAGCCCTCCATCTTCTCTCTAGGCATCTCTTGCGGCGTTTCATCACCCGCAGCCCCTCAGTAAACCAAGGAGCCAGGGTGGTTCGCCGCCGCGAGAGAGGCCGCAAGGGCGCGACCCGATCTAAGGCTCCCACGGCCGCACTATTCCATGCGGCCGTGAGGTCCTCCATCGGGGCGCGGGTCAGGGATACAGGAAATGGCCCAAGCGCTGTCTGGAACCCATCCGGGTCCATCAAGCGCCTGGGGCGGTACCAGATTGGTGACTCTGGTTCCGCCTCCCCGCGGAGGGGAGCAGCGGTCGGAAAGTCGAGTCGGAGAAGTGAGTGGTCTGACCATGACAAGGGTGTGATGACTATGTCCCCTGTACCCAGATGACTCTTCCATTGGCCCGAGACGAAGATGAGGTCCGGCGTATGTCCACCCTCATGGGTGGGGCCTTGAATTACTTGGGTCAGGTCCATGGCCGTCATGGAAGCCATGAACTCCCGAGCTACCACGGATGATTCGCCCAACGATGGCAGATTAAAGTCCCCCATGACTATAAGTCTGGGGGTCTCCACTGCCACCGTAGCGATCACCTCCAGGAGCTCGGGCAGGGCTGCTGCTACATAGCGGGGAGCCAGGTATACAACCAGCAAGCCCAACTGCCTCCCTAGGCCCCACTTCATGCAGAGGGACTCACAGCCGGAGGTCTGAGGCACAATGGTCTCTCTCGGCTCCAGGCCTTCCTTAATAATGACCGCTACCCCACCACCCCTGCCTAGGGCCCGCGGCTGATGAAATGCGCGGTAGCCTGGTGGGCACATTTCAACGAGGGGATGACCTCCCTCGTGGCCCAACCAGGTCTCCGCAATTCCTACCAGGTCCGGCTCCCCCTCTGACACAAGGTCACTAATGAGGGGGGCTTTGTTGACAACGGACCTGGCGTTGCAAAACATCAGCCGCAGACCCTGGCTCTGTATTCCCTGGCCACCTAGCCTGCGGGGGTTGTGGCACCTGACCGTTTGTAACCAACGGCTGCGTGCCACCAACCGGGAGGATGAAAATTGTCTCCCCTTGGTCCTGCCCCTCCCCACGACCCTCTGAATTGGTATGCCCTCCTGAGGAACGACTCGGGTATCCCCCTTCCTTTCGCCTTCCGCTTCCCGCCGTCGACTGCTATCCTGGCCCTTACTACTGATCACTGTTTCAATCTCCATCTGTCTATATCTACCCCCCTCCCTTGAACCCCCTAAAAAAGATAATTTAAATAAATTAAAAACTAAAAATCCCCTAAGGCCGCGCTTCGCCCATCTCTTCGGATTTACAATACCATCATCGAGATGGGCCCTAGATAAATCAAGGGGCCATACCTGCGAGAGCGGGGACTCTCGCAGCGATAGCAGGCTTGCTCTGGAATACATTATTAAATAGATAGTTAAAATTCAATAATTATATATATAAAACTCGGGTGGGTTTTGGGATGAATACAGATGTTAAAAAATACAGATGTTAAAAGTCGTTGGCAGTTGATTAAAACGATTCACTCAAGTCAATTCATTAGTTGGTAACATGAAATCAGGTGAAATAAAGTGCAAGATGGGTAAACCAAGATAAATCAGTTGGTAAATAGATTCAGTTGAATTAGGTTAAATTAGTTCGCAATGATGACCATTGGGGCGACCATAATTGGTTGCTGTCACATGTTCTTTAGGACAGTCAGTCAGTTCTTCCGGGCCTATTAAGGCCTTGGTGGCGTAATTCTCCCAGACTTGGGAGGGTGACCATGGGGGAAAATGAAATTACGACTGGTCAGCGGCCGTCCACGTCCACCTCGGCGCTCCCACCACCGCAATCCCCGCGTCACAGCCTTCGCCAGTGGCCTCTCGGCGCTCCCACCGCCGTCAGCCTGGCCTCCAGCAGCCGCCTCTCCACTCTCAACCACCGCATGGCTCTCTCACAGCCACCACCTTCCACCTTTCTCCAACCAGCTCCTCTGTCGCCGCCTTCGTCTCTCGCCTCCCGGCACTCCCACCGCCGTCGACTCGGCCTCCAGCGGCAACCTCTCCCCTCCGCACTCTCTCTCTCCACCTTCCTCACTCCAACAAGCCAGCATCTCCGCCATCTTTCCTCCACGCCTCTCTCACCACTTCCCGCTGGCCACCGGTGCTCTCACCACCGCTTCACCCCACGGCTCGCCACCAAATTCAGCTTTCCGGAGCTCTTTGGTGCAGCCGGCCTCTCTCCGCCCTGTTAAAACGTCCGGGCGGCGGCCTCTGCACTGGCCTCCGTTGCGGCAGTTCCCGCCCTGGCGCTCATACCGCCGAGCGTTCCGGTCGCCGGCGCTCCGTCCGCTCTTCCCCCAATGTTGCGAACCCCACCCTAAGGTGTCCGGGTGGGTCCCTCATCCTCCCATGCCCTCCAAGATCACAAACGAGGGCAGGGGGCACTCAAAAATGCCAACGGCCTCCGCAGCCCACACGGAGCTCCAGAGCTACCCCGCCATCTTCGCGCAAGCGCAGCATTATATCTTGACTTAATAACTGCAGTGATTTGATTACAATGACAGATAGGTCATAAAGTTGGGGGTGTCTTGCTTAGCACCAGAAGTTCTGGCCCCCATTGCGGTCATAATTCAAGGGCTGCCTGTAATACATTGCTGTTTTTAGGGACTGGTGGGTGATGGGACATAGAAAGTTCTAGAAGCTGCTGCTTGCAAATTGGCCATTTTATTCCACCATGACATGTGTGTACTCCTCACACATTTCCAAACTAATGTGTCTCAGAAACATTATAATACAATAAAAATGTGTAATTTCCTCTTTCTATTACCTCCATAGTGATGCACAGTATTGAAATCTGAAAAGTACCTGTTCATCCTGGTAATATTAGCATACCTCTATTGAATAAAGGTGCTTCATGGAATAATCCTCCCACTTATGACTGCGTGGCTGTAACTTTGTGGCTTGTATCCTTATGATTTATATTGATATTGATTGTTTCCTGATTGCTTATTTAATACAATAATACAATAGCAGAGTTGGAAGGGACCTTGGAGGTCTTCTAGTCCAACCACCTGCCTAGGCAGGAACCTTATACCGTTTCAGACAAATGGCTATCCAACATCTTCTTAAAGACTTGTAGCGTTAGAGCATTCACCACTTCTGGAGGCAAGCTGTTCTACTGGTTAATTGTTCTCACTGTCAGGAAATTTTATTATTTTTTATAATTTATCATTAAATTTTTTATAATTTTATTATTTATTTATTTATTTAATCAAAATAAATCTCCCTGGTGGGACTCAGGGCGGTGCACAGAAAGGATAAAAACACCAATAACATACAATCACAAAATAAAATAGAATTAAATTAAATTTCTCCTCGATTCTAATTTATAAACTTAACCGTGAAAGCAAGCCTGTGGCACGTATGCCACAGGTGGCACGCAGAACCCTCTCTGTGGGCATGCCAGCCATCATCCCAGCCTAGCTCCAGCGTGCATGTGCGCATGCCTCCCATTAGGCAGCTAGATTTTGGGTCTCTGTCACGCATGTGTGAGGGGTGGGCGCATGTGGGGCGCACATGCACCGGCGGTGGAACAAATGTGCAGGAGTGCTCGGATGGCCTTTTGGTGGTTCGAGCGCATGCACACACCCCTTCACACCCTGTTTTGAGCCTGGACGTCCTCCTGCGGCAACCTGGAAGACAAAATGGGGTGCAGGGGCGCCATGCGCGCCCCACATTCTTTGTTTTGGGCCTGGAAAGCCCCCTGCACCAGCCTGAAAACCAAAAATGGGTGAAGAGGGGGCAGGGAGCATGTGTGGGGGTCGTTCGCATTGCCTTTTGAGGTTGCACACTCTTGCCACTTTGGGCACTCAGCACCAAAAAGGTTAGCCATCTTTCATTTATAAAATGCCATATAAGTTTTTTGAAAAAAGAAAAAGAAAAAAAAGCAATTACATTAAGACTACGCGGAAAGCTTCAACATTACCAGGTCCAAGGCTTGGAACAATGTGACTCCTTTTAAAAAGTATTATTTCAGCTGGGAAAATGTGTTTTTATGAAATGCTCTCTGTAGATCAGGGGTCTCCAACCTTTGCAACTTTAAGTCTGAAGGACTTCAGCTCCCAGACTTCTCCAGCCAACAGGCTGGAGAAGTCTGGGAGCTGAAGTCCTTCAGACTTAAAGTTGCAAAGGTTGGAGACCCCTGCTGTAGATTATAGAGAGCAACATGTTTTGCCAGACATATGAAAGGTCTTTTGTAGAACACATTTGCTTAAAGTTGTCCATCATGTGTATTATTACTATTATTATTATTCTGTGGTTAATCTTTGGAGAGATTCACAACCTTTGGGGCTGGTTGGTAGCTCAACAGCTCGAGTCCTAACCAAGGACCTAGGAACTGTCAAGGTAACAATTATTATTATTAGTAGTATTAGTATTAGTATTAGTATTCTGTGGTTAATCTTTGGTGAGATTCACAGCCTTTGGGGCTGGTGATGCTCTCTACATGGGACTTCCCTTGAGGTGCACTCGAAAGCTACAGCTAGTCCAAAACGCAGCCGCGCGGGTAATTACGGGAGCCACCAGAAGCTCCCATATAACACCGATCCTGCGCGAGCTGCATTGGCTTCCTGTGGTCTTTCGGGTGCGCTTCAAGGTTCTGACGACCATCTTTAAAGCGCTCCATGGCTCGGGGCCTAGTTATATGCGAGACCGTCTCCTGCCCCATACATCCCTTAGACTGATACGCTCCCACAGAGAGGGCCTTCTCAGGGTGCCGTCGGCCGGACAATGCCGACTGGCGACACCCAGGGGAAGAGCCTTCTCTGTGGCGGGCCCCACCCTTTGGAACGACCTACCCCCTGAACTCCGGACCATCTCCGACCTCCGCCTCTTCCGCAAATGTCTAAAGACATACTTTTTCCATCAAGCCGGCCTAGCCTAACCTCCCATGGGGACTTTTAGGAAAGTTTTAAATTGGGTTTTTAACAATTGGTTTTTAGCATAGGATCGGGATCATTTAATATATATTTTAAATTATTTATCTATTTTCTATTTTGTATGTTTTTTAAATCTCCTGTGCGCCGCCCTGGGTCCTCTGCGGAGAAGGGCGGGATATAAATGTAATAAAATGAAATGAAATGAAATGGTTGGTAGCTCAACAGCTTGAGTCCTAACCAAGGACCTAGGAACTGTCAAGGTAACAATTATTATTATTGTTGTTATTATTATTATTATTATTATTATTATTATTATTATTATTATTATTATTATTATTCTGTGGTTAATCTTTGGTGAGATTCACAGCCTTTGGGGCTGGTTGGTAGCTCAACAGCTTGAGTCCTAACCAAGGACCTAGGAACTGTCAAGGTAACTATTATTATTATTATTATTATTATTATTATTATTATTATTATTATTATTATTATTATTATTATTATTATTTTGAAAATTGTCTCCTTTTTTTGTGTGGCTGTTGCCACTTTTTGTGGCAGAAAACAGAAAAACTGCCAAAATAATTTACCTCAGGAAACTATAGTGGTCCGTGAGGAATTCTTTTTTAAAATCCAATATGAAGATGAGGAAATTTGGGGAGTTCAACAACTGCCCAGGGAACTGAGAAATGACGTCCTACACCCATAATTGATAAAATAAATATTCATGCAACCTAGCAGGCTTGAAACGAACCAGCAACTGAGGACAAAGCTGTTAATGATTAAGGAAATATTGCATTGCAACAGACGGTCTCGAGATAGGAGATTTCAACCAGAATTGGTTCTCAACTTTAGCAACTTGATGAAGTGTGGAGACTCCCAAACCTCCCCCACCAGTTAAATGGGGAAAGATGGTTCTTCTAATCAAAACAAAGGTTTCCACCCAATCAAGATCAAGACGGTCTAAATTAGAGCTGGAAACTTGGGAGCAGCCAATCAGCTGCCATAAAATTGCAAGTTGTGTGGTTGGATTTCCCCACTCATTGCCAACAGTTGGGCCACCAAGCACTACTGTATTCTGTAGCATCTCCAAACCCAATTTCTATAACCCTTCCTATCTCTTGAGCTTGGAGAAAAAGCTAATTCAGCCATCTCTGAATAGGGCAGCAGTCAGAGTTTGTAAACAGATTCCTAATTGTATTTGTTACCTACCAGTTATGAATTCAGAAGTCTCTACAGGTTGGATACTAATCCTTTAAAACAGGGCTTTTCTACCTCAAACATTTTTAAGATATGTGGACTTCAACTCGCAGAATTACTCAGCCACCAAAGCAGTGGTGAGATTCAATATTTTTTTTAACTAATGGTTCTGTGGGCGTGGCAGGGGAAGGATACTGCAAAATCCCCATTCCCTCCCCACTCCTGGGGGAAGGATACTGCAAAATCCCCATTCCCTCCCCACTCCTGGGGGAAGGATACTGCAAAATCTTAATTTCCACCCCACTCCAGTGGAAGGATACTGCGAAACTCCCATTCCCTCCCCACTCCTGGGGGAAGGTTGCTACAAAATCTCCATTCCCTCCCCCACCCCACCAACCTACTTTCTAGCTCTGTTCTCCTGTGATCATCTGGGATTAGGAAGGCAGTGAATAGATAGGGGGCGGGGCCAGCCAGAGGTGGTATTTGCCGGTTCTCTGAACTACTCAAAATTTCCACTACCGGTTCTCCAGAACCTGTCAGAACTGGCTGAATACCACCTCTGCACCATATGCTTTCCTTCCCTCCCTCCCCCCCTCCCTCCCTCCCCCCCTCCCTCCCTCCCCTCTCTCTCTTTCTCTCTCTTTCTTTTTCTCTCTTATATAGCCACCCATCTTATACAAAACTCTAGGCGATACCCAATAAAGAATGGTCTTCCATTGTCACATGGCATAAAAAGCTTAGACACTGAATAATGGAGTTGGAAAGCATCTTAGAGGTCTTCTAGACCAACCCCCTACACAAGCAGGAGATCCTATACCAGTGATGGCTAAACTTTTTGGCGCCGCCCTGGGTCCCTCGTGGAGAAGGGCGGGATATAAATCGAATTAAAATAAATAAATAAATAAATAAAACTGGAAGGCACCATAGCGGAGGAAACAAGATGACCAACTGTGCCATAGGTTCATCATCACGGCCCTATTTCATTCCAAACAAAAGGCTATCCAATCTCTTCTTTAAAACTTCCAGCAATGGTGCACCCTCAACTTTGGAGACTCTTTGGCGTTCTTCTACAATCTGGGCCTCTGGATATATTTTTGATATCCCATTAATTTTGGTTGCTGGCAGCGTGGGATGAGAACTGTTAGTTAACTCATCTGCAGAGGCCCAGCTGCTGTAGATGAGAATGCTGTAACTTCTTGCCAGAACATTTTGTTTTCATGTAGATTTTGGTTTTGAGTTTTTTCCTCTCTCTCTGTCTCTTGACTTCAGTTTCAGTTTCTCTCTATTGTTATTGTTTTTAAGATTAAAAACCGAAAGCAGTTGGTGTTTGTTGTGGCTGCTTGCACGCCTGTCTGAACTTCTTGTAAGAAAAGTAACCAAGTAAAATTAGAATATCTTCTATTGTATTAACATTTTGAGCTTTTCTACTGTTTATTGCCAATACTGTGGTTTGTTTGCATAGCTTCAGCAAAAATCTGGGCCGCCAAAAGGCTTCTGTAACTTTTAAGGATTATGAATCTACACCCAGTTGTGGATTATGCAGAATCACACACTAAACTTGGCAAAAGTTGTATGCATTTTTTTCCTCCCACTTCTCCGCATTTGAAACTAGTTGCCAGCATTTAGTTGGGGATATTCAGGAACTTCACCCTGGCCATTTTGACAAATGGTGTGTTCTGTTGAAAATCAAGTAAATACAATGGAGGTCTATTTCCTCTATTCTTGCCAAAGTTTAACCAGCAACAACAGGATTTTAATCAGGGATGTGAAGTCTTACTGTATCTCTTCTGCGTTTGCCAGATTTTTTTTAAAAGTGTTGTAGCAATATTTTTGTAACACTGATGACACCTCGTTGTAAAGAAAAAAAAATGTCTTGATCCTTGAAGGATGAGTTACGTGTTGAAACCCATGCATTTCAAAATCAGAAAATGTGGTTCTCAGTTCTCACTTTTTGACTTCTTGAACAAGCCTGCTGCCCTGGGATCTCCTGATGGCCTCCCATCCCAGGACACACCATATAACACACAGATTATCTATCTATCTATCTATCTATCTATCTATCTATCTATCTATCTATCTATCTATCTATCTATCTATCTATCTATCTATCTATCTATCTTTCTATAGATCATCCATCTACCTACCTATCTACCCACCCACCCATCCATCAACCAATTCGTTTACCCATCTATCGATCCATCCAATAGACGTGTGTATATATACAGTATATGTGTGTATACAAAACACACACAAATGTATCTATATGTCTATCAGAGATACAGTATGTATTTTATCTGATTTGTGTTACATGTTTGTGTGCATGTATACAAGCACATATACAATGTATCTATATATCAGAATCTGTATCTGATAGATGTGTGTAGTTTGTCTATGTATACACAAACACACACACACAAATGTATCTATATATGCCTATCAGAGAGAGTGTTTATCTGATTTGTTAACATGTTTGTGTGCATATACACAAACATATACACAATGTATCTATAAATCTATCAGAATGTGTATCTGATAGACAGGTGTGCATATAGTTTGTGAATGTATACACAAACACACACAGAAATTATATATGCCTATCAGAGATAGAAATAGAACATCTATGATACCAATTTTTGTGTGTGCATAGAGTATTTGTGTGTGTACACACACACACACACACACACACACGATTATATCCTATCCCAGGGGTCTGCAAAGTCGGCTCTTTTAAGACTGGTGGACTTCAACTCCCAGAATTCCCCAGGGGAATTCTGGGAGTTGAAGTCCACCAGTCTTAAAAGAGCCGACTTTGCAGACCCCTGTCCTATCCTATCCCGCCTATGTGTTTAGTGTTACTGAGCCTTCAGGGAATCTTCCCCTTCATTTCCAGCCAGTCCATAATGATGGGCGTTCGCCTTCCTGTATCCGGAGGGCGCTAAATGTGGGGAAATGCCGCCAGTCCGGAACAGCCGGCCCTGCAACCCTTGCGCCGTTCGGTCGAAAAAACCGCTCCTTTCCCGCCTCAACGACCTTCGCCTGCCTACCTCCCAACCGGCCGTCTCCCCGGGACCCGACCCAGCGCCTTCCCCTCAGGCTCCCTTTGGGGCGGGGGCGAAGGGGCGGGGGGCGGAGCTCGAATAGGCGGGGAGCGTCGCGCGCGGGTGGTCCAGCCTGTCGGGCTGGGCAGAGGCAGGGAGGGGGGGCGTGTCCCAGGGAACGCCCCCTAGGAGGGGCAGGGCGTGGCCCGGCGGACCCTGCCTATAAATACTCCTCCCGCGGCGCCGGGCTGAGGAGAGGCGTGCGGGGTCGCGTGGGTGCTGGTGGTCTGTCGAGCTTCTCCAGCGTCCGTTGGTCCAGACCGTTTGCGAGGACTGAGACGGGTCTCCGTCCGTGCTTCAAAGCAGCCTTTTGCTCTCTCCTTCCCGGCTCGGTGTGGGGGTCGTCGACTCGGGGCAGCGTCTGAAAGGGCTTCTCTTCTCCACCACCCCACTCCCGTCCAGGTGAGAGCCGTCGCGCTTTTTTACGCCCACTCCGACGGTCGTTGAGCGAGCGGCTGCTCCCGTCGTCCGCGGCCGGCTGGTGGGGAGAGCTCTGGGCTGGGTCCGGTCGGACTGGCTGGGGAGGATGGGAAAGGGTGTCGAGCGCTGGGTCCGGTGCGCGTTTTGCTGAGTCGACCTCGCCGGCTTGTTGTGAGAAGGGGGCGGGGAGGACCAAGTAGAGTGGATGGGGGAGGTAAGAGGCCAAGGAAACCTTTAACAGAGTAACAGAGTTGGAAGGGACCTTGCAGGTCATCTAGTCCAACCCCCTGCCCAAGCAGGAGACCCTACACGTGCCTCTACCTAGGATCGAACTCACAACCTCCTGCTTGTGAGGCAAGAGCTCTACTTCTAGGCCACAGCAGGTTCCCTGATCCGTCCCCCCTCTCCTCCCAGTCTGCCCCATTCTTTCAAAAAGAAGTTTGGAAAAACTTTCAAAAGTTTGGAAAAACTTACAAAAGTTTTGCTTCCCCACCCCCAAACTCTTCTCATTTACTGCCCCCCTCCACTGGACTTGAGCTTTTGACACCCCCCCCCCCAAAGATGACTTTTGCAGTTGGGCATCCTATCTTATTTTCATTTTTCATTTTTGCTCCCCCCATTCTTCTGCCAATGCGGACACTTGGTTTACCAAAGTTGCTTGCTTGCCTTCCTTGCTTAACGGTTAACTTTCGCCTTCCTTGGAAATTTGGCGATATAGGAAGGAATGGACTAGTTCAGGCTTCCCTTTAAAAAAAAAAAAAAAGTAAATGAAGGGGGGAAACCTTCTCTGGTCAGCTAGGTTTTGAGGACCACAAATTTCCCAGGATGAATTATGGGGGACCCCAGATGAGTTTGCTTGTTTTGATGGGCCGCCAGGATTTATGACCGAATGGATTCTCTGTTCCTAAAACCTGATTTCATCTCCCACATTGTTTTGTGTGTGTGTGTGTGTAATCTATCTATCTCCTCTGAAGAGATGGAGGAAGAGACCTAGCTCCCTTCTTTTTAATGTCCTGTTCTTAGCTGGCTGGAGAGGCAAAATTGCCTTTTGAATGTGGCTTTCAAAAGTTTCTTCTAAGTCTTAAGTCTGCTTTTTTCCCTTTTTTCCGGAGTTGGAGAATATTCAAGCAAATTCACCTGCTTCTGAAGCAATGCAACGGTTTTATTTCGGATTGCCCAATTTTTTTGAGACGGTGGGAGTTTAGGTCAGTGTTTGGGGCAACTTAAGATGTGGCTAAGACTCCTTAATTCTGGGAGTTGAATCCGTACATTCAGGTTGAGAACCACTGGTTTAAGTGACTCTTGTCTTAACTTTAAAAAGTGCAGCTGGGCTGACTTATATCACTGTGTTGAAAGATGGCGTATGAGAGGAGTAGCAACAGAAATGAATATTTGTAGCTCAGGATTGAACTATGGGGTCCCTAGTGCTGTCTGTGCTTGGTGGTTTTATTGCAGACATTTCATTACCCAACTAAATAACTAAATATCAGTGCTAGAAGGAAGTGGGGTTTGCTCTCTACATATATATTTTGAGGGCAAACTCCACTTCCCTTTTAGTACTGATGATGTTACTAAGTTGGGAAGTGAGATGTCTGCAAGAAAACAACCAAACACAGAAAGCACCAAGGACCTTACAAGTTGATTTAAAAAAAAAATCATTCTCTGAACTAGACATTAGAGTTAAAATGACTACGTTTTCTTGTAGTATTTGGCCATCTTTATCTGTTTAATAGAGTAGAACACAGGGAGGGAAGGCTGAAAATATTTCCCTACAAACACACTACAATTGAATTAGCAAAAATGTAGTGGTAGGTTTACATGGTATTGCTATGCACCAGCTGCTTGCTGTCCTAAAACTGTGCACACAAGGCATTAAGGCCTCCAACTACCCAGCACTGTTCAAGCTTAACATCTTGTATAAAAAGAAAATTAAAAAGTCAGTAGGATTCTATTGACTTCCAAGCACCAGCAACAGTTCTGTTGCTTTCCAAACACCAGCATGCAAGTATCAGGTTTCCCTTGAGTTTGTGTTCAGTTTTGACCTCTGTGGTTTTCTTGCCAACAAATAGGAAATGATTTGCTGTTATTTTCTTCCAGTGTTTTTCATCTTCCCCATATAGCCTGTACCTCTAGCATTTCCTGGTGGTGCCCCATCCAACTTGCATCTGCCTGGATCTCAATGGCTTTTCCATGATTGGCTAAAACTGTCAACAATCTTTTAGCATTTGGAGACGGTCATGTGCAAATTCTTTTAACACAGCAGAATTTAGAAGTACACATTTGAGAGGGATAAACTTTGCAGAGGTTTTGCATGGACTGTAATTCATTGCATCAGCTGAATAGAGTTTGAAGACCCAAGAAGAGCAGATTCAAGTGTGAATCTCACAGCCTGGAACATGATTTTAAATACCCTGAACTCTTGTAAAAATCGGATCAGAAAGCCTTTCTTTCCAACTGGTTTTTATTTTTGTTTTTGTCAGAAGGCACTGTTTTAATTGCAGCTGAATGATTTCTCTGGGATCTCGCTAGCTGGAGGGTGTAGTTGGATTTTTCAAACTGGTGTGGTCACAATTTATTTCCTTGAGTTGCCAGGAGGTAGCTGTTGCTTAGATAATACTGGCAAAGAGTCATCAGATGAGAAGAATAATCCTCAACCTATGGCCACAATTGAGCCCAAAATTCATGTTGCTAAGTAAGGAATTCGTTAAGTGACTTTTGCCCCATTGGACTGAATCACTGCAGTTGTTAAGTGAGGAAACCCAGTTGTTAAGTGAATCTGGCTTCCCCATTGACTTTGCTCATCAGAGTGTCACAAACGGTGATAACGTGACTCGGGGGCACTGCCAGTGTCATAAATATGAGTCAGTTGCCGAGCATCCGAATGTAAATCACGTGACTGGGGATGCTTCAATGCCCCCAAGTCTGAAAAACGGTCGCAAGTCACTTTTACCCCCAGTGCTGTTGGAACTTTGAATGGTAACTAAATGTAAGTCAAGGACTACCTGTATAGGGTGACTATGACTGG
The DNA here is from genome assembly GCA_039707465.1 of Rhabdophis nuchalis. Classification (NCBI taxonomy): domain Eukaryota; kingdom Metazoa; phylum Chordata; class Lepidosauria; order Squamata; family Natricidae; genus Rhabdophis; species Rhabdophis nuchalis. Next base: position 213,429,138 of record CM077645.1, on the reverse strand, counting down.
GAGGGAAGTTAGGCTGTAAATCAGCAGGGCTTCTCAAGACGAAGCATGTGAGAACTTTCAACTGCATACATTTAAGCTGCCTGGGTGGTCACCGCACAATAAAAGAAGATGTGGAGACTCTAAAAAGAGGGCAGAGAAGAGCAACCAGGATGATTAGGAGCCTGGAGGCTAAAACACATGAAGAGGGGTTGCAGGAATTTGGCATGGCTGGTCTAGTGAACAGAAGGACCAAGGGAGACATGATAGCTATGTTCCAATACTTGAGTGGCTGCCACAGAGAGGAGGGGGTCAAGCTATTCTCCAAAGCACCTGAAGGCAGGACAAGGAATAATGGATGACAAGGAGGGATTCAACCTGGAAATAAGGAGAAATGTTCTGACGGTGAGAACAACCAACCAATGGAACAGAAGTTCTGGGAGCTTCATCACTAGAGGCTTTCAGGAAGAGACTGGACTGCCATTTGTCAGAAACAATGTAGGGTCTCCTGCTTGGGCAGTGGGGTGTTGGACAGGTGACCTACAAGGTCCCTTCCAACTCTGTTAATTTGTTCAACTCACGGTGATCTCAGGAATTCTGGGAGTTGAAGGACTTACCTCTGGAAGGTGCCCAGCTGCCTTTGCATTTCCAGGTGCAGCACTTATCCCTGCCCTTGTAGGTGGCACCGGATTCTCTTGGAATCACATGTTCTCAATAGGCGAAGAAGAGATTGCTTTTAGGTTTGGTGAATCCTTCAAGGGAGAATTCCTGGAGGTCCATAGATCCGTGTCTCTCAACCTTTGTAAGAAGAGGGTCCTGCAAAGCTTCTCGTTGATTTTCTGACTTGGGAAGGATGGCCACAAGAGAGTCAGTGTTCACCATTCCTATTTGGACAGCAAAAGCTCTCCATGCTCCCTTTGCCCTTCTTGGATAAACACATGAAACAGCTGGATTGCTCTCGCAAGTTGGGCTGGCCTTGGAAGAGGGCTAGATCTCCGTGGGAGGTTCTTCCTGCGATTGCAACAAGTTGTGGCAAAGGGCTGTTCCTTGGCCCCATCCTTGCTTTTGCGATGAGCTGCCTTAGGAATTGTGCCCAGATCGTTTCTTGTTAAAACACAAGAAACAAGTGTGCGTTAATTCCATTTCTGGAATTTGTTGAATTATCAGTGTGTTGCTCTGCTCTGTAAAAACCAGTGTGGGGAACAAAAATATTCTTATGCCTACCAAATGATAGAAGAAGGCTCTCTATGTGCTTAAAGTTGAGCCTTTCGTATCCTGTTACTCTCAGGCCTCAAATCTCATAGATCCGTGATGGTGAACCTATGGCACGTGTGGCAGAGGTGGCGCATAGAACCCTGTCTGTGGGAACGTGCGCTATTGCCAGCTGGTTTCCAGCACACATGAGTGTGCTGGCCAACTAGTCTTTGGGGGTGCTGGAGCAGCAGAAAATGGCCAAAACCCAGACTGTTTTTCAGGCATTTTTCAAGCCGTTTTCAGGCTGTTTTCAGGCTGTTTGGGGGGCATTGAAAAAGGCCCCAAAATGCCCAAAAAGCAAGCATGCACGCATCAGACAGCTGGTCTTTGGGGCTCCAGCACGTGCACATCCACACGGTTTGGGCACTCGGTGCCGAAAAGATTTGCCATCACTGCCATCGATCCTAATTACTGCACCCTATGGACTAGAATGTTGCAGTTCTTACAATTGTTTTTTTGCTGGTCACATGTCTAGACTACCCATATCTAGAACTGCTCTGAGTAACTTCCTAAAATTAAAACACAGTAATAAAGTAATAAACCAAAACTAGCACACCAAATAGCACAAAACACAACTGGTATATGGAGAGAGAAGTGCAGCATGTTGGAGCGAATTGGGCAGGCAGATTTATGGGAGATAACCTGTTTCCCTGAAAATAAGACCTCCCCGGATAATAAGCCCAATTGTGCTTTTGAGTGCCTGAGTGAAAATAATACCTACCCCCATAATAAGCCCTCTCTGAAAATATTGTAACGCAGTAGTAGCCATGAGGTGACCATGCTCGCTGCCTCCTGCACCTCAAAAATAATAAGACCTCCCTGAAAATAAGGCCAAGTGCTTATTTCAAGGGTCAAAAGAAAATAAAACCCTGTCTTATTTTTGGGGAACACAATAGGTAGTTCTCAATTATCTACAGCCCCCTGCCATTGAGGCTTTTGTAAGGGCCAGCAAGCATCTTGAATTGCACCCAGAAGCCAATATCTACCTTTGCATAAATGTATCTTTGATGACTTTTCATTTCAAAACTACTTTAAGTTTTGCTTATCCTTTGCAAAGGAGAAGAAATTCCAAAAAGGAAATTCCATGTGTGATATATGGCTTGATCGTCTTCAAAAATTAAATCTTTAGGTTGAAGCAATTTAAGTTGAGAAGCAAAAGCTGGAGATAAATTGCCAAACATACGTGGTTTGATACCGTGACTATCAACTTTTTTTTGGGGGGGGGGGTTAAGCTAGCAGACTAATTAAGCATTCTTTTTCCAGCAAGCAAAAAGCTCTTCATTTAAGTTGGGTTGTTCATACCCATAAACAGTTCAACGAATATTCTTTGGAATAGCGCTGAATTTCTTAGGAGCTTCATATGAGCAGAAATGACTTCTGGGATATGATTTCATGTTCTGTATGTAACTTAAAGAAACCTGAAGCATGACGTTTCCAGATGTGTCATAGATTCTGTTCCCATAATTCTTGGTCAGAAAGGAGATTCTTGACATTATAGCAAAGGATTCTGGGAATTAGGAGAGCCCAGAAAAGGAGATTGTTTTGGTGTTAATTTATTTATTTATTTATTTATTTGGATTTATTGACCGCCCCCTCTCTCCGAAGAGACTCGGGGCGGTGTACAAGAATTTAAGAGCATATACATATATAACAATTATAAATAATAAAACTAAATTAAATGTTTTACCCTGTGTTAAAATATCTCGTTTAAATTTATAACGTAAAAACCCGATTAGGTAATATTTACTACAACTAGGCTGGTACGGTGGATTAGGTTAGGCCAGGCCGGCCTGCTGGAAAAGATGGGTCTTTAATTGTTGACGGAAGGAGCGGAGGTCCATAGTAGATCTAAGCTCGGGGGGTAGGTCATTCCAGGGGGTTGGGCCCGCCACAGAGAAGGACCTTCCCCTGGGAGCCGCCTGTTGGCATTGCCAGGAGGACGGCACCTGGAGAAGTCCCTCTCTGTGTGAGGGAATCGGTCGAAGGGATAATACCACTTTATAATGCCTTGGTAAGGCCACACTTGGAATCCTGCATTCAGTTTTGGTTGCCACGATGTAAAAAAGATGTGGAGACTCTAGAAAGAGTGCAGAGAAGAGCAACAAAGATGATTAGAGGACTGGAGGCTAAAACATGAAGAACAGTTGCAGAAACTGGGGATGTCTAGTTTAATGAAAAGAAGGCCCAGGGGAGACATGATAGCAGTGTTCCAATATCTCAGGGGTTGCCACAAAGAAGAGGGAGCCAATCTATTATCCAAAGCATCTGAGGGCAGAACAAGAAGCAACAACTTGCCTCCAGAAGGTGTGAATGCTCCAACATTGGAAGTCTTTAAGAAGATGCTGGATAGCCATTTGTCTGAAATGGTATAAGGTTCCTGCCTAGGCAGGGGGGTTGGACTGGAAGACCTCCAAGGTCCCTTCCAACTCTGCTATTGTATGGTATTGTATTGAAACAATAACAAAAGTTTCTCTTGGTGTTTTTAAAAAGATGTATTTATTTTATTCTACATATAGGGCCCCCATCATTCCACCAGAGTGACTCTAGAATTGCCACAGCATATAAATACAAGTTACCAAAACAGCAAAAACAATTTATAAAGATATCCCAGATGAAAAATCAATCTTTAGAAAAATCGGAACCACGACCACAAAATTATTTAGCAATGATAGTATAAGTAGATACACAAAACTAGCTAGATACAGTAGCTACTGCTTTCCTTCTTACATCAACAGAACTCTTGTGTCACTTTTATGATTATTACTTAGTTTCGTTTAAAACAAAGGTAAGTTTTCACAGGTATTAATCTGTGAATATACAGTTGATCCAGTTCTAACTAAATCTCTGCTGTTTTGAGATCAACCAAGGTGATCTCAATCAACTTAGATTGCTTCAACCTAAAGATTTAATTTTTGAAGAGGATCAAGGCTCACTCAGAAGCATCTCCCCAAAGTTTATTGAGTGCTAGAAGCTGGCTTTATTTGCACTATCAGTTGCTCTTCTAAAGCAGGGGTCCCCAACCTTTGCAACTTTAAGTCTGAAGCAAAGCTGGCTGGAGAATTCTGGGAGCTGAAGTCCTTCAGACTTAAAGTTGCAAAGGTTGGGGACCCCCGTTCTAAAGGATTATGGGCAGTGGTGGGATTCAAAATTTTGTACTACCGGTTCTGTGGGCATGGCTTGGTGGGCGTGGTGTGGCTTGGTGAGTGTGGCAAGGGAAGGATACTGCAAAATCCCCATTCCCTCCCGATCAGCTGGGACTCGGGAGGTAGAGAATAGATGAGGGCGGAGGTGGTATTTACCGGTTCTCCAAACTATTCAAAATTTCCGTTACTGGTTCTCCAGAACTGATCAGAACCTGTTGAATGCCACCTCTGGTTATGACTGCATGACAATTCAGCTCCTTCTTTTTCATTTGGGCAATGGAAGTAATAGGTTTGATTATCTTGGGCATGGAAGTGCATGCTTGGATGTGGGACTGAGCATTAAAACGAGCGCGGGTGCGAAATCAAGATCAATGCCATTTGGGAAAGGAGTGGGGGAAAAACCCGCAAAGACGCTTGCGATGAACGTGGCTGACTATTGCTCCACACTTATTTGTCCTTAATGCCTGCCAGAATAAGAAATAGCCAGTTGATTTTGGCCATTTGGGCAGAGATGAACTCGGTTGTCGCACAAAGAATAAACTGTTACGAAACGTACACATTCATTCAAGTCGAGGTTTTTCCCTGGGTGCTTTGGAAATTCAGCAGATAAAAAGGACCTCTGTGCATACGAAGGAACAAGGGATGGCAGATCATCTGCACAACGCGGCTATTGTTTTCCCTGTAAAATGACAAAGCAGCATTCTTCCATCTCTGCCCAGATCCTATCGGAGAAAGCTAAGATCTGGGTTGCACAAGGGTGAAAACTCAGGGCCGTGTTTTGATTGGCAGATTATCGCTGAGCCTCTGCCCTTATCTGTAGCTGCAGATATTGCCAGCTTAATTGTCTTGCTTAGGTAATTTTTGCTGACACCAGAGTCATTATTTTATGTGATGGATGGGAAGAAATGTATTCCTGGGCAAAGAAAACCATCACCTGCTGCTGTGGCCTAGAGGTGGAGCTCTCACCTCCGAATCAGGAGGTTGTGAGTTCAATCCTAGGTAGAGGCAGATGCTTGGGCAGGGGGGGTTGGACTAGATGACCCTTCCAACTCTGTTAATCTGTTAGAAATGCATGGCCCTGTTTTCTCTTACCTTCTTATGCAGAATAGCATAGTCTACTTCGTCCCCTGCCTATAGTAGTTACACCACTGTGTCAGGTCCCTTTAGAACCAGAATTGCAAATCCTGGTTCTCGTGAAACAAGCTCGGGGTTGAACTTTGGGGTCCTTGGTGCTTTCGGAGCTTTGAGGATTTTTTTGCAAGACATTTCATTACCCAGCTAAGAAACATCATCAGTGCTGGCCTGGCCTAGCCTAGCCTAGCACCGATGACGTTACCTAGTTTGGTAATGAAACGTCTGTTGAGTAAAGCACCAAGACCAGAGAGCACCAAGGAACTTGCCATGCGTTGTGTTGGGTTTTAATTTGGTAGCCTGTCACTGTGCAGGCTCAATCCTTCTGGCTCAGGATCGTGTTGTGATCAATTTTAGTAACGAAGTAATAGCATAATTTAAATTACAGATTAACAGAGTTGGAAGGGACCTTGTAGGTCATCGAGTCTAACCTCCTGCCCAAGCAGGAGACCCTACATCATTTCTGACAAATTACAGTCCAATCTCTTCTTTAAAGCCTCCAGGGATGAAGCTCCCACAACGTCTGAAGGCAAGCATGATTGATTGATCTCCCTATCAGAAAATGCCTCTTTATTTCCAGGTTGAATCTCTCCGTGTTCAGCTTCCATCCATTATTTCTTGTCTGGCCTTCAGGTGCTTTGGAAAATAGCTTGACCCCTCTCCTCTCTGTGGGAGCTCCTCAAATATTGGAAGGCTTCTCTCATGTCTTCCCTGGTCCTTCTCTTCTCTAGACTAGCCATGCCCAGTTCCTGCAACCATTCATTGTATGTTTTAGCCTCCAGTCCCCTAATCAACTTTGTTGCTCTTCTGTGCACTTTTTCTAGCCTCAACATCTTCTTTTATAGTGTGGTGACCAAAACTGGATGCAGTATTCTAGCTGTGGGCTTTATAGAGAGGTATAAGTGCCATAAGGAAGACCAGTAGTACCGAATCAGGCATTTAAAAAGGTCCTATTAGGCTGAATCCAGATTTTTGTCTGTGTGTGTGTGTGTCCCCCAACCCATGCAGCCACTTGCTGCTTTTAACAACCTGTCCCCTGATTGGCTACATCACCAATTGTAAAGCAGTTTTGTACAATGCTTTGCTGAAGTTATCCTGAATCTGACCCTTTTGAGAATTTTGGGGAATGTTGAGCCTCTGCAGTTTATCTCAGCATTTCAGCCTCTGGCTTTCCTGGTGCCTTCTTACCATTCCTTGCGGATGAAATGCAAGTTCCCAACTGTCCAGAGGGCACCCGGGAAATGTTTGTGTTGTGTTCTTGTGTAATTTTTAATCGTGGTTGAAGAGCAATGAATGGTGGGTTTTTTTTAAAAAAAATTACAATTAACATCACGCTGCAGATCTTACCTAACTCTTGCAACTTCCACTTTGACCCGCCTGGAAAGAATTTAATCGGGTGGCCTCCTAGACTGGAACAGGCAGAACTTACTGACAAGGTTAAAGGAGGTTTGATTAATTTTGGGTTTGTTGAGCGAGGAAGTTGTGGTGAAGTTTGGAAGCCATGGCTGCAGTTGAGTTAATAAAAGAATGCATGGGTTTTATAGGATCAGATATACAGATGTGGCATCCTATCAAAAATGCATCCTTTGGACATGTCTTTGCAGAACTTCATATTCCATAAATGAAGCTACCCTTTTTCAGTAGCTTGAATTTTTTTCCCCATACGATATTTTTCTCGTGGCTAGTTTTCTGTGTTATGAATCAAAAATAAAATTTAAACAAAGCAAAATGAGAAATTTTCCTGCTGATTTCTGTGGCTTTACTTACCAGAATGGTTCTTCCCCAACTATTTTACTACACCGTGCACAGCACAATTTTTGTTGTGTTCCAATTGTGTTGGGATTGAATTCCCAAACCACCTCCATGATGGCTGTGTGATCCTACTTGTCTAAAACTTTTCCAGTTGAGAAAGTCTTGATTCTCTATCCAGTATAAAGATGGTAAACAGGTGATGCTTTAATGTCCATGTTGGGAATGTGAAAAATTGTGTCACAGCCGAGATACATATAACAGAATTCAAAGCATCCTAGTGTTAGCGGCCACAGAGGGAGGTTCTGCTTCTGGGTATTTTGGGCCATTGCTGATTGAACTAAAATCTGGGTTAATCTGATTTGCAAATCAATGACTGGAAATAACATTCAGTGGAGGACTCTGAGCTGGGACCCTTATCTTCCTTTCAGAAGCATGGAATGCAGGATAAAACTATTTTCAATCTGCAGATTAGATTTGTTGTTAATTATGAGGGCACCTGGTGGCTTTTGCAGACTTCGGATCTCTGCTGGGTTGGATGAGATCAGATTTCTGACCCCAGTCGTTGAGCAAATCTCACCCAACAGAAAGTCCTGTGCTGTACTTCAAGGACATTTGGTTTCAAACCATGGCTTGATGTATTGCCCTGATTTGAGAGTCTATGTCCATGATGGCGAACCTATGACACATGTGTGCCCGAAGTGGCACGCAGAGCCAGGTTGCCTGGCATGCACGGCATCACCCATTCCACTTCTGGGTTTCCAGCATTCACGTGCGCGCGATGATCAGCTGGCCTTCATGCGTGCAGCAGTGTCATAAACTGGAAGAACTGGTCTTCTTCTGTTTTCCAGCATGAACATGCACGCTGGCCAGCTGATCGCCATGCATGCATGTGTGCCAGTAACTGGAGGACTAGCTGGCCAGCGCGCATGTGCATGCCAGAAACCATAACCCTGGCAGTAGTGAAATTCAAATTTTTTTACTACTGGTTCTGTGGGCATGGCTTGGTGGGTGTGGTGTGGCTTGGTGGGCATGGCAGGGGAAGAATGCTGCAAAATCCCCATTCTACCCCCCCTCTGGGACCAGCCAGAGGTGGCATTTGCCAGTTCTCTGAACTACTCAAAATTTCCACTACCAGTTCTCCAGAACCTTGTCAGAACTTGCAAGATTTGACCCCTGCCCTCTGGGCACTTCCAGGTTGCAGCCCAGACGGACGCATGTGTGCGCACGCTCCCTTTCCGGCACTCGGTCTTCGTAGAGAAATTTTGCTTCATAACACAATGCTTAAGACACCATTTTGTATCTGATTTTTAGATGGTCCATCTTGACTTCCTTCAAAGAAGCAGGGGAGAGAAAGCTAGATTTCGCAAGCCTTAATGTCGACTACGCATTTAAAAATAGCATAGACTAGTGTTTCTCAACTTCGACTGAATGCTGGCTGGAGAATTCTGGAGGTTGAAGTCCTTGCGTCTCAAAATGGCCGCGGTTGGGAAACACTGCGTGGTGACCACGGTTTGAGATCTGTAATTTGCCATATCTGGGTTGTATTGCGCTCTCTCTCTCTCAAGGCGAAGAGGTAGCATAGTTTGACAATGCTCTTAAAGCCACTGATTTCAATGTGTCCCAGTTTATTTAGCCGGCCTCAAGAGAGACGAGCAAATCGATGTGGTTTTATTTGACTCTGAGTAGAAAGGCCACCTTGCCCAGATTTCCACGTGACGGGCAAAGTCCTTAATTTTAACGGGGCTTTTGAACTTTACCCAGAGAAGGAAAATGTGCTGATCAATTTCACCCACAGCCAGAATTGTTTGGTGCAGTGGGTGCGTTCAGGCTCATTAAACCTTTGAAGCCTGCATCTAGGTCATGTTTACAAAGGTTAGAAAGTGATATTTGCTCATGTTGGCCCAAGGAGAGCTCGCACTGAGATGCTCCTGCTAAGAGAATGTTTGGGGTTGGTTTTTGCGAAGTCTTTTTAAAGCAGTTGGGTTTTAGAGGAAACACCGAGACTGCTAAAATGCTAAGATTAATTCAGAAAGGGAATAGAATAGAATTGTTGGGAGAAATGTCCTTCTGGGTTCAGTTCCAAGTGGGGAAAAAGACACTGGAAACATGGAGGCTGCTTGGAAAGATGGTTTTAATGGTGGACTGGATCACATGGTTTGAGGTCCTGGGTAAAAAAAGGGGGAGAGATGCTGAGACTGCCTGGGTTTTATGTCCTCTCTGGGCTTTTGAATTTGAGCTTGTGTTCTGATTGGTTGTCAGACTCCCATGGGGCCATGCAGGGGCAACTTTGTAGATTGTCTACGTCCCAGGCTTGGTTGAGCCTTGCTGGGTGATGATGTAATGAAAGGGCTTTGGGCAATTTCTATTATGGCTCTGCCTGAAGGAGGTAGATCTTTGCTATGTAGAATAGACTGGCCCAGGTCATAATGGCCCATTGACAAAGGTGGGGGGCCGGGGGGGGGGTTTCTGCCTCTCTTTTAGGGGAAATATTCTTCCCTTTTAATATTTCCTAAAATATCTCATTTTCCTAGGAGAGGGGTGGCTGCTAACTTCCTACAGAATAGAATTAGAAAAGAAATAGAAAAGAAATAGAAATAGAAATAGAATTCTTTATTGGCCAAGTGTGATTGGACATACAAGGAATTTGCCTTTGGTGCAGATGCTCTCAGTGAACATAAAAGGAAAAAAAAGAAAGAAAAAAGAAAAAAACCTGCATTCATCAAGAATCATAAGATGCAACACTTAGTTATAGGTTACTAATAAGCAATCAAATCATACTAGAAAACAAACAGAACAATATAAATTGTAAACATACAAGCAACGTGGTTATAGTTTGTAAACCCCTTTGCGCATGGAGAAAGAGGCTGGTTGCTGCAGAATTTGCTGTGCATTGAGGTTGGGAAACAGAAACCAACGGCAGCTAAATTTGGCCAAAGTCTTCAGACTTATTTCTAGTTCAGTGTGCTCTGCATAAAATTAATTTCATTTTGCAGCGATCTCTTGGTCTTGCCTTTGACATTAAAGTCAAGACAATTAAAATAAAATAAAATAAAATGGATAAATATGGCATCGATAGCCCAGAATGTTCAGAGCATGTAACATTTCTGCTGTTTAATTATGTTCCTAAAGTCTTAAACTTCTGTTTACTAAACGTTGCTGGCTTTTCAGTTCCTTGATAAGACTTTCAATCATTAAATGACTTCCTGGAAGCCAGACACTGACACACCCCTGAAAAACCATAAAGCCACCAAATATTTGCCATTATAACAATAATCTTTATTGTCATTGTACTAAAATCACAATGGAATTGGTTATCTTGAGAGGTGAGGGTTTAACCCCCACCCACCCAAAGAGGGTATAAGCTAAGAAACCTTTTGATGCATTTGAAAAATTATTAAGAGTTAAAAACTTTCTGAAAAGAGATTCCATCAAAGATGAATGGACAAGTGGAACAGACTTGTGTCAGATGCAGAAATCAACATTGGAAAACAATGGACTTCTGTTTATTTCCCTAGAAGCATCATCAGTACAGAACATGAAAATTAGCTGTTTTGGAAGAGTCCAAATTTCGGCATGTATAAACTGTTATTTATTAGGTTTATGGGAAGAGATAGAACTGGGTTTTTGTTTTTTTTTTGCATTCCTCTGTCTTCCGTGTCCCTCATAAAAGGATACAGTCCTAGAAAAATATTATTTAACAGCAGGGGGGAAAAGAGAGATTTGCACTGTAATGTGTTAATCTGGAGGCAGATTTTTTTCAAAAAATGAAATCAGATGTTTTGGAAGATGTTTTATTTAGCATGCTACAAATGGTTTTTTTTTTTTTTTTATTCCAGTGCTGCCTTGGGCTCCAAAAAATTATATTGCAAACAGCAGTCTTCAGCGAAACTGTAAATTGCACATTTCCTGCTTTCTTTGGTAGAGTTCCTTCCCTCAAACAGTCATAGTGGGTAGCATAAAAGAAACAAGTTAGGACATTAGGGGTTTTTTTAACTTTCTTTTCAACCCTCTGGGTTGATTGAAGGAAACATGTTTATTTTTATGCCTGCCACTACGTAAACCTCTAAATAGATCTGATCCTTAGCGTAGCATAGCATAGCATAGAATAACAGAGTTGGAAGGGACCTTGGAGGTCTTCTAGTCCAACCCCCTGCCTAGACAGGAAACCCTACACCATTTCAGACAAATGGTAATCCAACATCCTCTTGTTCAGAAAGGTATAGTTTTATTAGAAATCAAGGGCTTTGCAGGAGTGCAGGAGTGTCAAACTTGATTTCATTGAGGGCCGCATCAGGGATGTGTTTGACTTTGGGAGGGGGGCATGGTGTGTGTGTGTGACCAGGGTGGGCTTGGCCAGCTGGACCAGCCACTGATGGCCCGAGCACTTTGCCAGCAAAAGCAGGCTCCCGAGTTCCGTTTTCAGCTGCGACAGCTTCCTGCAACCCCATGCCAGCAAAAATGGAGCTCGGTTTTTGTTTGCAGAGGCACTGCGGGCCAGATCTAAGCACCCCGTGGGCCAGATGTGGCCTGCGGGCCTTGAGTTTGACACCCCTGCAGTAATGCATAGCCAGGACTGAGAATTGTGTGTTAAAATTCCCAAGTTCAACTTTTTCCTCCCTTAACTGCTTCCCATCGCTGACCACACCCATGACCGATCAGGTTCAAGATGTTTTTAAAATGGTCACTTCAAGCATAGGTAGGTGTTGTGGCCCAGCCAGGTCCGGATGAGCTGCTGATGGACTCCTCTAGTGAGGAGTTCTGAGTCTGCTCTGGAGGAGGAGGGTGACCTTGAGAGAGCAGAGAGCCCGGCTAGTCATCAGGAGGCACCTGGGTCTTGGAGTAGTGGGGAGGATCAAGGCCAGTTTGTCCCTGTGGTTAGGTTAAGACTGATTGAAAGAAAGAAGCTTCAGTTGCAGCAGAGACGAACTGGGAGGAGGTAAATTGGTCACAGCTGCCTAATGACTGGCCCCTCCCAAGAGGGTTTAAAAGGAAGCCTCTGCTAAGGAAATCCTTGCAGAGAACAACAGTTCATTTCTAGGTTTGGAATTTCTTCGTGTCGAGTTGCAGGTTTAGTTTCTAGTTGATTTAAGAAGCTTCGGGTCTGTTCAAGGTCAGTTTGGGCAAGCAGCCACGAGTCATTCAGTCAAGCAGCCAGTCTGGTAATTAGTTAAAGAAAGGGGGGGGGGCAGAACAGGTTGGTATGCAGCTGCCTGTTTCTCCCAACCAGCTGACCTTGAAGCAGCACCTCGGGGAGATACTGCTGTTACTTTTGCTTTCCCCCTCTCCTCCCTCCTCGCCAGAGTCTTTGGGAGACCATCACCATGAAGCACAAGCAAGCCCTGGGTCCATTTCGATGAAGAAGGGCGGTTCTATAAATTGAAATAAATTAAATTAAATTAAAGTGTGAGGTGATAGCCAACATTTATTTTGTTTTACTTTACGAGTGATCTTCTGTTGCTTTAATCAAAATCAAATCCAAGCAGGTCACAGAAATTATTTCCAATCGAATACGCAACATAGAGAATATTAATAAGTGACCTCCTTGGAAGCATCTCTCATAACGACTGCTCTAATAACTACCTTTTTAACTGATCTTCTAAACTGACTGAATCAACCGAATCTTATGAACCAACTTATACAACTAATGAAAGAGAGAAGCAACCTAGAACTAAGACATTTTCTAACCATGGGAAAAAAATTAATCGATGGAACCATTTGCCTCCAGAGGTTGTGGGTGCTCCATCACTGGATGATTTAAGAAGAGACTGGACAGCCATTTTTTCTGGAATAGTATAGGGCAGGGGTCCCCAACCTTTGCAACTTTAAGTCTGAAGGACTTCAGCTCTCAGAATTCTCCAGCCAGCAAAGCTGGCTGGTATAGGGACATCTGCTTGGGCAGAGGCTTAGAGTAGAAGACCTCCAAATCCCTTTTCAACTCTGTTATTTTGTTGTCATAGGGGGCATTGCCAGAGCATAGTTGCTTCCAAAAACCCTCCCACTGCCCTGTATTGTGGGAATTCTTAAGGGAGAGTAGATTTATTCAAGTTCGGTGGAGTCTGGGGAGCGTGCCATAAAAACAGATAAAAAACGTTAAGCCAAAGAGATAGCCCAGCCGAACTAACCTTGTTGTTGTTAGTTGCAAAGTTGTGTCCAACCCATCACCATTTCTCCAGGCCTTCCTGTCCTCTACCATCCTCTGGAGTCCATTTAAGTTCACGCCTGCTGCTTTGGTGACTCCATCCAGCCACCTCATTCTCTGCCGTCCCTTTCTTCTTTCGCCCTCCATCTTTCCCAGCATGAGGCTCTTCTCCAGGGAGTCCTTCCTTCTCATTAGGTGGCCAAAGTATATGAGTTTCCTCTTCAGGATCTGGCCTTCTAAAGAGTAGCCAGGGTGGATCTCCTCTAGGACTGACCGGTTGGATCACCTTGTAGTCCAAGGGACTCGCAGGAGTCTTCTCCAGCACCAGAGTTCAAAGGCCTCCATTCTTTGGCGCTCAGCCTTCCTTATGGTCCAACCTTCACAGCCATCCATTCCAACTGGGAAAACCACAGCCTTGACTATAGGCACTTTTCTTGGCAGGGTGGTCTCTGCTTTTTAGTCTGCTGTCTAGATTTGCCATAGCTTTCCTCCCCAGGAGCAAGCGTCTTTTAATTTCTTGGCTTCAGTCCCCATCTGTGGTGATCTTGGAGCCCAGGAAAATAAAATATGTCACTACCTCCATTTCTTCTCCATCTATTTGACAGGAATTGCGAGGGTCGGATGCAATGACTTAATCTTACAGAAAACAAACATTAAAGAAGATAGAGACCTACACCAACCATAATACATACATCACCTCTAAGCCTGGGACCAAAGCCAATTTTTCAGAGCTTTCCAGATCTCTAGGAGCAAAGATTCAGTCCTTCTTGTTAGAGTAAGCAGTCCTATAGGTAATTCTGTCTCCAAGTCATCTACGGTCATATACATTATTACTACAAGTTGAGTGGCACCTAGACACAATCTGGCATCCAGTTGTTTAAATAAACAGTGTAGTATAATCCAAGGAATTTCCTCCTCCCGTTCCATTAGTGAGCTTCCATGGTTGATAGACTTGAGCCTGGGTCAAGGCTTGAAATCATATGGTTTTGCTTTTTGGTGCTATGCGATAATATGCATTCAAATATATATTAAACACTATCCGATAATCCACCGCTGCCCAGCTATTTATTTATCCCAACCCTCCTTCCATGAATGTCGCCGCAATTTCTAATGTTGGATTTTCCCCCTTATCAGAGGGAGCCCCCTTGTGGAGTACTGTGAAGTCATTACCATGGCAACTCCACAGCGCTGGACAGTAGAAGCCATTTTAAGGCAGTACGGTAGAAGTCATTTTAAGGCACAACAGGCTGTATCTTAACAGAACACACACACACACACACTGAGGGATGTTGAGGATTTCTTACTCCCACAGTATTTGTTTCCAGAGAGTAAGTACTATTTGGTCACTAAATGAACCGTTGCAAGTCGAAGACTACCTGCATTCATTAACTCTGCAAAAGAAAAATGAGTTAGCAGCTTCTTGTCTCAGATTTTAAGGGGATTTAACCGTTGAAAATGAGTGTCTACCTTGGTGCTTCTCAACCTTGACAACTTTTAAGAGGTGTGGACTTCAACTCCCACACTGCCTGCAACCCCTTTGAAAGATGCCCAGGAAACCCACCCAGAGGGATGCTCAACAGGCCAGGAGGGTGTGTGTGTGTGACCTCACTGCCCAGAGGCTTTGCTTCAGCCTTGCCCTTCTCCTTGCCCTGCTGGAAAACAATTGCGGCGTAATTAATGCCCATTCTCCCGTAAGGAGCGTGACAGAGTCAAGCGTTAATCCTTAACGAAACAGGGCAAGAATTGGCATTTAATGAGACTGAAGCCGGGGGAAGCTTGCGAAGGCTGTGGGAAACAGGTGATTATGCTTTTTAAGACTATTCGTGGCCATTGTGAATTGGCTGAAGAGAGAGGAAATGGGTCAACGTTTCACGTTGTGATATTTGGGACAAAGGAGAGTTGCTTGGGCTGTATATAAATGTAGCACATCGGCTGATCTTTAGCAATAGCACTTAGACTTAGATACCGCTTTATAGTGCTTTTACAGCCCTCTCTAAGCGGTTTACAGAGTCAGCCTATTGCCCCCAATAATCTGCGTCCTCATTCTACCCACCTCGGAAGGATGGAAGGTTGAGTAGACCTTGAGCCTGGTGAGATTTGAACTACCGGCAGTCAGTAGACATAGCCTGCAGTGTTTAGACTGTGCCACCGCAGCTCATGAACAAATGCAATTTAAAAACAAATACAATGACTATGTTGGAGGTAGTTAGTAACCGGATAGGACACCACTAGGCCATCACATAATTGGGAAGTGTGTGTGTGTGTGTGTGTGTGTTTCCATGCCTTATACACGGGAAAATACCCAAAGCAAGCAATGCCAGCATACCTACACCCGTGAAAATATATATATATATATATATATATATATATATATATATATATATATATATATATATATATATATATATATATATATATATATATATATATATATATATAAATAATACATATAATATAATATATATATATATATATATATGAAGAATAATTATCAGAGCTCCTGTGAAGAGGTCCCTTTAAGGGGAGGAGACTCAACGTCATCCCTCTCTGCCCTTTGACTCAACCCAGAGTCATCCAGACAGAGAACCAAATTAGATTACTGCTGTGTGACATTTTTTTAGATGTGTGATATATATATATACACATATATACATATATATATATACACAGATATATATATATATATATATACACAGATATATATACACACACACACACATATATATATATATTTATTGATTGATTGATTGATTGATTGATTGATCAGCTCATAAAGCTAACATGTATGTATGTATGTATGTATGTATGTATAAAAAGTACAGGTAGTCCTTGACGACCACAACTTGAGACCACAACTTGATGACCAGAACTGAGCCCAAAATTTCTGTGGTTAAGTGAGACACTTTTGTCCCATTTTACAACCTTTCTTGTCACGGTTGTTAAGCAAATTGCTGCCATTGTTTAAAGTTAGTAACACAGTTGTTAAGTGAAGTCAAATTAGTAACTGGATGGGAGACCACCAGGCTATTACATCATCCTTAAATAATATAATATATTAAATATATATTATATTATATATATTAAAACTTCCCAACTCTGTGATAGCCTGGTGGTCTCCCATCCAGTTACTAACTTGACTTCACTTAACAACTGTGTTACTAACTTTAAATATATATATATATAAATATACTGGTAGGTAGTCCTTGACTTGCAACCACAATTGAGCCCAGAATTTCTGTGGCTGAGCAAGACAGTTGTTAAGCGAGCTTTGCCCCATTTTACAACCTTTCTTGCCACAGTGGTTAAGCCGATCACGGTAACGCAGTTGTTAAGTGAGCCTGGTTTCCGCATTGACTTTGCTCCTCCGAAGGTCTCAAAAAGGGGATCCCATAACTCTGGGACACTGCAACCATCATAAATATGAATCAGTTGCCAAATGTTTGAATTTGAATCGGGGGATCAGGGAAATGTTGCTACGGTCGTAAGTGGGGGGGGGGGGGGAACGGTCGTAAGTCCCCGTTACGCGACTTTATGTTTCTCAGTACTGTTGTCATTTTGAACGATCACAAAATGAGCTGTTGTAACTGGAGGACTACCTGTGCAGAACAGGGGTCTCCAACCTTTGCAACTTTAAGTCTGAAGGACTTCAGCTTCCAGACTTCTCCAGCCAGCAAAGCTGGCTGGAGAATTCTGGGAGCTGAAGTCCTTCAGACTTAAAGTTGCAAAGGTTGGAGACCCCTGGTGTAGAAGGAAAGCATTAACAGGTCATTTCTACACTGTTGACAAAATGTTACATATTGATCTGTCAAGGGTGTTCTTTTAAGCCCGCTTAAGCCATGTTTCTACACATTTGTGTTGGGCACCGTTTACATTCCACACATGTGAATGAGTCATTTGGGGCAAGGATCCAGTGTGGTTTGGTCTGTGCCTGGGAAAAGTCAGGATTTTTTAAACTTTTCTCTTTTTTTTTAAAGCGGGAAGTTTTTATTGCATTTTCTTTTTCAAAGGACACAAAGAACTTTGCATGTTCTTTACTGGACGTTTTGCATTAAAATGGCGAGAAATGGTACAGCAGTTCTGTTTGGGGGCCAAAGGCCGAAGCTGGGAGCCACTCCTGAACACTTGTGTTGCAAACAACCAGTTTTGCAGCTGTAAGAGAGAAAAAGATCTGTATGCCGATATAATTCAAGCGATTTCTTTCCTGGGGTTTGACATGGCGAGATCTCCTGATCCTTGGATGGATCGAGAATGGAATGGGAATAGGAATAAGAATAGAAATTTTATTATTGTTTTAAATATGCACTAATCAGCATACATTAAAATGAAATTTCGTTGCATTCAGCTCTCAAAAGATAACAATTATGCATATACCCACATGCACACTCACATATGACATAGAGAAACATAACATATATATATGGCGGGGGGCGGGGGAGTATTGAATTGCTTAAGAAATGGATCACTTTGAGCCTGCCCAGCTGAGCTATTCTCTTGGCCCTCTGCAAAGTATCACCTCCGCTTATTTACAATACAATACAATAGCAGAGTTGGAAAGGACCTTGGAGGTCTTCTAGTCCAACCCCCTGCCTAGGCAGGAAACCCTATGCCAGGGGTCTGCAAAATTGGCTCTTTTAAGACTGGTGGACTTCAACTCCCAGAATTCCCCAGCCAGCATAGCTGCCTGGGGAATTCTGGGAGTTGAAGTCCACCAGTCTTAAAAGAGCCAACTTTGCAGACCTCTGCCCTATACCATTTCAGACAAATGGCTATCCAACATCTTCTTAAAGACTTCCAGGGTTGGGGCATTCACAACTTCTGGAGGCAAGCTGTTCCACGGATTAATTGTTCTAACTGTCAGGAAATTTCTCCTCAGTTCTAAGTTGCTTCTCTCCTTGATTAGTTTCCACCCATTGCTTCTTGTTCTACCCTCAGGTGCCTTGAAGAATAGTTTGACTCCCTCTTCTTTGTGGCAACCCCTGAGATATTGGAAGTCTGCTATCATGTCTCCCCTGGTCCTTCTTTTTATTAAACTAGACATACCCAGTTCCTGCAACCGTTCTTCATATGTTTTAGTCTCCAGTCCCCTATTTAATTCCATTCCCCAAATGTTTTGGGGTAGTTCCCTCATCATGCAGCTGCAATATGTAAAGGCACCCTCAAAATGTGGAACATGGTGTGAGCAGAGGCCCATTCACCTGGGCTGACCAGCCAGATTCATGCAGGATAGCAATCATCTTTTGCTTGAGCAAGGTTTGTTAATCAAGCCACCACGAGTTGGATTCATGCACTGTTGTCAGCATTCGGCACACCACTGGGGCTGCGTGCACAGAGAACCAGAATCAAGAAGCCACTATTCTCTTCGTGCAAAACATGGATCCTATCCTGATCCGCAAAGCACGTGTTTACGTGATGGCTATGACTGTTCAGCTCAACACTGAATGTTGTTCGATTGGAAAGCTGCTTAGGGGAACAGGTCTGGCACATAATTCTGAGTGTTGCACCCACCGGTATCCAGCATGCACACCTCCACTCTGTTAGCTGGGAGTCTGGAGGAAGGAAGTGGTGGGCACAGAGGCTGTAACCTTCTGCATACTGCAGATGTTGAGATTTGGACATTCAGCCTCCAAAATCTGAAGGTCAGGTTACATGGAGGCCAGAGGGAATGGCCATGAAGGCAGGAAGAAGAGCTATTACTAAACCAGATAAGAGAGGCTTGAGCCCAATCCAAGAAAGTAACTTGAGAAAACATCTGGGACAAACCCCTCCCTAATTCACACAAAGATAAAGAGAGGAAGGAGGGAAGCACATTGAGAATTAACAGAGTTGGAAGGGACCTTGGAGGTCCTCTAGTCCAAGCAGGGGACCCCACACCATTTCAGATAAGTGGTTGTCCGATCTCTTCTTTAAAACCACCAGTGATGGAGTTCCCCACAGCTCCTGGAGGCAAGCCATTCCACTAATGGACTCTTCTCACCGGCAGGAAATTTCTTCCTAGTTCTAGGTTGCTTCTCTCCTTGCTTAGTTTCCACCCATTGCTTGCAAGGTTCCGCTGTGATACCTGTTTCGATCAATAAATGGATGTCTGGTCCACATTGGCAGCTGTGTCTTTTCATGCTTTCTTGGGAGTCATCCCCAGTTGAAAGAGCTAAACTGAGCTAGAGATGCGCCTGCCTCCCTGAAATGCAGAAGGTAGGAAATGACTTTCCCCAAATCGACACACTCCGTGTGTTTGTGTGTGTGTCTGTGTACACGTGTGTCTGTGTACACATGGGTCTGTGTACACGTGTGTGCATGCAAACGATGGGCGTGCAGCTTCTCTTTCCATCAGAAAGGCGAACAGGAGAGAACAGGTTGCGTGTGAATTTTTCCCCCAAACCTATTTCTTATTTTATGAGGTATTTTTATGTTGGGGGGGCAGGTAGGAGTCTTATCTTGCGTACGTGCTCTCCGTATGAGTCACAAGCTGGATTTACAAGGCATGCATGCGATTTATATTCCCGTAAACCGCCGTGAGGGAACTCTGTCCTTGGGTTCTTTGAAGGTGCCTGAGCTCTGGGTCCTTTCTCAGTGTGGCCTGAACTCCCTCTGGAGGCAAGAGATAAGTCAGCAGACGGGAGCCGTCCATGCGGTCAATTCTTCATTCCCTCCCCCCCAACCTTTTATGATGAGACGGAGGTTTTTAAGAAGACACTTGATAGCCGTTTTGTCTGAAATGGTACACAGCAGGGGTCTCCAACCTTTGCAACTTTAAGTCTGAAGGACTTCAGCTCCCAGACTTCTCCAGCCAGCTTTGCTTTAAAGCAGGGGTCTCCAACCTTTGCAACTTTAAGTCTGAAGGACTTCAGCTCCCAGACTTCTCCAGCCAGCTTTGCTTTAAAGCAGGGGTCTCCAACCTTTGCAACTTTAAGTCTGAAGGACTTCAGCTCCCAGACTTCTCCAGCCAGCTTTGCTTTGCTGGCTGGAGAATTCTGGGAGCTGAAGTCCTTCAGACTTAAAGTTGCAAAGGTTGGAGACCCCTGGTATACAGGGTTGGACTAGAAGACCTCCAAGGTCCCTTCCCATTCTATTATGACCAGGGTTTCATTCCATCCCCCCTCTTTAGGAAGGAAGGAAGGCAGACTAGATAGCTTGGCTAAGTTTAACAAAGCATAAACATTTTTTTTTTGTCAACGAAGAAATCCTTATCAATATTTCTAAGCATGTTTAATTGACGGGATCCTGTTTTGGATGCCTGAATCAGACCGACCTCCGGATGGAAAGGCCACCGTTGTCTTTCTGAATGACAACTAATGAGAGACCTTGCCAGTGACCCCAAGCTGGCTGTGGCCGGATCTTCATTATGTGTTTTGCAAGTCGACCAACTTGTTCTGTGAGGCTCCAGACCCCCTGCTGTAAAACAGTAGGAGTATAGTCCCTCCCCTGGGTTTGTTTCATTTTATGGGAATTACTTGAAAAGGAAGGAATTGGCATGTTCAGCTCAAGATTAAGACAGATTAACAGAGTTGGAAGGGACCTTATAGGTCATCTAGTCCAATCCCCCCCTGCCCACCTGCTCAAGCAGGAGGCCCTACACCATTTTTGACAGATGGCAGTCCAGTCTCTTCTTGAAAGTCTCAAGTGATGAAGCTCCCACAACTTCCAAAGTCAACTTCTGTTCCATTGGTTGATTGTTCTCACCGTCAGAAAATTTCTCCTTATTTCCAGGTTGAATCTCTCCTTGTTCAGTTTTCATCCATTATTCCTTGTCTGGCCTTCAGGTGCTTCAGGAAATAGCTTGACCCCACCCCTCCTCTCTGTAGTAGCCTCTCAAATATTGGAAGACTGCTCTCATGTCTCCCCTGGCCCTTCTCTTCATTAGATTAGCCTTGCCTATTTCCTGCAACCGTTCTTCATATGTTTTAGCCCCCAGCTCCCTAATCATCCTGGTTGTTCTTCTCTGCTCTTCTCTTTCTAGAGTCTCAACACCTTTTTTATAGTGTGGTGACCAAAACTGGATGCAGTACTCTAGCTGTGGTCTTACTAAGGCAGTGGTTCTCAACCTCCCCAATGCTGTGACCCTTTAATACAGTTCCTCATGTTGTGGTGACCCCCCAACCATAAAATTGGTGTCTCGGTTCCTAAGACAATTGAAAATATGTGTTTTCCAATGGTCTTTGGTGACCCCTGTAAAAGGGTCATTCGACCCCCAAAGGGTCACGACCCACAGGTTGAGAACTGTTGTACTAAGACTTTATAGGGTGATATTAGTACCTCTCTTGATTGTATGTTAAGGCAGTTTAGAATTGCATTGGCTTTTTTGGGGCCACTGCTGCACATTGCTGGCTCATAGACCCCCATGGAGTTCTTAATACTCAACCCTCATCCGGGTTCTCTTTAAGTTGGGGAAGTGAAATCAAAACTCTGGTATGGCTTGGGCTTTATAGTTTGAGTAATGTCCCTTGATAACAGTAATCTCTAATCGCGTGTCCTTCTCTTAGAATGTCGGGAAAACTCTCGATGGCCTAGAGATCATGAGCACAACCTTGGGTGACCACCAAGTTCCTTCCTCTCTGCCTTTGTTTTATTTGAGATTATTTAAATTAAAATAAATACAGTGGAGGCCTCTCCTGCTGTGATACAGCCTCACTGATTGTGTTTGTTTATAAGGACGTCTCTTAAGGCTTACAGAAGGCAGCCCCTGGCATTTTTTAGAAGCCAAAATGTTGAGTTTCCTCTACTCGGGGGCCTTGTTCAGAAATGTGTCCAAGGTTTCTAGTGGAGAGGAAGTAAACACCATGATAAAATTGGACTGAAACATGCAGGAGAGTGGGCGAGCTATCCAGCCATTTGCCTTCTACGTGTGTTTTGTGACTGGTCAGGTCACTTCTGACCATTACACTGAAAATACCAACATATACCGTATTTTTCAGAGTATAAGACGCATCGGAGTATAAGATGCACCAAGATTTTAGAGGCAAATTTTTAAAAAAAAGTTTTTGCACTCTGCAGACCTCCCAAAAACAGTCTGTTTTTTAGCAAAAAAAAAAAGGGGGGGCATGCATAGCCTTTAGGAGGCTTGTAGAGTGCTCCTTGGGGGCTGGGGGGCAAAAACAGCCCATGTTTTGCTCATTTTGCCCTCCCCAGCTCCCAGCAGCACTCTGGAAGCCTCCTAAAGGCTATGCACGGCCATTTTTGCAAAGAGGACAGAGTTTCGGGAGGCCAAAAATGCTGTATTCAGTGTATAAGATGCACCCAGATTGTCACCCTGTCTTTTGAGGGGAAAAGGTGCGTCTTATACTCTGAAAAATATGGTAATCTGAAAATATCAAATATGTACATATATTCCTCAAAATTACCCACCTAGACCGTTCTTTCAATCTATTTCCTACAGAAGGTCTGGTTTCCAGTCATTAAGAAGGTCCTGTTATGGTCACTCAGTTGCAACTAACTGCTGAATTGCAATATTGGTGCAGTTTAATTATCTGTACCTTGAACGTCAGTTAGAATTGTTGATTATTTATCTGTTGGGCTCTTGGCTCAGTGCCATCTACTTTGTTTCAACTTCTACCCTCGACACTATAGAGCACTGCACACCAAGACAACTACACACAAGGACAGTTTTTCCCCAAATGCCATCACTCTGCTAAACAACTAATCCCCACAACACTGTCAAGCTATTTACTAAGACTATATTGCTATTCTTCTCTTCCTTCCTAGTACCTATCTCTTTCCGCTTATGACTATAACCATGTTGCTTGTATCTTTCAATATTGTTTTTATTTGTTTCCTAGTATAATTTGATAGCTGATTAGTAACCTTCACTGTCACTGAGGGTTGTATCTTTTTTTATTCTTGATGAATGTATTTTATTCTCCTTATGTACACTGAGAGCATCTGCACCAAAGACAAATTCCTTGTGTGTCCAATCACACTTGGCCAATAAAGAATTCTATATTCTATTCTATTTGGGTCATCCACCAATTATCACAGGCCTCGGGGGAGAATAATGAGAGTCATCCCTCTCCTAAGATATATTGCTTAATTTTATCTACTAGCCGTTCCAGCCATGCGTTGCTGTGGCCCAGTCTGGTTAAATGGCCAACCAATCTGTGTGTAGATCTACACCTGCACACACTAACACATACACACAACCACCATATAACCCCCAACCTACCTACCTACTCCCTTTCTCCCTCTCTATCCCTCTACCTACCTACTGTATTTCTCCCCCTCTCTCTCTCCCTCTCCCTCTCCCTACCTACTGACCTACTGTATTTCCCCCTCTCCCTCTCTATCCCTCTACCTACCTACCTACCTACCTACCTACCTACCTACCTACCTACCTACCTACCTACTGTATTTTTCCACCTACCTACCTACCTACCACATTTCTCCCTCCCTCTCTCTATCCTATAGCTGCCTACCTACCTATCTTATGGACAGAGTATTTTATGTCATAAAGAATGACATTATACCTGTAGCCCACTGCTCGCTCTGTATCCATCTACCTACCTTTTTTACAATTTTTTACATTTCCGTTGCGTATTCCTGGCGCAGGTGTGACATCTACACAATCTATACATATATCATTGGTGCCGTATTTGAAAGGAACGTGTGAAAATTTGGAAGCGATCGGTGCAGTACTTTCGGAGATTAGCAGTTTTGAACAAACTCTTGTCACATTTTTATTTGTATAGATTGACTCTGGCTATTTTAAATGCTTTTTACTGATGGGTCCCCATGCTTTATCTTGCCAGTGTGACCCTGTCCAAATGTGTTGCTCTGCACTGTCACCCTTTCCGGCTGATTTTTGAAACGGAAAAGACACGCACGTTGTCCCTTACTTTTGTCTAACCATCCCAGCTTCATCAGCTTTTAAGAAGGGAATATCAGCAAGGCTAGCAGGAAACGCACCCAGCCTCCTTCCTCTGGTTATTTCGCCTCTCCTGCTTTACTCCCACCTCACTAAGTGAATGGATTTGCAGTGTGGAAAAGCCAGCCGGCAGAGGGGCCATTGTTCTGCATCTGAAACCCTGCTGATTTTGCAAAAGTGAGACAGAGGCAGCGGTCAGCTCTGACTGCTGAGCGTTCGGTCAAGATAATTCTGGAAGGCAGGTCTTCTGCTGCCTGAAACATCTCATAGCATCATCGGTCCCTGTTCTGTGGGGCCTGTCGGGGTGCCTCTTCAGAGGCCTCTTCAGCGTTCTGACCTAGGCTTTCCCACCAGCACGAAGCTGAGTCCTCGTCCTGATACACCCCTTTTATTTAATTTACAGTGAATTCCTCTCCAGCAAAGTCTTTCCTCTCCCACAGTCTTTCAAGATAGTTCATAGCTACTGACCTTTCTCAGGCTTGGAGAGTGGCCAGGCTGATCTCTTTCAGACGCCGCAATACTTGGCAAGAATGCAGGAATGAACGAATAGTCTCCTGCAAACTCCACTCCCCCTTTGCTCCTCTTTTATTTCCTCTGGGAGGGGCCATTCACCATCCACCTGTGGCCTTACCCCCAAATCAACCCTTGTTCCTTAGTTGCTCCCTTCATCTGGCAACTCTGTGCATGCGCACACTGGGAACAGGCTCCAGCTGTTTGTCTGCCTCACTGATTTCTGACTCCGAAGGCAGCTGATAACTGTCAGACGGCCCTGACCCCCTCTCTGCCTCCGACACAGAGCCCTCCTCAGAGCCTTCCCCAGACTCCAGGACTGGCCCAGGCTCCTCCCCAACCTTCTCACTGTCCGAATCTGCTGCCAGCTCTACTGGCTGCTGGTGGGCCACAACACTCAGATTTACGCTGTGAAAAATCTCAATTTTGCAGAAACACAGATATCTGTGAAGTCCTTGGTGCTTCCTGAGCATGGTGGTTTTCTAGCAAATGTTTCAAACTAGTTAACATCAGCACTGATGAAATTACCTAGTTGGGTAATGAAAAGCCACCAAGTTCAGGGAGCACCAAGGACCCCACACTTCAACCTGGGGCTTCAAATGTTCTCTTCCTTTGGTAGATACGTGTGTTGTACATTCTGGCCATAAGGAACATTGAATATTGAATCATTGAATATTCCAATGTTGTTGTATTGTTGCAGAATGCGGCCGCTTGGGTAATTATGGGGGCAACGCGACGCTCCCATGTAACACCCCTCCTGCGCGAGCTGCACTGGCTTCCGGTGGTTTTCCGGGTGCGATTCAAGGGGTTGGTTACTATCTTTAAAGCGCTCCATGGCTTAGGACCTGGGTACTTACGAGATCGCCTTCTGCCCCCAAGAGCCTCCCACCGGCCCGTATGCTCCCATAGAGAGGGTCTCCTCATGGTGCCGTCGGCTAGACCAGGGGTCCCCAACCTTTGCAACTTTAAGTCTGAAGGACTTCAGCTCCCAGAATTCTCCAGCCAGCAAAGCTGTAGTCCTTCAGACTTAAAGTTGCAAAGGTTGGGGACCCCTGGGCTAGACAATGTCGACTGGGTGGGAGCACCTACCCTCTGGAACGAATTGCCCCCAGAATTAAGAACTATCCCTGACTTACGCACCTTCCCCCGTGCTCTCAAAACCTTTTTCTTCCAACAAGCCGGCATAAAAATGATTTTTAAATTATAAATTTTTATTAATTTTAATCAGGGTTGGCTGGTTTTTTTCATTGTTAGGCCAAACTGTTTCAATATGTCTTTTAAAACCTTTATATATTTGTACACCGCTCCGAGTCATTCGGGAGTAGGGCGGTATAAAAAAACCAATAAACCTAAACCTATTTATTTTGTACAATGACAATAAAGACTATACTATTTCTGCATTTTCTTAGGTACCAACTGCTGACCATGTCGTCAGATGGCCCGGATTCCCGGGTTGCAGAGCAGAAACCTTTAGTAGACAAAGAAGAGGTAAGTTGTGTTCTGAGCCTGGTTGTTCTCTTGCAGACATTTCATTACCCAACTAAGTAACATCATCAGTGCCAGAAGGCAGCGGGGTTTGCTGTCGGCTTAAGATATAAGTTTGTATAACTGCATCAGAAAGACTGTGGAATCTTCCAGACTCTCAAAGTCACAGATCCTGCTCTGCGGTACAATAGGGGCAGCTTTTATAGGATAATCCTCCCCAGTAGTCACTCGGGATCTGCCAATGATAAGAATCATAAGATTTCCACTTATGGGAAGATTTCCGTGTTGGAAGAAATGTCCATCTGGGTTCAGTTCCAAGTGGGGGGAAAACACACTGGAAACATGGAGGCAGCTTGGAAAGATGGTTTAATAGTAGACAGGACCACATGGGTTGAGCTCCTGAACAGAAAAAAAGGGCAGAGATGCTGAAAGTCCCTGGTCTTTTGAACTTGTATTCTGATTGGTTGTCAGACTCCCATGGGGCCATGGAGAGGCAACTCTCTAGGCTGTCTCCCAGGCTTACTTGACTTGCAGGGTGATGTAATTTGCCCAGGTTCCCTTGTGTGAGTTTCTGTTTGCTAGATGAAGGGAGGGTAGATCTTTGTTATGTAGAATAGCCTGGCTCAGGCCTTAATGGCCCATTGACAAAGATGTGGGGGAGCTGAGTTTCTTCCTCTCTTTTAGAGGGAATATTCTGCCCTTTAATATTTCCCAAAATATTATTTCATTTCTTTCTGAGAGGGGTGGGTTTTAATTTCCAACAGGAGGAATGATGGAGTTGATAGCATCTGTAGGCTCTGGCCTTATTTTACCAGGACAGTCCTGATCTTATTTCTGATTGGATCCAGGCTGTTTTTATTTAGGGTCATTCAATGGGCTCTCCAATGACCCTTGCAACTTCTGCCCCATTGGTTTGGCAAGATCCTCTCTACACACGATGACATCGGAGAAGCCTTGTTTCGTTAAACTTACATAATGGAGGCAAAGCTCTCTACATGGGGCTCCCCTTGAGGTGCACCCGAAGACTGCAGCTTGTCCAGAATGCGGCCGCGTGGGCAGTTATGGGAACCTCTAGGTTTGCCCATGTAACACCACTCCTGCGCGAGCTGCATTGGCTGCCTGTTGTCTTTCGGGTGCGCTTCAAGGTGTTGATTATCATCTTTAAAGCGCTCCATGGCTCGGGACCTAGCTATTTGCAGGATCGCATTCGCATCCTGCCCCATACATCCCTTCGGCCGATTCGCTCCCACAGAGAGGGACTTCTCCGGGTGCCGTCCACTAGGCTATGCCAGCGGGCAACGCCCAGGGGAAGGGCCTTCTCTGTGGTGGGCCCAACCCTCTGGAACGACCTTCCCCCCGAAATTAGAACAACTACGGACCTCCGCTCCTTCCGTCAAAAACTAAAAACTCACTTCTTCTGCCTGGCCGGCTTGGGTTAATTGACCCATTTATCTCTAGCTGAATATTTCAAACTGTTTTATTAGGGATTTTTAGGGGTATTAGTTTTAGATAGTTTGGGATTTTAGCACAGGGTCTAGGTTTAATTCATTTTAAATTGTATTATAATGTTTGTTGTTTATATATGTATTTTTAATTCCCTGTGCACCGCCTCGAGTCCCTTCAGGGAGAGAGAGCGGTTTACAAATTAAATTATTATTATTATTATTATTATTATTATTATTATTATTATTATTATTATTATTATTATTATTATTATTATTATTATTATTATTATTATGCTAATCTCCCCAGCGCTTATTTCTGAAATGGAAACCTTTGGTGCTTTCAGTCTTGTAACCCTCTTGTAACTTTTCTTTTCTAGGCCATCACTCGCCTCCTTCCTGATATCGATGTTGACATTGACGTAAGTGTGGTAGAACAGACTTTACCTCGGTTAAATATTGCCCTAGGCATCTTAAGGAAATATAGTCGATTCTCTTTAGGTGGTCCACTGGGCACAGCCACTAGCTATGGTATCTGCTATAACATGAATGTTTCACAGAAGCACTCAGAGAAAAGGGGTTCTTGGAAAAGCAGATTTCTGATTAAAGCTGGCAGATGAACAAGTTGCCAAGTTTGTCGTGTGTATTTTCAAATGTTTGCATTTACTCTGGCTTCAGCGTTGTTTTCTGAAGCCTTCAAATCCTCAGGAATAGAGACAGACAGACAGACATAGATGATAGATATAGATGATAGATATAGATGATAGATATAGATGAAAGATAGATAGACAGACACAAACACACAGACAGACAACAGATGAAGAAAGAAAGGAAGGGAGAGAGAGAGGAAAGAGAGAGAGAGAAAGAACGAAAGATAAAGAAAGAAAGAGAAAGAAAGAAAGAAAGAAAGAAAGAAAGAAAGAAAGAAAGAAAGAAAGAAAGAAAGAAAGAAAAATCAGTCAATCAGGGATCTTCCCACATGGATTAGAAATGTATTTTTTGGGGGGGGGGGGGAGGTTTGCTCAGCGAGTAAACATCTCTGGAATAATTTAAACCGGGATGGCTGGCTGGGGAATTCTGGGAGTTGAAGTCCATAAGTCTTAAAATGGCCAAGGTTGGAGCCACCCTGATTTAAACCAAAGGTTGAAGAAGGATTTCTAAATCACCGTGAATGGCCAGCTTAGTAATGTCCTCCACTCCACCAATATGACGAGGACAGAGAGACTGTTGGCCAGGGTGCTTGCAAAATGCAAGCTCTCCCTTTGAGCTAGGCAGAGACTGTGGCCTAGGAGCCCATGATGCTCAAGCTATTCTCAGCTAAGCACTGGTTTTGGAAAGGAGGAAGGCCAGAAAAAGCATCCAGAGGTAATCCCACTTCCATCAAGGCTAACAAACACTGGTTCCCTATTGCTGTTAACTATTCCACTTGCTCCATTCAGATCGCAATAGCAGTAAGACTTACAGACCACCCCATAGTGTCCAGGTTCCAAGTAATATACCCATAGCAAACAGCTCTGAGGGCAGGTAGACTCCTTAAAGAACATCATATTGGCTTGGACTGGTGAAAACCAACTCTAAAGGTTTCCATGGTTTTCACTTAATTAAAAGTAAAGTCCCCCCACCCCTTTCCTGAACAGTCACAGGGTCCAATCAAGGTGTTGTCCAGTTGCTTGAAAACATCACTCCTCCTCTCTTCAGCCACCTGTCGGAATGTCCTTGGTTCCCAGGGGAAACTGTTTTGTTTTGGCTACAAAATCCAAACTTTCTCTATTCCCCACCCACCACAACTATTGTGGCACCACTGAAGCCTCCAAGATGGTCTCAGTCAGGCCAGCTTCAGAGTTGACACACAGTGCTTCACAGCACTCTGTGGATGATTGAATAATGTGCCGCATTTTTTGAATATCGCCCCCAACAATCTGGGTCCTTGTTTTACCGACCTCGGAAGGATGGGAAGCTGAATCGAATTTCAGCCATGTCACGATTGAACTCCAGCCTCCTGGCAGAGTTAACCTGCAATACTGCATTCTTACCACTGCACCACCAGGGCTCCTAGGTATTCCCAAATTCAGATGGTATGTGTGTGATCCCCTTAGGGACGCGATGGCGAACCTATGGCATGCGTGCAATTGGTGGCACGCGGAGCCATTCCTGAGGGTACGCAAGGCATTGGCCCTGTCACTCCAGTGTGCATGTGTGTGCTGGCCAGCTGATTTTTGGGCTTGATTTTTGGCCATGTTCCCTGAAGTCTCCGGAGGGCGAAAAACCACCCAATGCACAAACCGGAAGATCGGGAATGGACTTCTGGTTTCTGTATTTGGCTGTTTTTTGCCCTCCGGAGACTTCAGGGAAGCATCCTAAAGCCTCCGAAGGGTGAAAAAACATCCAACATGCAAACCGGAAGTTCGGGAACAAGGCCGTTTTCGCTCTCCCCAGGCTCCAAGAAAGCTGTGGGGGTCATGCATGCCTGCACAGGGGGCATGGCACGAGGGGGCATTCAATTAATGATGGTGGGCATGCGAGCGAGCGTGATAGCGTCCGTGCGCGTGCTTTTGGCATGAGGCGAACAAGGTTCACCCTCACTGTCCTAGGGAAAACACTCATCAATTCATTGCGTTGTGGTGAGGGACTCAGTCCGTCTCTTCGTGATTGTAGCAATTAGGAAAACAAGCCTTGCCCTTCCTGAGCTCAAAGCAGATTCTTTTTATTTTTTGCCTTTGCGCCCGGAGAGAGAAACATCTGCAGCTAACCTAGGTTCGAACTCTCAACCTTCTGAGCAGGAGGTGAGAGTCTTTACCGCTAGGCCACACACACACACACACACCCCAATCTAAATTTGCAGTAAGAATCTCAAAATGCAGCGGGCACGCTCTGCTTTTGCGGAGCTGACATAGAAAAAACGCCTGTCTCTTTAAGGCAGAGGATTGACAGCACAGCTGTTCACTGCTGGATTCCAGGGAGGGGTGACCTCTTTTCTTGAACTTGTGTCTCCCCTGGCCACGTGCAGCCTTAGGGCCGACTCTGCTGCCCACCCCCCAGCGTCTTCTGCAAGGCGCCAGATGGCAGGTTGATCTTCAGCCTCCGATCGGATTAGCGCGCGTACCTGGGATATTTTTATGGCCAAGGGGAGGGTTGCAAGCCCAGGGTTATCACCAAAGTAACTCTTAGCGATAACCCTTGATGTTCATTAGGATGAGACACCATCTGTTTTTTTCTTGGGGGAAGCCTACTGCAAGCCCCACAGCTTTCACCCAGAGATGCCCGTTTGGCCAGCGTGGAGACAGCTGACCGGGGAAGTCGTGTGCCGAAGGGCTTAGAGCAGTGGTAGTCAACCTGGTCCCTACCACCCACTAGTGGGCATTCCAGCTTTCATGGTGGGCGGTAGGGGTTTTGTCCGATACCGAAGCACTTTCCTTTTTTTAATTTAATTGACTTCCCTACTTTATAAATCACCATGTGGAACCGGTGGGCGGTTAGAAAATTTTACTACTAACAGAGATACAGAAGTGGGTGGTAGGTATAAAAAGGTTGACTACCCCTGGCTTAGAGCAAGGATTGAAGGCCACATCAATGTGGACCATTTGTTAACTCTGATCCTAATCCTTGTCTAGTAGTGGTTACCGTGTCATGGATAATCTCCCAAACTTCTATGCAGCCTGAAAGTATACTGGTCTATACTTTCTGTTTGGGGACGGTAGATTTTTCTATGGTATTAACTTCTATGAATTACCATATTTTTTGAAGTATAAGATGCACCGGAGTGTAAGACACACCAAGATTTTGAAGAGGTAAATTAAAAAAGAAAGTTTTTGCACTCTGCAGGCCTCCCAAATCCTCTGCACGCCTCATTTTTTTGTGAAAAATGGGGCATGCAAACAGCTTGAGATGCCTGCAAAGTGTTCCTTGGGGCTGGTGGGGCAAAAATGAGTAAAAAAACTGGCTCATTTTTCACTCGTTTCTGCCCTCCCCAGACCCCAGAAGCTCTCTGAAAGCCTCCTAAAGGCTCTGCATGGCCATTTTGGTGAAGGGGGCAGAGTTTTGGAGGCCAGAAATGCTGTATTCAATGTATAAGACGCACCCAGATTTTCACCTTCTTTGGGGGAAAAGGTGCATCTTATACTCTGAAAAATATTAAATTCTATATAATTCTATGGTATTCTATGGTATTTCTGTTGGTATTAAAATCTGGAATTCTTCTATTGGTGTCTTTTCCTGAGAAAATAAACAGGAGTGTGAAGCTGTTTAAAGCTTCATCATTGCACAGGTACAGTATAGGTGGTACCTTGCTCAATAGTAGCAACTGTGAGAGGGATCTTGGAATCCTAGTGGACAACCATTTAAATATGAGCCAGCAGTGTGCAGCAGCTGCCAAAAAAGCCAACACAGTTCTAGGCTGCATAAACAGAGGGATAGAATCTAGATCACGTGAAGTGTTAATGCCACTGTATGGTGCCTTGGTAAGGCCACACTTGGAATACTGCATACAGTTTTGGTCGCCACGATGTAGAAAAGACGTGGAGACTCTGGAAAGAGTGCAGAGAAGAGCAACCAAGATGATTAGGGGACTGGAGACTAAAACATATGAAGAATGGTTGCAGGACCTGGGTATGTCTAGTTTGATGAAGAGAAGGACCAGGGGAGACATGATAGCAGTCTTCCGATATCTCAGAGGGTGCCACAAAGAAGAGGGAGTCAAACTATTCTCCAAGGCACCTGGGGGCAGGACAAGAAGCAATGGGTGGAAACTAATCAAGGAGAGAAGCAACTTAGAACTAAGGAGACATTTCCTGACAGTTAGAACAATTAACCTCTGGAACAGCTTGCCTCCAGAAGTTGTGAATGCCCCAACTCTGGAAGTCTTTAAAAAGATGTTAGATAGCCATTTGTCTGAAATGGTATAAGGTTCCTGCCCACGCAGGGGGTTGGACTAGAAGACCTAGAGGTCCCTCCCAACTCTGCTATTGTATTGTATTGCATTTGCACCGGAGGCACCTCGTTATTCTGCTTATGAATCTGTAGTGTAAATTTGATTTGCTTATTTACTTCACACGTAGGGCTGCCCATCTCACAATATATCGATATCTGGCAGCGTACAACAATCAATAACGCAACAAATATAACACAATCATTCTAGAAATATTTTAAAAATCTTAATAAAATTAAAAACACTACAAAGATTAAAGATACACAAAGCGCCCTGCTGTACTTGTAAGTCAGGGGCTTGTCTGGACAACGATTACCATCCTTTTGCAATGCGCACGTGCACACAATGTTTACTGGATGGCAGGACCCAGATTCCTGGCGTTAAGCCGCCTTTAAATCTGATTTAAGGATGATGTCGCGCAATAGTTTCCTTGCTGGGATTCAGGGCTTAGGCAGGGCAGCCTCTTGGCTATAAAAACCAGTTTGCTGCCCAGATCCCAAACCAAAGCTGATACTTATTTTTTTTCTCGCTGGACTCGTTACGATTAACTTCAAACTGTACTTTCTAAACATGGTGCTCAATGTGGAAGACACGGCCTGTTTGTTGCGTAATGCTGTAAGTATTTCGGGATGGAAAGGGAATATAGAAAGCCAGAAACAAA
The DNA here is from genome assembly GCA_039707465.1 of Rhabdophis nuchalis. Taxonomy (NCBI): domain Eukaryota; kingdom Metazoa; phylum Chordata; class Lepidosauria; order Squamata; family Natricidae; genus Rhabdophis; species Rhabdophis nuchalis. The sequence goes on along the minus strand of CM077645.1, from coordinate 213,395,869 downwards.
ACAAAATTGTTGCTACTATTGCTTGGAGTTTTAAAGTGGGGGTGGCGATGGGTAAAGTTTGAAGGCTGAGTTTTTCTTTGATTACTGATGACAATATCTATATTGAAGAGTGACAGGTAACATTTATGGTAGACTTTGTGCATAAAAGAGAGAAAAATGCATGACATGGCTTTGATGATTAGGGGGAAAAATGGATATTAGGAAAAAAATGAGCTTCTTTGTAAATCTTTGTGAGCGATAACTTTGTAATCATGCAATAGTTAATCATACATAATAGTATACATAATATACATAATATAGTATACATATATACATAATAGTATATAATCATACATAATAGTTATGATAGTTAATCATACAACACTGTCAAATTATCTACTAAGACTGTATTACTATTATTCTTCTCTTTCGTCCTAGTACCTATAATAATAATAATAATAATAATCTTTTATAATAATAATAATAATAATAATAATAATAATAATAATAATAATAATAATAATAATAATAATAATAATAATAATAATAATAATTTTAATTTATAACCCGCTCTCTCTCCCCGAAAGGACTCGAGGCGGGGCACAGGGAATTTAAAATACATATAAAATCACAGACATAGTACAATATTAAAATGAAATTAAACTAACCCTGCGCTCAAATCCCATATTAAAACTAAAAATAAGTCGCTAAAAACCCTTTATTGTCATTGTAATAATATTGTAATAAAATTACAATGAAATTGGTTAATTACAATGAAATTGGTTTTCATTTCTTCCCACTTATGACTATAACTATGTTGCTTGTATCTTTACAATTTATATTGTTTTATTTGTTTCCTAGTATGATTTGATTGCTTATTAGGAATCTATGACTATCACTGTGTTGCATCTTATGATTCTTGATGAATGTATTCTATTTTATTTTTATTTTTGTACACTGAGAGCCTATGCACCAAAGACAAATTTCTAGTGTGTCCAATCACACTTGGCCAATAAAGAATTCTATTCTATTCTATTCTATTCTATTCTAGTTCTTTTGCAGCAAAGGAAATTAGAAACTTTTTTAAATTTCTTATCCTTTTTTTTGCACGTATCCGCCCTGCTTTCCTTTCTCTTTCTTTGTTTTCTCCTGAATTAGTTCATGGAAGTTTTTATTTTCACTTTAAAACTTTTAATCACACACACACACACACACACACACACACACACACACACACACACACACCAACTGTGACCTGTTGTTCCTGTATATTCTCTAATTCTGTAGAACTGAAGCAACATAGCCAGCATTCATGTAGCTAATCTTATGAATTCTGCAAGGGAGCAAAATAATGGGCAAATATTTCCATTGTTTTTTTAGCCCTCTGCATTTCTTCAGATATTGTTAACATCCCTTTTGCTTTTGCTTCAGCAAAGTTATTGGCACATACTGCCTTCCTTCAAGGCGTCTTAACAATTTCAGCCTGTCAATATGACCAAAAACGGATACTATGGAACGCATAGTTTCCCAAACATCTGGCAAAGATTGCATTGTGTCTCCATGATATTTTCTACATGGTGGGAAAGAGAGAGCCGGGTGACTTTCTCTGATAGACACTGGCAATCGTATGAAGTCCTAGAGTAAGCTTTGCAGAGAATCGTAGTAATAAAGGAGAATATTTGTAGCTCAGGGCATCAAAGTTCCCACTGATGAATACAACCAAGCAAGGCAACTGTTGAGACGTTCCAATGTCTGAATGCAAAACTTTATTGAGCACATCATATTGGCACAGATTGAAAGCGAAACCAACTCCACCTAATTCCTGCGGGTTTCACATGATTAAATAGAATCTCCCTCCCCTTATAACCGCAGGTCACATTGTCCAATTAGATGACCAAGTATCATTATGGAAACTGGCTAAATCTTTGTTGAACATCTGGTTAGATGACCTTGATCCCCACAGGAGGATTTCTTGCCACCGCCTGGAACTGGCATGCCAAAGGGGGCTCTCCATCCCTCCTATTGTTGTGGAAAGCTGAAAAGCGGCAATAGTTGCAACAGCAAAACCACACTTTGAAGTTGACACAAGATTGAAATGCAGGCTATTTGGTGCTCTCCAAACTTGGTTGTTTTCTTGCAGACATTTCATTACCCGAACTAGGTAACATCAGCAGAGCTAGACAGTCCCTATTCCCTTTTAGCACTGATGATATTACCTAGCTAGGTAATGAGATGTCTTCAAGAAAACAACCAAACTCAGATAACACCAAAGAAGAAATGGCGGTCAACTCAACTCCCAATTTGATCCTCTCTTTAATTTTTAACTCCTCTTTATTCTGACCAAATGGCTCATTGCTAAGGACTTCTTTTGCCCTCGTAAGTACAAATTGATAATTTGTCTTTTTTTTTTTTTAACAACAACGCTTGCAGATCTTGTGAATAGAATCTGGTAGAACTACTAAAAGTAGAAACTGGGGCTACCGGTTGTTGAATGTCAAATGCTTGGTGGGGTTCAGCGGCCCTTTTGTTGAGGTGCAGATGGTTAATGCTGCCTTTCTCCCACAGGAACAAGACATTGAGACGGTCCATGGGTCCGTCCATGTCACCATGTGTGGGACCCCCCGAGGAAACAGACCTGCTATTCTAACATACCATGACATTGGGTTGAATCGTAAGTGTGTCATCCTGCATTGTCTCTTGCCTGTTCTCATATCTGCCCTGCAGTGGAGAATTTCTTCTTTCTGGCTTAGTTACTCTGTTTTCTGCCTTGTGATCGAATGTACCGTAGTTTTTCCTAATGTATCCATCCTGTGTGATGGGACTGCAAGTCTTTTATTTTTATTTATTTATTTATATTAAATTTATATCCCGCCCTTCTCCAGAAGGACCCAGGGCGGCGTACAGGAATTAAAAACATACAAATATAACAATATAAAATTTAAAAAGATATTAAACTCCCAACCTGTGCTAAAATCAATTAAAATCCCCAATTTAAAACTGTCTAAAAGCAGTCACAGCGGAAGGTTACGCTAGGCCGGCTTGCTGAAAGAGATGTGTCTTTAGACACTGGCGGAAGAGGCGGAGGTCAGAGATGGTGCGTAGTTCAGGGGGCAAGTCGTTCCAGAGGGTAGGGCCCGCCACAGAGAAGGCTCTTCCCCTGGGTGTCGCCAACCGGCATTGCCCGGCCGACGGCACCCTGAGAAGGCCCTCTCTGTGGGAGCGGATCGGACAAAGGGATGTATGGGGCAGGAGACGGTCTCGCATATAACTAGGCCCTAAGCCATGGAGCGCTTTGAAGATGGTCGTCAATTCCCAGGAATTTCTCTCCCCACCCTCCACGTTTTATTTGTTTTATTTATATAACATCCAGTTTTTCATCAAACAGTGTGTATTCTGGGTACAATTGTGCTTAAGTAATCATAGTATACATTTTTGTTGTTATAAGTCCTCTCCATCATATTAATCATATAATATCGTAACATGATAATTCCTCTCCATATTAATAATATAATAGCATAATAATATCATAGCATTAATATTTATTAATATTATAATTTTAACCTAAGTCTACTGTTGACCTCGCCCCATTCCTAAGAGGTCTGCAAGGCACGTGCATAAGCACACCAGCGCGCCTACCGTCCCTGTCCTACTGCCTCCATTTATTCGTACCCATCTAATGTGTTCATATGTTTACACTTAGACCTGTTATCTTTTGAATGTTTGACAAACTAAATCAATCAATAAGTCTTCTTTAACAACTCTCCTCTTTACCATTTCCTCCAGTGGTATCTCCTCTTTTCCAACTTCTATTATTTAACCATTGATAAAATACGTCCCATATCAAAAAGCATTCCATTTCTTCTTTATCCTTATTAGCAAGTGTTAATCTGCATAAACAGAGGGATAGAATCTAGATCACGTGAAGTGTTAATGCCACTGTATGGTGCCTTGGTAAGGCCACACTTGGAATACTGCATACAGTTTTGGTCGCCACGATGTAGAAAAGATGTGGAGACTCTGGAAAGAGTGCAGAGAAGAGCAACCAAGATGATTAGGGGACTGGAGACTAAAACATATGAAGAACGGTTGCAGGACCTGGGTATGTCTAGTTTGATGAAGAGAAGGACCAGGGGAGACATGATAGCAGTGTTCCGATATCTCAGAGGGTGCCACAAAGAAGAGGGAGTCAAATTATTCTCCAAGGCACCCGGGGGCAGGACAAGAAGCAATGGGTGGAAACTAATCAAGGAGAGAAGCAACTTAGAACTAAGGAGAAATTTCCTGACAGTTAGAACAATTAACCTCTGGAACAGCTTGCCTCCAGAAGTTGTGAATGCCCCAACCCTGGAAGTCTTTAAGAAGATGTTAGATAGCCATTTGTCTGAAATGGTATAAGGTTCCTGCCCACGCAGGGGGTTGGACTAGAAGACCTACAAGGTCCCTTCCAACTCTGCTATTGTATTGTATTGTATTATTGTATTAATCTATCCATTTCTGCGCAGTCTAACATTTTCTTGATCACATTCCCCCTCAGACTGGGGCTCATCCCCTTTCCACTGTTGTGGAAATACAATTCTAGTTGCAGTTAAGGTATGCAAGGTCAAGTATGTGGTCGAATGCCCAACCAAAATATCTCTGGTTTCAAATCTATATGACTGCACTTCCCAGGATTCTCACCCACTTTCCAAGCTGCCTGGGAATTCTGGGAGATGCAGTCCTGATATACCTGAAGAGTAAAAATTTAGAACGGCTGGGGTTAATGCAACATTGGCTGAGTTCACATATGCTAAACTATGTCTTGTTTCAATTGTTGAAGGAGCTACAGCAGCATGGCAAAAAAAAAAAAAGTTTTGAAAATCAATACGCTCCCTGCATCATGGCTTGGCACAACGCAGTAGGCAAGCCCATTCAACAAATGTTTTTATTAATTTTTGGGAGTCGCTGGATAATTCATGATGGGCGGAAATTCCTCAGTTGAACCAGAACGATTGTGAATTGCTCATGCTAAAAGTGCGGGACTTAAATTTTAGGCATCCCTCATCAAATCTTCGCTATAGCAAAGTCCATTTTAGCTGTGGCTACACAATAGTGGACAGCCAAACATTGCTTTTAAATACGACACTGCATTTTTGTACAGCGAAACAGATATACGAGACCGCCTCCTGCCCCATACATCCTTTCGTCCGATCCGCTCCCACAGAGAGGGTCTTCTTCGGGTGCCGTCGGCGGGGCAATGCCGGTTGGCGACACCCAGGGGAAGGGCCTTCTCTGTGGCGGGCCCGGCCCTCTGGAACGACCTACCCCCCGACCTCCATACTATCTCGGACCTCCGCCTCTTCCGCCAACGTCTTAGGACGTATTTATTCCAACAAGCCAGCCTAGGATAGCCCCCCATTTCTGACTTTTTAAGAAAATAATTTATAATTGGCAAGGGTTTTAACATTGGGTTTTAGCACGGGTTTATTAATTTAATACATTTTAATTGATATTTATTGTATTTTGTGTTTTTAAATAATGCCTGTGCGCCGCCCTGGGTCCTAACAAGGAGAAGGGCGGGGTATAAATTTAATAAAATAAAATAAATAAAATATGTCAGAAAGACCACAAGAAAATGGTTTTGAGATATTTTTCCCCCTCTTCATCCAGCAAGGGTCTCTTCAACCAGAAATGGGCCTTGTGCAAACTGCAGACCCAAATTGTTGAAAAATTGATGAAAAGCTTGACTTGGGATATTAGCCCACATATTCACACTCTGAAGAAAAGCTCTTTTTCAGATCTGTGTTGCAAATATATATATATATTTGCAACACAGCCCGTATAGATGCCTGCTTTATTTCTCTGCATATATATATATATATATATATATAAAACTGCTTTTCCTAAATGGCCCATCAAGCCAAGGCTGACTTTTTCTAGAATGAAAACATCTCTCTTTTCATAATATGCATAGATGGTCACAATCGGACCTACAATGCCTGTTCGTTTTGCCGTGCAATAAAGTTGCAAGGACTCCGTTGTGCAGTTACAATGTCTCTTCCCCCCCCCCCCCAAGTTTTGACTGTTTTAATAACGTGGCACCTTCTCCTTTGCTTCCCTCCAAAGACAAGACGTGTTTCTACCCACTCTTCAATAATGAGGACATGCAGGAAATCACACAACATTTTGCAGTCTGCCACGTGGATGCCCCTGGACAGCAAGACGGAGCGCCTTCCTTTCCGCCTGGGTTAGTGGCCCCCTACTAACTCTGTGGGTTTTAATTGGGAGGTTTAGCCTCCGTTCCCAAATGATTCATATGGGAAAGGGGTGGGGTGGGGAATTCTACTGGTCAGGTTTTGCTGTTGTTATTGTTGCTGTTTCTGAAACATAATTTTTAATTTCTCAATTTTTATTTTTGCGGTAAAACTTACTTAACAAATTTCTCACTTAGCAGCATACATTTTAGGCTCAATTGTCATAAAAGGAGGACTACCTGTTGTGTGTGTGTGTTTGTGTGTTTGTATCAGAGGTGGATTGCTCCCAGTTCGGCCCGGATCAGGCGAACTGGTAGTGGAGGTGGCGGAAGGCTCCGCCCACCTGCCTGGACACTTCTGCGCTTCCACAGAAGTGTTGTGTGCATGCATGCACACAAGTGAACAGGTAGTAAAAAAAAAAGCCACACTGCTGTGTGTGTGTGTGTGTGTGTGTGTGTGTGTGTAGGTGTAGGTGTTTATGTCAAAGCACCTGGTATGCCCAAATATGGGAGGGAGGCTACTTCTTCCCTTTTGCTTTTCAGCTCCACCCTAGGAGCCTTCCAGGAGGAAACCATTTTTGTGTTGCATTTGTGCTGCTCAATAAATGAAGGGAGACTAGTATAGATCTATTTGAAGCTATTTAGCCCTACCTTTACTGGGATTGGGTTCTAACCCCAGTGAGGGTGTGGCTAGCTGATGAGACCTAAATAGCTTGAAATAGATCTATACTAGTCTCCCTTCATTTATTGAGCAGCACAAATGCAACACATGTATGTATGTGTATATATGTGTGTGTGCGTGTGTGTATAAACTCTCTTTATTGATATGAATTTATACCGCTTGGTTTGTTGTCGTTGCCTTCCTTTCAGGTTTGAGGTGATCAGCCCAGAATGAAGTAGAACAATTACTTCCCTTATTTTGGAAAACGAGTTAAATCTTTCTAACATTTGTTTTATAGGTACATGTATCCTTCCATGGACCAGTTGTCTGAGATGCTTCCCGGAGTTCTAAAACAATTTGGGTGAGTAGAATACAATACCTCACCTTTTTTTTCCAGTCAGACTTCAGAGACACCATTTTTCTTGTTCCCTCAGAGCATCTTAGAAAAAGGTCCACATACTTGTCTTGTTTTCTCTGGTGTTTATTAGAACTGAAGAGGTGTTAGAATCCATTGTGCTTTGGAGCCCTAGTGCTTGAAGGACTCCCCATCTCTCTCATCGGGCTGGTTAATTGGGAAAATAAAACGTCCCCATCTGATGGCCGTAGGAGCAGTCGATGGGTTGAACCTCCTTCTTTTAGAAGCAGGTTCTTCTGGCACCATCCCCAAAACATATTTTATTCCGAGACAATTCCACTGGCAGAGAAATATTTAGATAAACTCCCGCTGGATTGTGTGTTAGGTTTCTGAATTAAAAGTGTTGACTGGTTACTAAGCAATATGTTTAATTTAAATTCCAAGGCTATACTTGGAATACTGCATCCAGTTTTGGTCGCCACAATGTAAAAAGGTTATGGAGACTCTAGAAAGAGTGCAGAGAAGAGCAACAAAGATGATTAGAGGACTGGAGACTAAAACATATGAGGAACAGTTGCAGAAACTGGGTATGTCTAGTTTAATGAAAAGAAGGACTAGGGGAGACATGATAGCAGTCTTCCAATATCTCAGGGGTTGCCACAAAGAAGCGGGAGCCAAACTATTCTCCAAAGCATCTGAGGGCAGAACAAGAAGCAACAACTTGCCTCCAGAAGGTGTGAATGCTCCAACATTGGAAGTCTTTAAGAAGATGCTGGATAGCCATTTGTCTGAAATGGTATAAGGTTCCTGCCTAGGCAGGGGGGTTGGACTGGAAGACCTCCAAGGTCCCTTCCAACTCTTGTTATTCTATATTCTAAATTTCAATATAAGGAAAACTCAGATTTATTTAACTGTTTGCTGTACTGCCCAGCAGTGCTTCTCGCAGAAAGCAGTCTTCTTTCTAGTTGAGTTGTGTTCTTTTATGAAGAAGTCTAAAAATCGCAGAGCTGACCTTTAAACAAGTCAATATGATTGAAGCAAATATTTGTGCACGGGAGGTAAGGCTAAACTATTTACCCTGACATATCTAGAGCACGAGGTCAACTCTTAAATCTTCGTGCCATCTTTAAGGTTTTATGCTGCAACAATTTTTGTTTGCTTTTTTGTCGAGGGAATGGAAATAATTGGGATGGAGATGCTTTGTCCAAATGACCTCCATTCTGTTTCTCTCTGGACATGGAACAATATGCTGAATGCATATTGTATACGAAATAGAATATCCAGAAGTGGAAGGCATTAGAAACCAATACACAACTTCATGTTTTTATCTGGGTGTTTTCCCTTGTAAGAATGTCTTTGCAACGTTTCGGCGAGGTCCCACTCGCCATTGTCATGCTTCCGTAAGACAGATTCTTCTCATTCTTACATGGAAAAACACATTTTCCCTAGCGATGAGAGCTAAAAAGCTCGAAATAGATCTATCCTAGTCTCTCTGATTTATTTATTGATCAGCTCATAAAAACTAACACATATTAAAAAAATCACACAACGGAATTCTTGGCTTTCTGTCTAGGTCAGGGGTCTGCAAAGTCGGCTCTTTTAAGACTGGTGGACTTCAACTCCCAGAGTTCCCCAGCCAGCATAGCTGGCTGGGGAATTCTGGGAGTTGAAGTCCACCAGTCTTAAAAGAGCCGACTTTGCAGACCCCTGGTCTAGGTGGTCTCTGGTGATGAGCCGAAAGGCAGAAAAGGAAACAGTATGTCTCCTCTCTTAATTGGGGCTCTAACAGGGTGTTGTGAAACAATTATAGATATTAACCCTCCTGTCTCAGCTGATGCAATTGGGAGAGCCAGGCTGGCTGAATGGTTTAAAGGTTCCTGCCTGATATGCAATACAGCCCCGGTTCGAATCCCAGTAAGAGTATGACTAGTTGATGAGAGCTAAAAAACTCGAAATAGATCTATCCTAGTGTCTCTGATTTATTTATTGATCAGCTCATAAAACTAACACACATATTAAAAAAAATTCACACAACGGAACTCATGGCTTTCTGTCTAGATGGTCTCTGGTGATGAGCCGAAAGGCAGAAAAGAAAACAGTATGTCTCCTCCCTTAATTGGGGCCCTAACAGGGTGTTGTGGAACAATTAGATAGATAGATAGATAGATAGATAGATAGATAGATAGATAGATAGATAGATAGATAGATAGATAGATAGATAGATAGATAGATAGATAGATAGATAGATAAGATAGATAGATAGATAGATAGATAGATAGATAGATAGATAGATAGATAGATAGATAGATAGATAGATAGATAGATAGATAGATAGATAGATAGATAGATAGATATTTCTAACTTGCTGGGTTTTTCTTTTTAGATTGAAAAGTGTGATCGGAATGGGAACTGGAGCTGGGGCCTACATTTTAACCCGATTTGCTGTAAGTTGGGAACGGGTGGCTGCACATTTTGTATAGCTACTATAAAGTTAAGTACAATACACTGTTTTCAGCTTCACATCTTCTGCTCTGCTTAACCTTAATTGAGTAGCAAACATCCAGTATCAAAACAAACAAAAATCAAAAGGTGACATGACTTCTTCCTCACCAAAAAATGGCTAACATTTGAGCCGCCAAAGTACAGAGTGAAAATATTTCACAATATTTCTGTAGGAGATGACCAGGCTGAGCGTGAAGAAGGGGTCAAATGCGTCATTGGTCTCGAGTCCCTTTGTGCCCATGAGAGGTCTATGTCCAACCCACCTTGAATTCCATTGACTCTTATCCACTCCCAATTGGCTTTGACAGTTAGTAGTTCAGATTCTTGTAGAGACCTTCAGCATACGATAAACCTACATATTCATCTGAACTACCTGGACTCCTGATTTTTCTGCTCTTGACAATTTCTCATATACACAATTTCTCAACCACAATCAAAGAACCCAATTTCTGGGTGACAATACTCCTTTGACATGCATGATTTCTGAGGCAGATCTCCTGCACATGACGTGGTTTTTGCCCTGGAAGACAGTAAAATTTATCTTCAAATAAGATGGTCACTGGGTATGAATTGGGCGGCCATATCTATTTAATAAACCAAATGCCCACTTCCAATAGAACTTCAGAATGATGATATGGGGAGGGCTGCTTTTTCTTTTCCCAAATGATGCGGAAAAGTCCTTAAAAAAAAAAGTCCCCAATTTTTTTACCTCAGACCCCCATCCTATCTGGCTGTTTGCTCATGTGCCTCTTCTGGCTGTTTGCTCATGTGCCTCTTCTGGCTGTTTGCTCATGTGCCTCTTCTGGCTGTTTGCTCATGTGCCTCTTCTGGCTGTTTGCTCATGTGCCTCTTCAATCTGCAGCTTAACTACCCGGATATGGTGGAAGGACTCGTTCTTATCAACGTCAATCCCTGCGCTGAAGGGTGGATGGACTGGGCCGCCACCAAGGTAAACACATCATTGGTATAAACGTACCTTAAAACAGATCAAGGTTTTTTTTTTAGAAATGCAGGGATTACAGAAATAAACATTTGGATTTATCTGGGACTTACTGTAGAAGCCAAGCTATGCTTGTTTTTAATGTCTCTTCATCCTTTAAAACTATAGAGCCATGATGGCGAACCTATGGCATGTGTGCCAGAGGTAGCACGCAGAGCCCTCACTGTGGTCACACACACCATCGCCAGCTGCTTTTCAGGTTTCGGGCGCGTGCATTGTGCATTGTGCACCAGCTGGCTGGCACGTACATGCCACTTGGTCTTTGGATCTTTGGCATGACAGCTGGTCTTCTCACGTGCCGGACAACTGGAAACCCGAAGATCAGCCGGCATACATGAAAATCAGCTGGCTGGCGTGCATGCGCGTGCCGGAAACCCAAAGACCAAGTGGCATGCGCACACCGGCCAGCTGGTCTTTGGGTTTCGAGCACTCCGGAACGCCAGAAACCCAAAGACCAGCTGGCCAGCCTGCATTCACGCTCATGTTCCAGTTTGGGCACTCAGTGCCGAAAAGGTTCGCCATCACCGCCCCAAATTACTGTTGCTAAGTGAGACATTTGTTAAGTGAGATTTGCCCCGTTTTACGACCTTTCCCTCCCCCCGTTGTTAAGTGAATCATTGCAGTGGATAAGTTAGGAAGCTGGTTGTTAAGTGAACCTGGCTTCCCGGTTGACTTTGTTGGTCAGAAGATTGCAAAGGGGGATCCCATGACCCCGGGACTCTACAACGGTCATAAATATGAACCAGTTGCCAAGCATCTGAATTTTGATCCTCTGATCATGGAGATGCTGCATAGCTAGGAAAAACGGTCATAAGTTCACATTTTTTCCAGTGCCGTTGTAACTTTGAGCGGTCACTAAACTAACTGCTGTAAGAAAAGGGCTCCCTGGATATAATTGGTTGCATTCGTTGTATTACAATTTTGTAATTTCGTTGTATTTTGTACAATGACAATAAAGACTATACTCTAATTGAATGCCAATGTGTTAACTCATTAAAAACACACTTTTTCTGCTTGGCCAGCCTAGGATAATCAACTGTTTTAGGGTTTTTAATGATTAATTTTTAGTTTTAATAATGGGATTTTAGCGCAGGGTTAGTTTAATTTTATTTTATATTGTACTATGTTTGTGATTTTATATGTATTTTAAATTCCCTGTGCCCCGCCTCGAGTCCCTTCGGGGAGAGAGAGCGGGTTATAAATTAAAATTTATTATTATTATTATTATTATTATTATTATTATTATTATTATTATTATTATTATTATTATTATTATTATTATTATATAACTCGATTGAGGTAATGGCACATCATCCTTGGAGTATTTGAATTAATATACTTCTTTTTTTTTAATGTCTAGATTTCTGGATGGGCTCATGCTTTACCAGACATGGTCATTTCACATCTTTTTGGCAAGGTAAGCCTTCTTCAACAATCACAAATTAAAATATAAACCTCAATGTCCATCTTATTCTTCTCTGCTCAGGATGCTAAGAATTGATTTCTATCCAAGGGATGCCATCCATACACAATTGAAGAACTCTATTTTATGGAAGGGGCGCAGTGGCTCAGGGGCTAAGACGCTGAGCTTGTTAATCAGTAAGGTCGGCAGTTCAGCGGTTCGAATCCCTAGCGCTGCGTAACGGAGTGAGCTTTTGTTACTTGTCCCAGCTTCTGCCACCCTAGCAGTTCGAAAGCATGTAAAATGCAAGTAGAGAAATAGAGACCACCTTTGGCGGGAAGGTAACATTGTTCTGCGCACCTTCAGTGTTTATTCATGCCGGCCACATGACCACGGAGACGTCTTTGGACAGCGCTGGCTCTTCGGCTTTGAAACAGAGATGAGCACCATCCCCTAGAGTCAGGAATGACTAACACATATGTATGAGAACTTTTACCTTTTATTACTTGTCCTATCTATCTATCTATCTATCTATCTATCTATCTATCTATCTATCTATCTATCTATCTATCTATCTATCAAGCGGGTGGGCTTTTCAGGATGAAATGAGGGGAAGACAATCTTTGTATGCTTCTGTAAACTGGGAAAAATTGGGATAATTATGTGTTGGGATTGTTTTCATGTTTTGAACATCTGCATATTCACAAACGGGCCATCCTAAGTATGTAGAGCTACAATTACTGATAGTATAACAGAATAACAGTGTTGGAAGGGTCCTTGGAGATCAGCTAGTCCAACTCCCTGCTCAAGCAGGAACTCCATACCATCTCAAACAAATGATAGATACGATAAACTATAAAAGAGAATATTTGCAGCTCAGGGTTGAACTGTGGGGTCCTGGGTCTTCTCTGAACTAAGTTGTTTGCTTCCAGCATTTCATTACCTAACTAGCTAACATCATCAGTGCTAGAAGGGAGCAGAGTTTTCTCTCTATTGATACACAAACGGCTTGCCATGCCAGTATTGGTGGGAGTGTGCATTATCGTTCCTTCATTAGGCTCTTGTTGCAAGTTCATCTCTAACCTTGTACACATGCCTCACTGGAGGGATTTACATTTTTTTTTTACTATCGGTTCTGTGGGTGTGGCTTAATGGGCGTGGCGTGGCTTGGTGGGCGTGGCAGGGGAAGACTATTGTAAAATCTCCATTCCCTCCCCACTCCTGGGGAAGGGTACTACAAAATCCCTATTCCCTCCCGATCAGCTGGGACTCAGGAGGCAGGGAATAGATGGGGGCGGGGCCAGTCAGAGGCGGTATTTGCCGGTTCTCCGAACTACTCAAAATTTCTGCTACCGGTTCTCCTGGACTGGTCAGAACCTGCTGAATACCCTATTTGGCACTCCTGTGTGAACTTGCAATATGGCATAGTTAGTAACCCTTTCCATTCATGAATAAATCTGCAAGCTCTCCTATGTAAGCTTGCAAAACCATCCCGTTGAGTCATCGTTGCTCTTTGCAGATGTTCTCCAGGGGTGGGTTTCACATTTTCTTACCACCGAGTTGCCTTTCACACATGCACTTTGCTCACGCGGGCACCTTCCACACATGCGCCCGGCCTCGAAAACGTGCCTAACTAGGATGCCATAGGGCTGGGGTAGGTGGACAGGCCCAACCATGATTTCCGCTACCAGTTCGGGCGAAGTGATCCAAACCGGCTGAATACCACCTTTGATGTTCTCCCTTTCCTGGCCTTAACTGATATTTGATGAAAATGTTTCCTAAACCTAGGAGGAGATTCACTGCAGCCACGATTTGATCTACACTTACCGCCAGCACATCATCAATGACATGAACCAAAACAACCTCCACCTGTTTGTCAACTCTTACAACAGGTAATAACCCCACCGAGCTTCTCAGAACGCTTAGCAAAACATTTGCTGCTGCTATTCAAGGGGAGAATCTGTAAGAGCAGGGGTCTCCAACCTTTGCAACTTTAAGTCTGAAGGACTTCAGCTCCCAGACTTCTCCAGCCAGCTTTGCTGAACCTCTTCTGTAGGTGTGGCCTGCTTTGTGGGAGTGGCTTGCCGGCCATGTGACTGTGTGGGCGTGGCTTGGCAGTCGTGTGACTGGGTGGGCGTGGGCAACTTGTAAAATGTGGTGAAACTCACTTAACAACGTTCTTGCTTAGCAACCAAAATGTTGGCTCAGGAACATTTGAAGCACACAAGTCTTAAAGCTGTCAAGTTACAAGACCCTTGCACCCCTAATCCTTTAGGGAAAAAAAACCCAGGAGTGTTCAATCTTGACAGCTTTAAGACTTGTGGACTTCAACTCCCAGAATTCCTCCTCCAGTCATGTTGGCTCAGGAACTCTGGCATTTGAAGGATGCAAGTCTTAAAGCTGCCACGTTACAAGACCCTTTGCACCCCTAACCCTTTAGAGAAAAAAAACCCGGGGTGTTCAATAATAATAATAATAATAATTTATTAAATTTGTTGACCGCTCCCTCTCCCCGAAGGGACTCGGAGCGGTGAACTTGACAGCTTTAAGACTTGTGGACTTCAACTCCCAGAATTCCTCCTCTCGCTCTTCCTCTTGATGATGGGCAGACAGGCGGGGGGAGGGAGCTGAAACCGGTTCTAAATGGCCCTGTAGATTTGTGGAACCTCTTCTATAGAAGAGCTCAGAACTGGCAGGAACCCACCCCTGACCTATAACCACAATTGAGCACCAAAGTTTCTGTTCCAATTGAGACATCTGTTAAGTGAGTTTTGCCACGTTTTATGGACTTTCTTGCCACAGTTGTTAAGTGAATCAGTTGTTAAGTTAGTAACGTTAAATGAATCAGGCTTCCCCATTGAATTTGCTTGTCGGAAAAGGTTGATCGCGTGGCCGTGGGACAAGGCAACCATCATAAATATGAACTAGTTGCCAATCATATCTGTTTTGGTCATGTGACCACGGGATGCTGCAACAGTCATAAGTATGAAAAACGGTCGTAAGTCCTTTTTTCAGTGCTGTTGTAATTCCGAATGGTCACTAAACGAACTCGTCCTAGGTAGAGGCGGATATTTCTCTCTCTCGGCACACTGAGAATAGTATCTGCTGAACAAAACTCCCCATTGGTGACCGGGAGGGCATCTGGCCATTAAAACACTCTGCTAGCTCCATTCAGTTGCCCCAACTCCACCCAATAAGGGATGATGGGGTCGTCAAATGAAGATGATGGACTAAATGATCCGTTGTAAGTCGAGAACTACCTGTACTCAGAATTTAATTGAAAGCTAGAATGCCAGATTAGCAGTCCCGCAAATCATCTACTCGTTTAGCTGGGAATCCACATTAGCCACAAGTGTAGTAATAATAATAATAATCATCATCATCATCATCTTCATTGTCATTGTAATAAAATTACAATGAAATTGGTTTGAGCGTTGTGCTAACATTTGCATCAGGTGGAATATAGACAGCAGTGATAACTATAACAGAAATCTCTCTAGGTAAATAAAATGGCCGACAAATGACAGTTGAGAATTCCACGTCTGCAGAACAGTGTGTATAAGCAACTCTACTGTTAGTACACCAGTTATTATGTGTGTAAATACACAATCCTCCACCTTTGCTTTTACCAGAGTTGTTGTTTCTGTCAAAGCGGTGTGTGATGTGGTTAGTTAGCTCCACAGATGCATCCGGTACAAGTGGATGAAGCCAGGTCTCTGTGATGATCATCACACAGCAGTCACGAGTGAGCTTATTCGCTGCCATCCATAGCTCTAGTTCATCGGTTTTGTGGACAAAGGATCTAGAGATTGTTAGGAAATGCTTGGTAATGCTGGTCTGTGAGGCTGCTTCCGTAACCGAACTAGCAAACCTGCTCTGCATCCCCGGTTCTGCTTCCGCTCTCTTCGCTGCCTCCTAGGCCAAACAACAATCCATGGAGAGCCTGGCAGTCTTACTATGTCACTTGGTGTATAATGAGACTGCTGGAAGTCGCTGGTAATATCGAGTTGACTAGAAGATCCAATCTTTAATAATAACTTAATAACTCCCTGCGGGTATAGACTAGTTTTTGCCTAACTCTACTGTGACACCAGGAGCTCAAAGCCGCAGCGCCTAAGCACGCCGCCATCTTGAATGTAATATTGACAACTTCTTCCCACCTTTTGGGGGAAATGGGCTTTAAAAGTTGCATATGTGATAACTTCTTACCATTGTTTCTTGTTTGTTTTGCAGCCGAAGAGATCTAGACATTGAACGTCCAGTTCCAGGAATAAATGTGGTTACTCTACAGTAAGTTTTTGTCACAATCAGATTTTTAATGTTGGGTTGGAAAAGGGGACATAAGCGTTTTCCTTCTTTCTGCAAATGGTAAAGATAGTCAACACAATGCAAAACACACAAAGGGAATACTGGTTTACTAAAACATGTTTTAACAGCCCCTAGCTATTGTAGGCTTGATCAGAAGCCGTTAGTTGATCTTCCAAAAATCAGCCTTAGTGAATAAGGCCAATGATAAGAGCATGTACCATATTTTTCGGAGTATAAGACACGTCTTTTTTCCCCAAAAAAAGAGGGTGAAAATCTGGCTGCATCTTATACACTGAATATAGCATTTTTGGCCTACTGAAACCTTCATCAAAATGGCCATGCATAGCCTTTAGGAGCCTTGCAGAGTGCTCCTGGAGGCTGGGGAGGGCAGAAATGAATGAAAAACAGGCTCTTTTTGCTCGTTTTGCCTCCCCCTCCCAACCACTATAAGCCGCCTAAAATTTAATTTAAAGAATTCATTTTTCTCTACAAGTACAATAATACAATACAATAGCAGAGTTGGAAGGGACCTTGGAGGTCATCTAGTCCAACTCCCTGCCTAGGCAGGAAGCCCTGCACCATTTCAGACATATGGCTATCCAACATCTTCTTAAAGACTTGCAGTGTTGGGGCATTCACAACTTCTGGAGGCAACTTCTGTTCCACTGATTAATTGTTCTCACTGTCAGGAAATTTCTCCTCAGTTCTAAGTTGCTTCTCTCCTTGATTAGTTTCCACCCATTGCTACTTGTTCTGCCCTCAGGTGCCTTGGAGAATAGTTTGATTCCCTCTTCTTTGTGGCACCCTCTGAGATATTGGAAGACTGCTATCATGTCTGCCCTAGTCCTTCTTTTTATTAAACTAGACATACCCAGTTCCTGCAACCCTTCTTCATAGGTTTTGGCCTCCAATCCCCTAATCATCTTTGTTGCTCTTCTCTATACTCTTTCTAGTCTGTCAACATCTTTTCTACATCATGGCGACCAAAACTGTATGCAGTATTCCAAGTGTGGCCTTACCAAGGCCTTATAAAGTGGTATTAACACTTCACGTGATCTTGATTCTCTCCCTCTGTTTATGCAGCCTAGAACTGTCAACATCTTGAGTTTGATTTGGTCCAACCACAACCTCAGTCTGTCTCTGATAACAGTTTAACGAAGTGTAAAGCCACTGAATCCTTTTTTCAACTGTTTGCTTTCAGGTGCCCTTCTCTGTTGGTGGTTGGAGACAGCTCTCCTGCGGTTGACGCTGTGGTAAGTACATAGTAGCAAAGGCAGGAAATTACATACATAGGTACGTACGCACCCTGTTTTCCCCGAAAATAAAACCTCCCTGGATAATAAGCCCAATCCGGCATTTGAGTGCATGCTCTAAAATAAGCCCTCCCCTGAAAATAAGCCCTCCCCTAAAATATTTAACCACATGCGCAGCTGGGCAGAAATGGGGGGGGAACATGCCCCACGTGCCGCGTATGCACCTGCCATCCACACGAAACAGCCTCCCGGAGGCCGCTCCCGCAAACCGTAGCTTCCGCAACCCTTCTCTTAGTGGCGGCCACAAAAACAGCAGCAGGTTCAGCGATGCTAAGTCTGGCAAGAGTGTGCCAGAAACAGAGACAGAACTTCCAGCCCTCTCTGGATCAGCTGATCTGCGGGCTGAGGTTAAGAGACCTCCTGCACCTCAAAAATAATAAGACCTCCCCGAAAATAAGGCCAAGCGCTTATTTCGAGGGTCAAAAGAAAATAAGACCCTGTCCTATTTTCAGGGAAACAAAGTACCTACATACATGCTTGTGTTTCCCCAAAAACAAGACCCTGCCTTATTTTTTTCTTTGCCACCCAAAAAGGCACCAGGTCTTATTTTTAGGAGGGATGTCGTCCACTGACTCACCTCACTTGCATGCGTTGCTCCCTGCTTCCTTTTTGCTGTCAGAGGCCTTGAGGAATTTCTTCCACAGCTGGAAACGCTTTGCTGAAGACCTCTGCTGCAGAGGCCTTCAGGAAAGCCTGGCTGGTCTGCAGAAGCAATGGGCTGGCAAGGCAGGGGTCAGGGTGTGCGAGGCCCGGCTGCAACTGTCCAAAGGTAAGTAGTAGGGCAGCTCCACCACCACCCACCCCGATCCCCACCCTAGCTTAATTTTTATCTGTGCACCCTGGAGTGGGCTGGATCTAAATTAGGGCTTGTTTGGGGGGGTATGGCTTATATCAGGCACAGGTAAGACTCAAGCTAGGGCTTACTTTTGAGGTAGGTCGCATTTTCAGGTTAAACACGATACATACATATATACATCCCCTCCCCACTCCCGGTTTTCTTTTGATTGAATATTTCTCTTTAAGGATTACAATCTCTTTATTTTAACTTCTGCCCTCCAGGATATGAAATGCAGTGTTTTCCCGAAAATAAGACAGGCTCATATTTTCTTTCGAACCCTGAAATAAGCAATTGGCCGTATTATTTTGGGAAGGTCTTATTATTTTTCAGGTGCAGGAGGCTGTTGCTGTGTTGCAATATTTTCAGAGAGGGCTTATTTTAGCGCATGTACTCAAAAGCCCGATTAGGCTTATTACCCGGGGAGGTCTTATTTTCAGGGAAGCGGTAATGTCCCTAACAGTTCATTGGAGCTACTTGAAGATTGGAGGGAAAAACTAAGTTTGGGAAATGACGGTCTATCTAGGCCTAATAGCCCAAGCCTAATATTGTACTAGTTTCTAAGGTTTACATATTAAAATATTAAATAGAGCCCACCTGGAATTCTGGATCCCGGGTCAAGATAGTTCAGTCCTATGAGTTTATTGCCATTGCATCTTTCTACCTTTCGGAGATAAGATAGACTAACCATCACAGGCTAGTACCTTGTAAATAATCCCAACCATTGTATTCCTGACCCGTTTTGGGTCAAATCAGATAAGATTGAGGGAGTAATGATTTAGTTGAAGTTACTCATTAAGCTTCGTAGTTAAGTGACGGAGTGAACAGGTTTATCTGTTCCTGGATTAAGGTAGCAACCACTAGGTATGAGCTGTGAGAAGTAACAGCTGCTTACAACAGCGTTGGGGATGTTGTGATGGAGTAGCCGAAGCGTGGGAAGGGATACACAAGAAACAGATCTCAGGGACAAGCTACCCGTAAAGTATTTACGTCATTTCAAATGGAGGACTCAAAAAAATAAATAGATCCAGTTCATTACCAAAACCATTAACACACTTAATCACAGCCTTATCTTCTTGCCTCGCATTGTCGGTGAAAAATTCATACTAGGCAATTTAGTTCTTAGGGCAGGGGTCAGCAAACTGGAGCCGCATGTGGCTCTTTCGTCCCTCTGCTGTGGCTCCCTGTCGCTCAAAATATGTCTCACAACTGCCAATTTGCGACACCCACCGGCATGCGATTTATTGAGTTTTTTCAACTCCCTGTAGGTTTTGTGGTGTTTTTTTTTTCTGTGTGAAACTGATCTAAATGGCTCTTTGAGTGTTTAAGGTTCCTGACCCCTGTCTTAGGGGAATTAAAAGCAGTACTTTTAATCAACAATGAGAGTTTCTCCTGCAATCTAAATAATCAAATAGGTTTGGAAGCTGGTCATTTGGATGTTAATTCCAGGTGTCTGTTCAAGCAGCAATCAAAATGAAAGCATCCTGGCAGCTGTTGGGGGTCAAGGAGGGGGATTAGATTCCTTCTATAGCTAGAAACCTGGGGTAGATAGATAACTTGTGGTCTTCAGGCTACATGGAAGTTTAAGGCATAATTTCAGAAGTCCTGTTTTTGGAATATCAGCGAAGGGGGGAAAGGAAAGGAAATAGAAAAGGAGAATGAATGGGTGCTGCTGCCCACTTTGAACTTTTGTATGCCCAAGATATTGGGCATACAAGATATTAGTTTCCACCCATTGCTTCTTGTCCTGCCCCCAGGTGCCTTGGAGAATAGTTTGACTCCACAAAGAAGAAGGAGTCAAACTATTCTCCAAAGCACCTGAGGGCAGGACAAGAAGCAATGGGTGGAAACTAATCAAGGAGAGAAGCAACTTAGAACTAAGGAGAAATTTCCTGACAGTTAGAACAATTAACCTCTGGAACAGCTTGCCTCCAGAAGTTGTGAATGCCCCAACCCTGGAAGTCTTTAAGAAGATGTTGGATAGCCATTTGTCTGAAATGGTATAAGGTTCCTGCCCACGCAGGGGGTTGGACTAGAAGACCTACAAGGTCCCTTCCAACTCTGCTATCGTATTGTATTGTATTGTATTGTATTGTATTGTATTGTATTGTAAGATAGATTTGTGAAAACAGAATTCCTGTTCCTGCCTGTTATGGAGCAATAGGGCATCAGAAAAAAAATAATGGAATATCAAGCCGTGCTTTTTAGCATCCAGAATTTCGCTAGCAACTTCCTGAAATCCTCTACAGGTAGTTCTTGACTTAACAACCGTAATAGAGATTGGAAAATCCATTATTAAGTGGTGCGGTCATGTAAGTGAGACACCACAGGATCACAAATTGCTGCCTCCTTCTGGCTTCCCCTTTGGTTTTGCTTGTTGGAAGCTGGCTGAGAAGGCCACAAGCGGTCACCACGTGACCTCAGGACACTGCAACTGTGGTAAAGGTGTGTTAGTTGACGAGCACTCAAATGAGAGTTGTCACTGTGGGAACACTGCAGCTAGTCATCAACGCAAGGATGTGTTGTGACCCACCAGCAGAGCTGGTGGCAGACTCAGGCAGTGAAGAAGCTGGGGAGGAACATGGGCCAGTCCTGGAGTCTGGGGAAGGCTTCGATGAGGGCTGTGTGTTGGAGGCAGAGATGGGGCCAAGGCTGTCCAATAGTTATCACCTGCCTTCGGAGTCGGATATCAGTGGGGCAGAAGAACAGCTGCAGCCTGTTCCCTATGTGTGCATGCGCAGAACTGCCAGGAGAAGGGAACAGTTAAGGAGCAAGGGCTGGCTCGGGAGTAAGGCCACAGGTGGATGGTGAATAGCCCCTCCCATAGCGCATAAAAAGGAGCGAAAGGGGAATGGAGTTTGCAGGAGACAACCTGTTCATTTAATTAGTGTGAACATTTGTTTGTGACTCTCAGTGACTCCTTGCCGAGTATTTTCTTGTGCAGCATTCCATTTGGAAGATATTGGTCTGGCAACTATCCAAGGACTGATAAGGTCTGTGGTTGTAAATTCACCCTTGAAAGTCTGTTTGCCAGGACTTTGCTGGATGTGAATGAGAGGAATTCACATGAGCTTAATAAAAACAGGTTTTTTTCGGGACAAGGAGTCTGCTTTGTGATTTGGTGAAGCCTAGGTCAGAACAGGATGGTTGTAAGTCACTTTTTCCAATACCGTTGCAACGTCAAGATCACGTGAAGTGTTAATACCACTTTATAAGGTCTTGGTAAGGCCACATTTGGAATACTGCATTCAGTTTTGGTCGCCACGATGTAGAAAAGATGTAGAGACTCTAGAAAGAGTGCAGAGAAGAGCAACAAAGAGGATTAGAGGACTGGAGGCTAAAACATATGAAGAATGATTGCAGGAACTGGGTATGTCTAGTGTAATGAAAAGAAGGACCAGGGGAGACAGGATAGCAGTGTTCCAATATCTCAGGGGTTGCCACAAAGAAGAGGGAGTCAAACTATTCTCCAGGGCACCTGAGGGCAGAACAAGAAGCAATGGGTGGAAACTAATCGAGGAGAGAAGCAACTTAGAACTGAGGAGAAATTTCCTGACATTGAGAACAATTAACCAGTGGAACAGAAGTTGCCTCCAGAAGTTGTGAATGCCCCAACACTGGAAGTCTTTGAGAAGATGTTGGATAGCCATTTGTCTGAAATGGTCTAGGGTTACCTGCCTAGTAGGGGGTTGGACTAGAAGACCTACAAGGTCCCTTCCAACTCTGCTATTGTATTGTATTGTATTGTCAAATGACCCCAAAAGAATGGCTGTAAGTTGGAGTCTACTTGTAATGGAATCCCTTCACTAGGTGACAAGATAAGTATGGGACTTATCCTTAAAGCAAGTAGGCCTGGACGCTCTAAAAACTGCATACAATGGGGTTTTCTGAAAATGTGATGTGAAAGCTCAGCTTTTCTTCCTCTCCCCTTTCCTCACAGGTGGACTGCAATGCTAAACTTGACCCCACAAAGACCACGCTTTTAAAGGTAACACACCTCTGGCCCAAAGCAGAGCTTTCTTGGGATTGGTGTAAAGAGTTCAGATTTTTGTGAAAAGGACTAGAGCAGGAGTGTCCAATCTTGGCCACTTCAAAAGCTCTGGATGTCAACTCTCAGAATTCATGACTGGCTGGAGAATTCTGAGAGTTGAAGTGGCCAAGGTTGGACAGCCCTGGACTACAGAGTGTTTTGATCCAGGTATTAGTAGTTAGAGCAATGCAACTGGCTGAGAGACACATTACCCTAAGCCAGGGGTCTGCAAAGTCGGCTCTTTTAAGACTGGTGGACTTCAACTCCCAGAGTTCCCCAGCCAGCTTCAACTCTGGGAGTTGAAGTCCACCAGTCTTAAAAGAGCCGACTTTGCAGACCCCTGCCCTAAGCAAATAGTAGTGAAATCAAAGAGAGGTACGAAGCTGAAGGCTAGAAGTATGGAAGTCACTCTTCCTTCTTGACTGTCAAAAATCACTGACCTATATCTTTGGCCAAGCATTAGAGTTCTTAAATGTAATTAGGGGTCAGTAGATAATACTGCTATCTTTAGAAATTCATCCCATAATAGATTTTAATCCTGCTCGTAGGGAAGTGTGCAGGCTTGTGGTAAACGTGCCCCATTTCATTGATCCATGCCAAGCTTAATACAGTAAACACTTAAGAAGATTCTGGGGTTGAGAAGTTTCTTCAGGCATTAAGAGTGCTGCCAGACTTTTCTGGAACTCAAAGTCTTTGTTCGTGTCCCTCATTCTATATTTAGTCTTTGGGCGGTGGGGAGGCATTTCATACTGGTGATGGAGAGCATGGTTTCAACCACTTTATAATGCCTTGGTAAGGCCACACTTGGAATATTGCATCCAGTTTTGATCGCCACAATGTAGAAAAGATGTGGAGACTCTAGAAAGAGTGCAGAGAAGAGCAACAAAGAGGATTAGAGAATTGGAGGCTAAAACCTATGAGGAACGATTGCAGGAACTGGGTATGTCTAGTTTAATGAAAAGAAGGACTAGGGGAGACATGATAGCAGTCTTCCAATATCTCAGGGATTGCCACAAAGAAGAGGGAGTCAAGCTATTCTCCAAAGCACCTGAAGGTAGAACAAGTAGCAATGGGTGGAAACTAATCCAGGAGAGAAGCAACTTAGAACTAAGGAGAAATTTCCTGACAGATAGAAGAATTAATCAGTGGAACAGCTTGCCTCCAGAAGTTGTAAATGCTCCAACACTGGAAGATTTTAAGATGTTGTATATCCATTTGCCTGAAGTGGTGTAGGGTTTCTTGCCTAAGCAGGGAGTTGGACTAGAAGACCTCCAAGGTCCCTTCCTACTCTATTCTAGAATTACAATTTTTCCTTCATTCCTGATCTGGCAAGGTGGACAGAACAATGGACCCCCAGTGGGCAGAATGTTCCCACCCATGGGAATGGTGGAAAGAGAATTCTTTCTGTCTAGTTTAGGAGTTGGGCCATAAGTCAAAACAGGCTGATGGATTCGAAGGATGGGAGAACCTGAATGTCAGATCTGTTTTGGAGTGTTTGGTAACAGCTAAGTCAACAACTGGTTGTCCTGAATTTTCTCTCAAACCGTAGAGACATCTCAAATGTTGTAATTCCAAACAAGAATTGCATTTCGAATCCGGTTGTCGTTAATTTCATTAGCGTATGCCTTTTCAGCTAGTAACTGACCCATTCTCACAAAGAGATGGTGACTAAATCAAAAAGAGAGAAGGGATATTAATTCAGCCGAATTGTGGCACAGAGTAGCCTTCCTAATTTAGTGTCCACCCGTACAGATGCATTTTCCTGTGAATTCCCAAGCAGCTGAATGGAATTCTGGGCACTGAAGGCCAACATATCGGAAGGACTAATGTGAAGGATCAACTTTTGGACATTCTGATGTCACCATGAAAAAACATGGCTTTTAAGACAACCTAACTTTCGTTACTAATTATTCCACTTAGCAAATAAGTGTCTTCTCTACCCTTTTACCAGCAGACATTAGAAATCTGCAACTGAAATGGAACATTACTTTTAAAAAACAGCTCCCTTAAAATTCTTCTCAACAGACTTCTAAGTGAGCATTATATCCGGAAATCTTTTGTGCTTCTCACAGTCCAATGATAAAATTCCTTCTTCCTGTGTACATGGTTGTAGAGTCAAGCTTTGAATTGTGAGTGAGGGCAAGTAAGGTGATGTTGAGTGAGTAAAAAAAAAAAATTCCCCTTAAATTAAAGCATTACTGACTTTTTTTCTCTTTTGCAGATGGCTGACTGTGGTGGTCTTCCTCAGGTTTCCCAGGTGAGAATTGATTTTGGGCAACAACAGATAATGAGTCCTGAGGGGAATTTCATAAAATGGTGGCCTATTGCAAACCGAATCCACTTATTTATATTCACCATCTGGGATGGAAAGCCAAACTCCTTAGGTAGAATGGAGAGTCATTTTGGGATCGTGGTTAAGGGACCTGGCTAGAAAGCAGGAGGCTGAGTCCAAGTCCTGCCTTAGCCATGAAAGACTTTGAGCCAATCACCAGGAGGCTCTGCATTCTAGTCCCACCATAACCATGAAAACCAGCTTGGGTGACGTTGGTCCAGTCACATTCTCTCAGCCCAACTCACCTCACGTGGTGGTTGTGAAGAAAAATAGGAGGAGAAAGTTGTATTGTTGTTAGTTGCGAAGTCGTGTCCAACCCCCATGAACAATGTTCCTCCAGGCTTTCCTGTCCTCTACCATCCACTGGAGTCCATTTAAGCTCAAGCCGACTGCTTTGGTCTTTCCATAAAGCCACCTCATTCTCTGTCGTCCCTTTCTTCTTTTGCCCTCCATCTTTCCCAGCATGAGGCTCTTCTCCAGTGAGTCCTTCCTTCTCATTAGGTGGCCAAAGTATTTGAGTTTCCTCTTCAGGATCTGGCCTTCTAAAGAGCAGTCAGGGTTGATCTCCTCTAGGACTCACTAGTTGGATCGCCTTGCAGTCCAAGGGACTCGCAGGAGTCTTCTCCAACAGCACCAGAGTTCAAAGGCCTCCATTCTTTGGCGCTCAGCCTTCTTTATGGTCCAACCTTCACAGCAATCCATTGCAACTGGGAAAACCATAGCCTTGACTAGACATACTTTTGTTGGCAGGGGGATGTCTCTGCTTTTTTAGTATGCTGTCTAGATTTGCCATAGCTTTTCTCCTCAGCAGGAAATGTCTTAATTTCTTGGCTGCAGTTCCCATCTGCGGTGATCTTGGGAGTTCCTGTAAGAATTGCAAAGATTTATAATTCAAGTTGAAGATGCTTCTAATAGTATTCTGTTAATTGCAAAATTGTGTCTGACCCATTGTGACCCCATGGAAATGTTCCTCCAGGCCTTCCTGTCCTCTTCCATCCTCTGGAATCCATTTAAGCTCACGCCGGCTGCTTCGGTGACTCCATCCAGCCACCTCCTTCTCTGTTATCCCCTTCTTTTCTTTTTCCCTCCATCTTTCCCAGCATTAGGCTCTTCTCCAGTTGTGTTGGATATGTTTATTGCCTTGATTGATTTGTAAAAATAATAAAGGCTGGAAGTAAATTAATAGCCAACTAACTAACCAGACTCGGTAATGTGTAACCGTACCAAGGAGACTTCATCAAAGGTTTTAGTGTTGAGTTGCAGAGATATTTAAGCTGGCAAGTCTTCCACAGCTCTAAACGTATTGAATGGATCTGAGATCTTTTGTTTTGACTGCTCTTCGTCCAATCTCCTTTTTTTGGGGGAAATATTTAATAACAGGTAAATTCACATTCACATGCTACGTTTCCTTTTTACAGCCTGCCAAACTTGCTGAAGCTTTCAAATACTTCATCCAGGGAATGGGATACAGTAAGTAGTTGTTGGCTTAAAAAAAAATATTGGCTAAGTTTCTGTAGCCAGGTGGGTGTCTTTGTGTCTAAAATTGTGTACGATGCTTTCAGTGGCTTTTGTTCTAGAAGTCCCGATAGATCCACCTGATAGTCTGCTTTGGTCATTGTTGTCTCTGGAGGTTTTGTGGTCCTCGTTTCCTCCCATCGCCTTTCTAAATTATTTTCATAATCGCAAAATACTTCTAACCGGTAGATATTTTTTTTTGTCTTGGGGGTTCTATTGTGGTTTGGCGGGTAGAAAAACTGCATCAGAGGACACACAAATAAATCCTATTCTTTGGAGCCTCAACTGTGGCCTCCAGAGCCTCTTCATGTATAATTTTTAACACAATAAAAGTTGACCATCATAAACAAGGGAAATAATTCTGTTAACTATATAAGAGTTAGCAGAAGTGGGGATGGATCAAAGGTGATTTTTCAGGAAGCAACTGGACTTTCTTGGTGCTCGTTTTCTTTTGAAGACATTTTGCTTCTCATCCAAGAAGCTTCTTCAGCTCTGATTAGATGGTGGGGAATGGAAGGATTTATATTCCTTGCAGACAGCTGGTTATTTGCATCCTTTTTAAAGGGTTATTAAAGTACTTGCAGATTTGTCTATGCCTATAGGGTCACCTGAGGGATGCTCCTGGTTCCTGTGACCCTGAGGACACAGATAAAACCTCCAAGTGGCCTCAATGACCCTCTAAAAAGAATGCAAATGACCAGGGTTATCAATCCTTCCATTCCCCACCATCCAGTCAGAGCTGAAGAACCCTTCTTGGATGAGAAGTGAAACATCTTCAAAAGAAAAACCAGGAAGTCCAGTTGCCTCCTGAAAAAGCCCCTTTGGGACAACCAGGACCTGGATGACTGAGAATCTCCACAGACTGGGGGTTAGAGTTAAAAGAGGAATCATCCTAGATCAGTGGTTCCCAACCTTTTTTTGGCCATGCCCCAAATCTCTAAAATCCTGATTCCCCCCTCCCCCTCCCCCGTGACATATAATTCTTACTTTACTCAGGCAGAGGAAGCCCAAAGGGCCATGAACGTGGTCTAAGCAAGGTTCCAATTGCCCCCATTAAAAGTCAAATTGCCCCGTTGTGGGGCCTTGGGCCCAAGGTTGAGAACCACTGGTCTAGAACCTCTATGTAGCTCAGGGGTGGGTTGCTACCAGCATTACTCCTGGTTCGGCACACAAAATTTTTTTCTGGTGCACATGTCAATTTGCAACTAAAAAGGGCTGCCCATGCGCAGAACCTTGGAAAAACGGAAATTACATTTCTGCAATGGAGATGCAGAAAATCAAGATGGCGCTGCTGACAATAGAACCGGTTTGGGTGCGTGGGCATCGACTTACTACCTACTCAGCCGAACTGGTCCAAACCGGTAGGAACCCACCTCTGATGTAGCCACACTGTCCAAACCCCCTTGGATTTTTTTGACCTCCTATCTAATTCCAAGAAGGTAGTAACCACTAGCTGAGAAATTCCTATCAGTGGTGGGATACGACCGGTATGCCCCAGTATGGGCATACCAGTGCCTGCTGGGAGCACCAGGTACCACTCCAATACGGTGCTCTGGAGGGCCCATCCGCCTGCCCACCCACCCTCCTTACCTGTATTTGAGCCAATCGGGGCTTACGCGCACTGAGTGTACGGCGCCTGCGCGATGCTCCACTCAGCAACTGGAGAGTCGCGGGCAGTAAGTATGCATGCACGTATGTTGTGGATGCCCGGCCCCGTTGCACCGTACTGGTTGCAATGGGATCCGGAACCCACTACTGATTCCTATCCATGAGTAGTGACAAATCAGATTAATTGCGCCTTCACATCCCTTCGACCGACTCACTCCCAGGGAGAGGGTCTTCTCCGGGTGCCGTTGACCGGACAATGCCGGTTGGCGGCTCCCAGGGGAAGGGCCTTCTCTGTGGTGGGCCCTACCCTCTGGAATGGCCTACCTCCCGACCTCCGTTCCATCACAGACCTCCGCTTGTTTCGCCGACACCTAAAAACTTATTATTTTCATCTGGCCGGCCTAGCATGATCTACTCCACACCCATTGTTTTTATAACAAATCAAACTTGTAAATTGGGTTTTAAATTTAAACTTATTTTAAGCAGGGTATTGATTTAATTTAGTTATTATTTAATAATATTTTGTATTTATGTATAATTGATTTTAAATCTCTGTTCGCCGCCCCGAGTCCCTTTGTGGTGAGATGGGTGCGGGTTATAAATGTGAAAAATAAATAAATAAATAAATGTGGACCTGAACTTTGATGCCTGACCATAAGATCCATTAACAGGCAAATAAAGCAATGTATTTCTTATCCTGATCTTACTCACTCTTCGATCCGCGACCTAATTTGGTTTATGCCCCCCCCCAAAAAAAAACCTGCACGCAATGCACATCCTCCTCCCCCCCCCACTTCTCCATTTTTAAATAGCGGTCCTTGCAAATTAGCGTACCTCTCGTAACCGTGCGTTTTGCCTTGGCAGTGCCTTCCGCCAGCATGACCAGGCTCATGCGCTCCCGCACGGCCTCCGGCTCCAGCGTCACATCCATGGAAGGGAACAGGAGCCGAGCCCACACCGGGGAAGGCGCCCGCAGTCGGTCTCACACAGGCGACGGGCCCAGGAGCCGAGCCCCAACCGGGGAAGGTCCCCGGAGCCGTGCTGCCACAGACATCGAGCTGAGTTCTAAATCTGCCAAGACCAGCGGACAGTCGAGCCCCAAGTCCATGGAAGTGTCCTGTTAAAGACGACGGCGCCCTCGTCCGAAACCCGACATCGAGCAGCAGCCTCAGGCTGCGCATTGCAAGAATTAACCTAATAACAAATGGATCTCTGCCCCCTCCCTTCCCCAAATCCATAGGGACCAATTTAAAAAAAAACCCAAACCATCTCAGTTCCTCTCTTTCCCTAATCAAATGGCTGATCTTTCCAGCTACTCCTAGATGGCTTTACCACTCACCCAGTTATTGATCTAATATGGTTTTTTTTAAAGATCCAAGATTTCAACTTGTCTGTCTTTTTTGGAAAGCGATTTGCCTGAAGCTTGTGGGTCATCTACAGCAGGGGTCTCCAACCTTTGCAACTTTAAGTCTGAAGGACTTCAGCTCCCAGACTTCTCCAGCCAGCTTTGCTGGCTGGAGAAGTCTGGGAGCTGAAGGACTTCAGACTTAAAGTTGCAAAGGTTGGGGACCCCTGATCTACAGCTCCCCTTTTACCCAGCTCTAAAAACGAAACAGTATCCCCCCCAAATCTGATTTTAAGGCTTCCTTATGGAAGGTGGGGGAGAAAATGGGGAAGATTGAAAACAGTGGGAGATTTTTAAAACTCTTCAGCCTCAGCTCTGACCCATACCTGTTCCCCCAAAGGGAAGTTGGGTGACTGGCCTCACGGATAGCATCTTATTTGCTACACCACGACATTAAAAAACGGGGCGTTTGTTACAACTGGGAGGCAAAAAAACAAACCCCAGCCCCACTGAAATCTCTTTCAGGCAGACCTAAGAATTTAGCTGTGGTCCTTTCGTGCTGCTTAATTAAACCAGAGTAAGGGTTCAGGATTCTTACAAACGCACCACATTGGGTCTTAAATTTTGCATTTCTGCGGGTGGCCTTTTTAAGAAGCCGCAGCAACAGATAGTAAAGCTGTAGTAAAAGCAGAATAGTAAAGCTGTTCTCTTTACTGTAATTAAACCACTTTGGTGTTGCAGGTTTTTCCTGCAGGGATACCCTCCCCCACCCACCCACCCACCCACCCACCCACTCACTCACTCACCTCCCCATATTTTGCTTCCCCGATAATTTGGGGCAGCCGTAACAAGCATCTCATTTTTGAATTGACTCTTAGCAGTAAATTAAGACAGTGGAAATCGTGTGTTAGTGATTACCGAGAACTATAAATATTTGCAAAATGTTGGAGGAAGAGGCAAGGCTGTAATAGAGATTTAGTCTGATGATTGTAAAAGTAGATTATATTGATTCTACAATTGAAAAGCTACTTTGCCGATATCTGCAGCGCTACAGGGAGGGAAGCTATGAGAGCAAGGAAGCTCAACAGGTTTCTAGCATAGACGAGAATTCTAGTTTTTATAGGAACATAATTATATCTATTTTTCCACTGGCTTGATCTGTTTGCTACTTCACAACACTTTAATATAGCTAATGAATTTTGGATAATGAGCATTTTCATCATTTAGCATCTCCGGAGCTGAATATCTTGAGGTAGTTCACGAGAACTGATTTCTTTTTTTTTTTACCTTAGGTTAATTACCTGGGTTTGCTCTTGGGGTTTTTTTTGTTTTTGTTTTTGTTTTCTTCAAATGGCAACTTCAAAAGTTTCCTGGAAAAGTTTATAATGAGGAATAGCAGATTGTAATAAAGAGGCTCGACTTGCCTACTTGGGGGGGAAAACGTTTATTAATGAATTATTTGTATTTATTTCAAACAAAATAAATTTGTAACTTTGCAGTGTTTGTGTGGTTTTTTTTTTCTGTGTCCAGCCTAGTGATAAGAGTGCTAGGGGGAGGAATAATTCTTTTTATTAAGAACAACTGAATGAGCAGAATTTAAAAAAACAACAACTTAAAAGCCTTCCTTTCTTCCTTACTTCCTTTCCTTTTCTTCCTTTCCCTTTCTTTCTTTCTTTCTTTCTTTTTTCTTTCTTTCTTTTTCCTTCATTCATTCCTTCCTTTCCCTTCCTTCCTTTCCTTTCCCTTTCTTTCTTTTTTCTTTCTTTCTTTTTCCTTCATTCATTCCTTCCTTTCCCTTCTTTCCTTTCCCTTTCTCTCTTTTTTCTTTCTTTTTCTTTTTCCTTCATTCCTTCCTTTCCCTTCCTTCCTTTCCTTTCCCTTTCTTTTTTCTTTCTTTCGCTTCCTTACCTTTTTCTTTCTTTCTTCCTTCCCTCCTTTCTTCCTTTCCCTTTCCTTCCTTTCCTTTCCTTTCCCTTTCTTCTTTCCTTTCCCTTTCTTTTTTTCTTTTCCTTCATTCCTTCCTCTTTCTTTCTTTCTTTCTTTCTTTCTTTCTTTCTTTCTTTCTTTCTTTCTTTCTTTCTTTCTTTCTTTCCCTTAGGTGCTAGGAAAGATGTGTCAGGATTACAACTAACCTAATTTCCACCCAATATCTTCGCCAATCTGGAGGATGACAGTTTACTGAAGGGCACCTAATTAAGGCCTGTTATGAAAGGATAAAAAGGAGCTTAGGTAGCTATAAATTGGCCTCTAAACAACTTGGGGCATGTGAAACGTGAGCATCAATTGGTGACTTGCCAATTCCAAGCATGTGAGGTTAGTAGCATTGAAGACATGGTCACCCTGCCCACTGATTCGTCTTTGCCACTCAAAAACACGTCCCTTCTGGGGGGGGGAAACCACTTGGTTATTGACTTTAAAGCAGTGTTTGTCAACCTTGTCAACTTGAAGATGTGCGGACTTCAACTCCCAGAATTCCCCAGCCAGCTTTGCCATCTTCAACTTGAAAAAAGACCGCTTCTTAGCTGTTCAGCAGAGGTGTCAAACTTGATTTTATTGAGGGCCACGTCAGGGTTGTGTTTGACCTTGGGGAGGGATGAGGGGGGGGATGGCCAGGAGGGCGTGGCCAGCTCGATGTCACTCGTGTCGGGGGCTTCTGCGGTGGCTCAAGCGCTCCTGAGCTCCGTTTTCAGCTGCAACAGCCTTCTGCAACCCTCTGCCAATGAGCTCCATTTTGACTGGCAGAAGAATGCAGGAGGCTGTGGCAGCCGAAAACAGCGCTCAGGAACCAATTTCCGCCAACAGAGGCACCATGGGCCAGTCTTTTGCTGTTTCTAGGGTGGCAGGCCAGATCTAAGCACCCCATGGGCCAAATTTGCCCCCCTGGCTTTGAATTTGACACCCCTGGTGCTGGGGGTCCTAGCATTGCTCCCTCCTTCATGCACAGCTCAAAAATGCAGGTTGGGATTTTTGCAGAGGTAGAAAATCCCTGTTTTTTCTCCATAATTTCTCACCTGTCTCAGCCCACACCTGGTTAGCCCAAACAACAGGCTGGTAACCTTTTGCTGAGCTTATTTTTACAAAGTTGGGTGCCACTATTAACCAAACTATCTGAAATTGGTAGGAGGAAAGGAAAGACAAACGGGTTCAACAATGAAATATCCCACTCGTTTCTTTGCAAATACTCAACGCTGGCTTTCTTTATTACAACTTTGAGCCTGATAGATTGGAAACCGGGTATTTCTCTTTCACACAGCTGTAGATGACATGCGAAGACAGCCGATGACCTGCATTGCCCAGATATTTTTTTAATCCGA
Organism: Rhabdophis nuchalis; assembly: GCA_039707465.1. Classification (NCBI taxonomy): domain Eukaryota; kingdom Metazoa; phylum Chordata; class Lepidosauria; order Squamata; family Natricidae; genus Rhabdophis; species Rhabdophis nuchalis. The sequence continues at coordinate 213,363,141 of CM077645.1, read as the reverse complement.
ATCCTGTAATAGACAGGAAAAGCCCTCATTTTGGCGACAATTAAATTAGCTCCAAATGTTTTCCCTGTGCCCCCAGAGGCCTCAAGAAAAGTGATACTACCTTCATTTCTAATGTTGGATTCCCTCCCCCCTTACCAGAGGGAGCTCCCTTGTGGAGTACTGTGGAGCCGTTACCATGGTGACTGCACTGCACTGCACAGTAGAAGCCATTTTACAGCAGTACAGTAGAAGCCATTTTAAGGCACAACAGGCTGTACCTTAACAGAACACACACCCCGGGGAGTGTTAGGGGTGTCTTACCCCCACAGTATTTGTTTCCAGAGGGTGGGTAATCTGTGTACCAAGTGTGGTTGAAATTGCTTGAGGCGTTGCACAGTTATGCTGGAACATACATAGACAGATCAACAAGGCCTGCTGGGAGCTTCCTTCTCACCTGCCCCAGGTGCAACAATTGCAATGACAACAACAACAACAACAACAACCTTTTTTTAAATTTTTAACCCTCTGTAAAATCAGAGTAGTGATACATTGTAGGTCACAGCGCCTTGTTTTCTCTCTTGTTGTTCTCCTTTCCCTCCCTCCCTCCCTGCGGTCAACTCCTGTCAAGTTAATTAGCAATTTCTGAGTAATCGTGGTAATGAGCTAAGTCAGCAAAGATGTCATTGGGGTTCTTGCAACTCAGGTTGCAGAAACAGGCATTAATCCACATGATTTTCCTGGAAAAGTCAGTCCCATCCGGACAGTGGAAGTCGACTTCAATGGTCTTTGATTTGTACGGGCTGCAGCAACGCTCATCCAGACACAGGCCGCAGTACTTGGGCCTGTAGCGGACCTTACTTGTGCACCCAGAGAGCGTATAGTTCATGGGAGCCTCTCCTCTGTACACTGCCAAGCATTTCTTCCCAGGCTACCAGAAGGGGAGAAAGAGACACAAGGAGAATTAATCATGGAGGGTACAAATTTGATCAAGTTGACCAAAACAGACCAAGCTTTTCTAAAAGGGAAGGGAAGGCAAAGGAAGGGGAGGGGAGAGGAGAGGACAAAGGAAAGGAAAGGAAAGGAAAGAAGAAAAAGGAATAGAATAGAAAGAATAGAATAGAATCCTCCTGGATTCCCGGCTGTCCATGGAGGACCATGTGGCGGCTGTGGCCAGGGGGGCATTTCATCAGGTACGCCTGATGTGCCAATTGCGCCCCTTACTGGACCGGGCTGCCCTTCACACAGTCACTCAGGCCCTCGTGACATCCCGACTCGACTACTGCAATGCTCTCTACATGGGGCTTCCCTTGAGGTGCACTCGAAAGCTACAGTTAGTGCAGAATGCAGCCGCGCGGGTGATTACGGGAGCCCCTAGATGCTCCCATATAACACCGATCCTGCGCGAGCTGCACTGGCTTCCTGTGGTCTTTCGGGTGCGCTTCAAGGTCTTGACGACCATCTTCAAAGCGCTCCATGGCTCGGGACCTAGTTATATGCGAGACCGTCTCCTGCCCCATACATCCCTTAGACCGATACGCTCCCAGAGAGGGCCTTCTCAGGGTGCCGTTGGCCGGACAATACTGACTGGCGACACCCAGGGGAAGGGCCTTCTCTGTGGTGGGCCCTGCCCTGTGGAACGACCTACCCCCAGAACTCCACACCATCACTGACCTCCGCCTCTTCCGCCAGTGTTTAAAAACACATCTCTTTCATCAAGCCGGCCTAACATAACCTCCGCTGTGACTAGTATAGATAGTTTTAATTGGGGATTTTAATTGGTTTAAGCGCAGGACTTGATATTTAATAGGTTTTTAAATTTTTTGTACTTTTGTATTATTTTGTATGTATTTTAAATTCCTGTGCGCCGCCCTGGGTCCTTTTGGAGAAGGGCGGGATATAAATCAAATTTTAAAAAAAAGAATAGAATAGAATAGAATAGAATAGAATAGAATAGAATAGAATAGAACAACAGAGTTGGAAGGGACCTTGGAGGTCTTCTAGTCCTTCCCCCTCCTTAGGCAGGAAACCCTATACCACTTCAGACAAATGGTTATCCAACATCTTAAAAACTTCCAGGGTTAAAAAAGAAAACATAAAGACAGTCTTCGACTTACGGCCACAACTGAGCACCAAATTTATGTTGTAGGAATTGAGTATGTCTAGTCTAGAGAAAAGAAGGACCAGGGGAGACAGGATAGCAGTCTTCCAATATCTCAGAGGCTGCCACAAAGAAGAGAGAGCCAAACTATTCTCCAAGGCACCTGAGGGTAGAACAAGAAGCAATGGGTGGAAACTAATCAAGGAAACTAACTTAGAACTGAGGAGAAGTTTCCTGACAGTGAGAACAATGAATCAGTGGAACAGAAGTTTCCTCCAGAAGCTCCAACACTGGAGGTTTTTAAGGCAAGATTGGACAACTGTTTGAGGTTGACTCAGCCTTCCATCCACCTGAGGTCCATAAAATGAGGACCCAGATTGTTGGGGGGAATACGTTGACTGCTCAGAGAGTGGAAAGCAGAGGTTTCGTGTGCTGCCTGCATTCGATGGATGGGGCTTTGCTTGTTTGCAAGGAGTGGTTTCTGGCATGCTGTGGACCAGTGCCGGTCCCTGTGGACCACTGCTCTAAAGCACTATGGAGCAGTATGTAAGTTTTATTGCTATTGCTATTTGTCTGAAATGGCATAGGGTGGTGATGGTGAACCTATGGTGTGCATGCCACAGGTGGCACACAGAGCCCTCTCTGTGGGCACATGAGCCATCTCCCTAGCTCAACTCCACTGGGCAGCTGATTTTTGGGTCCCTGCCGTGTATGCGGGGGGGGCGGGGTACATGCAGGAGACATGTGCACAAGCACGAGGAAGGGGGTCACATGTGCATGCATGGGGTGGGTGGGGTCATGCATGCACGCACAGGGTTGGGGTCATGCATGCATGCAATGGGGGGCATGTGAGGGGCATGCCCCCGCCGGCCCTCTTTGGCTGCAGGGAGGCCTACTAGGCCCAAAATGGGGTGCGGGGGTTCATGAGTGCATGTGTGGAGGGCGTGGGGAGCGAGAGGGAGTTGCGTGCACATGCGCAGAACGCTGCAAGGAAGTTGCGTGCGCGCATTGCATTATGGGTGCAGACATGCATTTGCATTGTCACACGCATGCATACATTTAGCAAGCAATGAGAAAAAGGTTAGCCATCACTGGTATAGAGTTCCCTGCTTGAGCTGGGTGTTGGACTAGAAGACCTCCAGGATCCCTTCAGATTCTGTTCTTCCCCCACCTTTCCCACGGGGGAGGGTGGGTGTCCAACCCTGATCAAACTCCCACTGCAGCCCCGACCTCTCCTCTCCAAAAGTTGCATGTGATTCCCCCAGTTGACCCAGTCTTGCGTAGGAGATACCTTAATGTGCCTGGTGAGGTCCACCTCGCATGGACGCAGATCACAGAGCCGGCTCTCTTTCATAAACCGGCACTGGGCGTTATCGTTTGAGATCCTTGTGGAAATGCCCATCCCACAAGTCTTGGAACAAGGGCTCCAGGAAGAGGTCTGCAGGATACAGTTCTTTTGCCAGGTTTCAATTTCTCCTCCGTAAACTGACAAGCAAAGATATTGATGAGATTAGTTGAAGTTTTGTTACTGGTTTTAGGAAGAGAAGCACCTCAGTCATCCAGGGCATGATTGTCCCAAGGTCTATTTTCAGGAGGCAACTGGACTTCCTTTTTGCGTGAAGACCTTTCACTTCTGATCAAAGAACTGAAAAAGTTTCTTGGATGAGAAGTGAAACCAAGCCCCAACAAAGGAAGTCCGGGTTGCCTTTTGACAAAGCACTTTTGGGACAACCATGACCTGGATCTCAGAACTGGAGAAGCTTCCTGGATGGGAAGCGAAATGTCTTCAAGCAAAAGCAAAGAGTGTCCAGTTGCCTTTTGAAAAAAATTAACATGGTTGGGACAACCATGAACTGGATGACAAAATTGAAGAAGCTTCTTGGATGGGAAGCAAAACGTCTTCAAGCAAAAACAAAGAAAGTCCAGTTGCTTTTTTGAAAAAGCACCTTTGGGTCTTACGAAGAGACTTTGCGCATCATGACGCATGGCTACACCCTTTTTCCTGTAAGCCTTCAAGACCGTTCTGACAAGCGGTGGGATTCACTTGCCTTCCCTACCAGTTCGCAAATGTGAGCACGTGTGTTAGGAGTAGACTCCTAGAGTTGGGTAGGCAATATATGATACCATGATGACAAATGGTCATTGTGGCTTTAAGGATGTTGGAATGTTGGAATGCAATTAGAGACTGTAATTAACTCGGCAATAAGAGGAAGTAAGCAGAGCGCAATCTCTCTCTGCCCAATTGCTCCCTCTGCTAATTGCTCTCTCTGCCAGATTTTCTTGATATCACTACTGATTACTGACTGCTTGTTTGTTTGCTGTGACTGACTGTGTTTGAAGAAGGAAGAAGTGTGGTTTGCTTACTGTAAGCAATTGTTAGTTTGTTAAGGATGTTGTTTGACTGACTTAACTATCACTGCTTTGTGAAGCAGTAGTTTAGTTTTACAACACCAATAAAGCTATTTACTTTTTTACTAACAGTGTCTGAGATACTATTTGTGTGTTTACCAGCAACATTTCTGTAGTTGTGCATTCCGCTGCACAACTTTCTGTCTCCCAACGGAGATATCCCCCAACAACGTGCATGAGCAGAAGGTCACGCATTATGTTGGGGCGGGTGGGTGGAGCTTCGCCCAAAGCAGAGAGAACTGGCTGAATACCATCTCTGGTTTTGACTTGTGGTCTGTTTGGACAAGTCCATGCAGCCATCTTGGCAACATTTCTCAGAAGCGATTTGCCACAGTGTTCTTCCTACTCCTGGGAGAGAGCAACTAACCCCAGGTCAACCCATCCAGTGTCATGCTTAAAACAGGCCTGGTTTTGTTACTCACACCCTGATTAACGACATACAGCTCTTAAATTCATAAGTACTATTGATATTTATATGTTATCCTTTAACGTTTATCACAATTCATTAAAAAAATTAAAAATATAATCGGGGTCGCTGTCCTTCCACCCTGTACGTCTATCTTATTTTACAACAACCCTACTACTTCTTGCATCCTCCCAACCTCCCTTCTCTACCTTCTTCTTTCCTCCTCTCCTTTCTCTTTTCTTTTTCCCCTCCCTCTCCTCCACTCCTCCTCTCTTCTTCCCCTTCCTACCCTCTCTCCTGCTCTTACTACCCCTCCCTTCCTTCCTCTCCTTTTCCCTTCCTTCTTTCCTTCTCCTTTCTCCCTCCTTCCATTGCTGCAATTAGTTATTTTCTTCTTCGCGCTGGTGGATTTTCAGGGTGGAATTCAAGCAAGCCCAGTTCCATCTGTATTTAAAAATAAGTTCCCTCTTCCACATTTTATGTTCATTATAATACAGTAGTTCCACATATGTCATCTTAAATTCATGGGCCAGGCTTTTCCAAAACAAAGAACCCTTACACGAGCAATGGTGGTGCAGTGGTTAGAGAGCAGTACTGCAGGCTACTTCTGCTGACTGCTGGCTGTCTGCAATTTGGCAGTTGAAATCTCACCAAGCTCAAGATTGACTCAGCCTTCCATCCTTCCAAGGTGGGTAAAATAAGGATCCAAATTGATGGGGGCTCTGTAAACTGCTGAACGCACTATAAAGCAGTATATACTGTATTTTTCGGAGTATAAAATGCACCTTTTCCCTTCCAAAAAGAGGGTGAAAATCTGAGTGCGTCTTATATACTGAATACAGCATTTTTGGCCTACTGAAACCCCGCCCCCTTTGCAAAAATGGATGTGCAGAGGGTTTGGGAGGCCTGCAAAGTGCTCCTGGGGGCTGGGGAGGGCAAATTGAGCTCATTTTTGCCCCCCCCCAGCCCCCCGGAGCACTCTACAAGCCTCCCAAAGGTCTGCATGCCCCCCTTTTTTGCAAAAAATAAGGCATGCAGAGTGCAAAACATTTTTTTTTAATTTACCTCTTCAAAATCATGGTCTTATACTCCAGTGCATCTTATAGTCCGAAAAATACGGTAAGTCGAAGTGCTATTGCTATTGCTGTTAGGAAGGCTTAATGGGATCATCTGGTTCACCAAAAGTGCTGAGTTCCGACAATGTGATGAATTACAACCAACCCATTCTCCCTTTTTCACGCAGCCTAAAATTCTATACTTCCTGGCAGTATTTCTCAACGCTGGCGACGTGAAGATGGGTGGAATTCTGAGCGGTGTGGTCGAGAAACCCACCCAAACTTCAAGCCAGTTTCCTGGGCTCGTTGCTTGGCTTCCCTCTCACCCCACCTTACCTGCTGAAGAGATATGCCGTGCAGCTGTCTTCCTGGGTTTCTTTGAATAGTCGCAGACCCATTCTTCACAGCATTCACCTTTGACTTTAATCTGCTTCGGGTTTGGGCACCAAACGAGGGGCGGCTTGGAGTCGGTACACAGGGGGATACAACCCACAGCCCCGTTGATGCAGGTGCAGTTGTATTTGCAATTGGGCTGGAAGCTCTCCCCGTTGTTGTACCTGATTCCATTGAGAAGGCAGCCCACGCCGACTATTTCTATGGGGACAACAAGGCGCATCAGCAAAAGGTTGGTGAGAAGGACAATGCTTTGGCTTGCTTGGAAACACACTCTGTCTAGTAAGCTTTTTGCTTTAGGTGTAATATATTTCATTCATAAGAACCATCATTTTCTTCTTTGCTGTTTAATCCCTTGCGGGGTGGAGTCAGTGCAACTTTACGGAGTTGAGTGTTTACTGGCCAGATGCCGTTCCTGTTGCCAATGTGTTTTGTTCAGCAGTTATATTCTCATTGTGCCCAGAGAGAGAGAGAGAGATTTGCCTCTACCTAGGACCGAACTCACCATCTCCTGATTGTAAGGCAAGAGTTCCCCCTCCAGGCCACCAAACCACTCACATTCATCATCACCATCATGAAACATTAATATATTATTGAAGTAAACATTATTCAGATGTTGTTTGGGGCTGGCACATAACAGTCACAACACCTGCTTGTGAATCTGGAAAAAGCTGCAGCTGTTTTAAAAAGTCACATTAAAAAAGCCCTGCTTTCATGGTTTGGTTCATTAACACAGCTGCATCTTTATGCAGGCCCCTGAAAAAGGATGAATTATGATGGGGCAGTTTTAATGAATGGCAGGGAGATGCTTTATCCATGGAAGGACTATAATATTATTTATTTACTAAAGTTATATGCCACCCATCCAGAGGTGGGATTCACTTACCTTCCTTACCAGCTTGCAAATGTGAGCGTGCTCACATTCACATCTCATGCTTGAGCAGGGGGTTGGACTAGATCAGGGATCAGCAACCTTAAGCACTCAAAGAGCCATTTGGACCCATTTCCCACAGAAAAGAAAACACCGGGAGCCACAAAACCCTTCCCATGCCAGACTATTTCCTGAGCGGGCACAAAACTAGCATATGTAGTTGAATTAAACGTTCTGTTTCATTCTGAAACTGTTCTTTTCTTGGATTTATCCATTGTTGGCCTTCCGGGGGTTGAAAAGCTCAATAAATTGTGTGCCGGCGGGCATCGCACATTGGTGGTTGTGACGCATATTTTGAGCAACAGGGAGATGCAGCAGAGGGATGGAAGAGCCACATGCGGCTCCAGAGCCACCAGTTGCTGACCCCTGAACTAGATTAACTATTAATTATTAAATTAATTATTAAAATTAAATAAACTGGACACCATATTGCAAGTATGGTCTTACCAGAGTAGTATGAATACTGTATTTTTCGGAGTATAAGACACACCTTTTTCCCTCAAAAAAGAGGCTGAAAATCTGGGTGTGTCTTATGCATTGAAGATAGCATTTTTTGCCTCCCAAAAACCCGCCCCCTTCACCAAAATGGCTGTGCATAGCCTTTAGGAAGTTTTTAGAGAGCTCCTGGGGACTGGGGAGGGTAGAAATGAGCAGAAAATGGGCTGTTTTTTTCACTCGCTTTTGCCCCCCCAGCCCCCAGGAGCACACTATAAGCCTCCTAAATGGCCCTAAGACTCCTATGCATTCTCTTTTCTTTTGACAAAAAACGGTCCCGTTTTCATGAAAAACGGGCCGTTTTGGGGAGGTCTGCAGAATGCAAAAACCTTTTTTTTAATTTTCCCCTTTTTTTGACCAAAAAACAGTCCCGTTTTCATGAAAAACGGGCCGTTTTGGGGAGGTCTGCAGACTGCAAAAACCTTTTTCTTTATTTGCCCCTTTTTTGACCAAAAAACGGTCCCATTTTCATGAAAAACAGGCCGTTTTGGGGAGGTCTGCAGAATGCAAACCCTTTTTTAAAAAATTTGCCTCTTCAAAATCTTGGTGCGTCTTATACTCATGTGCGTCTTATACTCCGAAAAATACAATAAGTGCTAATACTTTATGCGATCTTGATACTACTCCCTTTGTTGTTGTAGCTTAGGAGTTTAGAAGAACGAAACAAGAGCAGAAAAGGGGGAGACAGAGGAGCTGCTGCACAGCGTCACTCCCCAAAAGTAGGAGTAGCAGAACTGGATTAGTAGGTGAGCCAACCCTTTTGCCTTTTCAAAACAAAACAAAGATGTTTACTTCACTTACGTGCGCACACTCCTATTTCGTACCTAGGTGCATCTCTGCTGTAGTCACAGTACAGCCCCCTGTGAGTGTCACAGATGTCCATCTCGGTGCACTCCTCCCCGATTTGCTTGGCACACATCTTACAACACTCACAACCATCCGTGAGCAGGCTGACCCCCGAGGGACACAGAGGTGTCGTCGTTGGACATTCGCATGGCCATTTACAGTACTGTGTTCGGGTGTAGACTTCGGTCACTGAAGAGATGACAGGTGGTGATGTGGTACTAACAGTGGTGATGGCATTCTGGGGAAAGACCTGTGCAACCAAGAGACAAAGACACACGTCTTAAAGTTGCCAAGTTGAGAAAGATTGGAAAACACTGAATGGTCAGCCCCCAAAAGCCAAGGATGAGACGTGGAGTTACTTCTGAGGAGCTGTTCGCCTACAGAGTCTTGCCAGATTAAAGCGTTTAGTGGCTGCTATAGAACAATTGCATTTTACAATACAATACAATAGCAGAGTTGGAAGGGACCTTGGAGGTCATCTAGTCCAACTCCCTGCCTAGGCAGGAAGCCCTATACCGTTTCAGACAAATGGCTATCCAACATCTTCTTAAAGACTTCCAGTGTTGGGGCATTCACAACTTCTGGAGACAATTTCTGTTCCACTGACTAATTGTTCTAACTGTCGGGAAATTTCTCCTTATTTCTAAGTTGCTTTTCTCCTTGATTAGTTTCCACCCATTGCTTCTTGTCCTGGCCCCAGGTGCCTTGGAGAATAGTTTGACTCCCTCTTCTTTGTGGCAACCTCTGAGACATTGGAAGACTGCTATCATGTCTCCCCTGATCCTTCTTTTCATTAAACTAGACATACCCAGTTCCTGCAACCGTTCTTCATATGTTTTAGCCTCCAGTCCCCTAATCATCTTTGTTGCTCTTCTCTGCACTCTTTCTAGAGTCTCCATTGAAACATCCATTGAAACATTCAGGAAATTTCAACCCTGCCTGAATACAAGAACTTTTGCTGCTTTGAGTGAAATTGTCCCTTTTCCAAGGCCCTACAGAAGAGACTTCATCTGTCCCTCTCTCATTTTCTCATCCTCCTTTTTGAAAAGGGGTCAAAACTGCCTTTTTCTTCCTCAAAACGTCCCGGCTACAATGCCGTAATTACTTTACTGGTTTCCATTTCAAGCAGGAATTGGAGTTAATTGGTTTACTTTCAAACGGCAAAGAAGAGAAGTTGTAGTCTTCCGTTTGAGGAGGCCAAAGCTCCCACTGCCTGGGCAGTCCATTTCCTTTTGTCCGTGGCATTTAAAACCCATTTGCCATAGTCCCTGGATTTTATCAAAAGCTTTGAAGGCCCAAAGGGAAGCTAAGGTCAAGCAAAAAGAAAAAGAAAAAGAAAGACAAAAACACACCACACCACCACCGTGCAATTCGATTCCGTTTCTTTTGATCAGTCCCTTATTTGGGGCTAATCATTAGCTTTTCTTTGGCTTGAATAAAAGCAAGATGGCTGACCTCCCCTTCCAGAGGACGGGGTGATTTGAGGATAAAACATTAGATAATGTCCTGAGCGCTGAATTACAAAGAAAGACAGCAATTTGCCCCAAACAGACTCTGTAATCTTAACATTTATTTCTTCTTTCCAGAGGAGGGACATATGTGGAAGTGTGTGTGTGTGTGTGTGTGTGTGTGTGTGTGTGTGTGTGAGAGAGAGAGAGAGAGGGGGGGGAGGGAGGGGGGGAGGGAGGGAGGGAGACTACTTGACCTGGAATGCACTACCTGACTCTGTGGTTTCTTCCCCAAACCCCCAAAAACTTAAATCTCAAACTATCTACTGTCAACCTCACCCCATTCCTAAGAGGTCATTAAGGGGGTGTGCCATGTGCTCACCAAAGTGCCTACCGTCCCTGTCCTAACGTCCCCACTTATTCGTATCTATTTCATGTATTCATAATCATGATTATACTTACATCTGTTGTCTTATGCATGCTTGACAAAATAAATAGTATTGTATTCTTTTGATGAGATCGAAAAAAATATAACTGTGTGTCATCTTTCTGCACCAACACTGCTATCATGTCTCCCCTGGTCCTTCTTTTCATTAAACTAGACCTACCCAGTTCCTGCAACCGTTCTTCATATGTTTTAGCCTCCAGTCCCCTAATCATCTTTGTTGCTATTCTCTGCACTCTTTCCAGAGTCTTCCTTCTCCTCCTCCTCCTCCTCCTCCTCCTCCTCCACCACCACCACCACCACCACCACCACCTCCTTCTCCTTCCTTCCTTTCTTCTGTGGAAGCTCAAAACCTCCAGAATGACAGTCCCAATGGTGCAATGGAAGCCCGGCATGTTTTACAAATATGTCATGACCCCTCCCCCCCAGGGGTGGAGTCTTATTCATATGACACATAAGACACATCTTATTCCATTCCCCCCTCCATCCATCTATACCTTTGCACGATTAAATATATTAACATTAACAAACGGTATAGCCCAGGGGTAGACTGCTGCCGGCATTATTGCCAGTTTGGTGCATGCATAATTTTGTGCAAATGTGCTTGCTTCATTTGCACACATGTGTGCAGTTCCCCATAAATAGGTCTGTGCATGCGCAGAACATTTATAAATGAAAAAAAAACATGCCACGCCAACCGGGGACCCCGTTCGGATGCATGGCAGGCCTGGGACACTGCTGGTTCCAGCGACCCAGTTTGGCAAACTACTACCGCTTCGGCCAAACTGCTCCAAACCAGTAGGAACCCACCTCTGCTACAGACTAAATCTGGGGACTCTGGGAGTTGAGCATTTACATTCTAAAAAAGACTGTAGTTTAAAAATGACGGGGAGCTGATATGCTGCAAAGCTGAGATCATAAGCTTGCTTAGGAAGCAAATCGATTGGCCGTTTCATGCTGTCTTCTTTTCCAGTAAAAGCCGGGATCATGCAGGGGGAAGAGAAAGCCTCCTTCTAACTGGGGGTTCTAGTTAAACCTTTTCAGGCAGCAAAACCTATTTACGAAGGGAAAAACAACATGCCCACAATTTCTGATCGAGAGTTTTTCTGATGTCAGCTAAGTTGCGCAGCTAGGAACACAACCTTGCACAACCCATTCAAGTCTTAGGAGACCCTGATCAAAGCTGTGATGATACAAAACAAACTCCATTCAAATGTGCTCTTCCTCCTCTTTCCTCTCTTAGTGACTCAGGGGAGCCTTTCTCATTGTATAAACATTATTGCTCACTGGAATAATATTGTAATAACATTATTGCCCACTGGAATAACATTGTATAAACATTATTGCCCACTGGAATAACATTGTATAAACATTATTGCCCACTGGAATAACATTGTATAAACATTATTGCCCACTGGAATAACATTGTATAAACATTATTGCCCACTGGAATAACATTGTATAAACATTATTGCTCACTGGAATAACATTATAATAACATTATTGCCCACTGGAATAACATTGTATAAACATTATTGCTCACTGGAATAACATTGTATAAACATTATTGCCCACTGGAATAACATTGTATAAACATTATTGCCCACTGGAATAACATTGTATAAACATTATTGCCCACTGGAATAACATTGTATAAACATTATTGCCCACTGGAATAACATTGTATAAACATTATTGCCCACTGGAATAACATTGTATAAACATTATTGCTCACTGGAATAACATTATAATAACATTATTGCCCACTGGAATAACATTGTATAAACATTATTGCTCACTGGAATAACATTGTATAAACATTATTGTCCACTGGAATAACATTGTATAAACATTATTGCCCACTGGAATAACATTGTGATAACATTATTGCCCACTGGAATAACATTATAATAACACTATTGTCCACTGGAATAACATTGTATTAACACTATTGTCCACTGGAATAACATTGTAATAACATTATTGCCCACTGGAATAACATTGTATTAACAGTATTGTCCACTGGAATAACATTGTAATAACATTATTGCCCACTGGAATAACATTGTATTAACAGTATTGTCCACTGGAATAACATTATAATAACATTATTGTCCACTGGAATAACATTGTATTAACAGTATTGTCCACTGGAATAACATTATAATAACACTATTGTCCACTGGAATAACATTGTAATAACTTTATTGCCCACTGTAATAACACTGCCAAAAAGGCATTAACTGTTGTTAATCTAATCTTGCGTAGCTTCTTCTCTGGTAATATTGTACTGCTAAAAATAACATTTCATAGTGTAAATATTGTAATCTGGTAATACTGTACTGCATACAAAACATTTGCTAGGCCAATTCTCAAATACAGCTCATCTGTCTGGAACTCGCACTGCATATCGGACATTAACACAAGCGAGTCCAGAGATACTTCACGAGAAGAGTCCTCCGCTCCTCTGCTCCCAGCAGATTCCCTGATGCCACCAGACATAACATTTTGGGCTTAGACAATTTAGAACTTTGCTGCCTTCAGTCGGATCTAAGCGTAGTACATAAAATTATCTACTTATCTCTCAATGACTACTTCAGTTTCAACCACAACAATACACGAGCACACAATAGATACAAACTCAAGGTAAAACGCTCCAAACTCGATTGCAGAAAATACGACTTCAGCAACAGAGTTATGAATGCCTGGAATGCTCTACCCAACTCTTTTGTTACATCCTCAAACCCCCAAAACGTTAACCTTAGACTGTCTACTGTCGGCCTCACCCCATTTCTAAGAGGTCTGTAAGGGGCATGCATAAGCGCACCAGCACGCCTCATATATATTCATATTCATTTCATGTATTTATAATCATATTTATACTTACATACTGTATGTTATGTAATATATGCTTGACGAAATAAATAAAATCTATATAAATAAAAATGTAACAAGATCGCTTCCAAATTTTCCCACAACGTTCCTTTCAAATACGGCACCAATGATATAAATATATATATAGATTGTGTAGATGTCACATCTGTGCCAGGTACACACAACGGAAATGTAAAAAATTGTTAAAAAGGTAGGTAGATGGATACAGAGAGAGCAGTGGGCCACAGGTATTATGTCATCCTTTATGACATAAAATACTCTGTCCATAAGATAGGTAGGTAGGTAGGCAGCTATAGGATAATAATAATAATAATAAATTGGGATTTATTAACCGCACCCTCTCCCCACAGGGACCCGGGGCGGTGCACAGGCATAATTAAAAACAATATACAATAATACAAATATTTCTTAAAATCGAATTAAATAAATCTACCCGTGCTAAAAACATAAATTAAAAACCCATTTAAAATTTATAATTAAAAGACAGAGAGAACTATTCAAGGCCGGCCAGTCGAAAGAGATGGGTCTTCAATTTTACACGGAAGGAGCGGAGGTCGGTGGTCGTTCTAATATCAGGGGGAAGGTCGTTCCAGAGGGCCGGGCCCGCCACAGAGAGCGCCCTTCCCCTGGGCGTCGCCCGCTGACAAAGTCTAGTGGACGGCACCCGGAGAAGCCCCTCTCTGTGGGAGCGAATCGGTCGTGAGGATGTGTGGGGCAGGATCCGATCTCGCAGATAGCTAGGTCCCGAGCCATGGAGCGCTTTGAAGATGATAACTAACACCTTGAAGCGCACCCGGAAGACGACAGGTAGCCAGTGCAGCTCGCGCAAGAGCGGTGTTACGTGGGCAAACCTAGAGGTGCCCATAATTGCTCGCGCGGCCGCATTCTGAACTAACTGAAGCCTCCGGGTGCACCTCAAGGGGAGCCCCATGTAGAGAGAGTTACAATAGTCCAGTCGGGATGTCACGAGGGCATGAGTGACTGTGCGAAGGGCGTCCCGATCCAATAGGGGGCGCAATTGGCGAACCAGGCGAACCTGGTAAAACGCCCTCCTGGCCACGGCTGTCACTTGCTCTTCCATAGACAGCCGGGTATCCAGGAGGACACCCAAATTGCGCGCCCCATCCACAGGGGCAAGATGTTCGCCCCCTATGGCCAGCGTTGGAGAAAGCTGGTTGAATCGGGCAGCCGGAAACCACAGCCACTCGGTCTTGGTCGGGTTGAGCCTAAGTCCGTTACTTCCCATCCAGATCCGCACGGCTTCCAGGCACTGGCACATCACCGCTACGGCATCGTTGGGGTGGTTTGGGGTAGATATGTACAGCTGGGTGTCATCAGCGTACAGATGGTACTCTACCCCAAAACCACGGATGATCTCACCCAACGGCTTCATATATGCATTAAACAGGAGAGGCGAGAGGACCGACCCCTGAGGCACCCCGCATGTGAGGGGTCTCGGGGTCGACCTCTGCTCTCCTGCCCGCACAAATTGCGATCGGCCAGAGAGGTAGGAGGAGAACCACCGCAAAACAGTGCCTCCCACCCCCAACCCCCCCAGCCGATGCAATAGGATACCATGGTCGATGGTATCGAAGGCCGCTGAGAGGTCTAATAGGACCAGGATGGAGGAACATCCCCCATCTCTGGCCCTCCAGAGATCATCTACCAACGCGACCAATGCCGTCTCGGTGCTATGCCCGGGCCGAAAGCCGGACTGGCGCGGATCTAGATAGTCAACTTCCTCCAGGTGACGGGGAAACTGTTGTGCCACCACACTCTCAACAACCTTCGCCAAGAAGGGAAGGTTGGAGACTGGACGGTAGTTGTTCAAAATAGCTGGGTCCAAAGAGGGCTTCTTGAGGAGGGGCCTCACCATAGCCTCTTTTAGGGAGGCAGGCAAGGAACCCTCACTCAAGGATGCGTTGATAACCTCTTGGAGCCAGCCTCGTGTCACCTCCCAGGATGCCAGTACAAGCCAGGAGGGGCACGGGTCCAATGAACATGTGGTGGCTCGCAGTCGCCCACGTAACCTGTCCATATCCTCGGAAGTAACGGGGTCAAACTCCTCCCAAACAAGATCTCCCTCGTGGCATCCCACTGGGCCATGAATGGGGGCTAGCTAGAGGGCTAGAATGGGGATAGAGAGAGGGAGGGAGAAATGCAGTAGGTAGGTAGGTAGGAAGGAAGGTAGGTAGGTAGGGGGATAGAGAGAGGGAGGAAGGAATACAATAGGTAGGTAGGTAGGTAGGTAGGTAGGTAGGTAGGTAGGTAGGAAGGAAGGAAGGAAGGAAGGAAGGAAGGTAGGGGGATAGAGAGAGGGAGGGAGGAATACAATAGGTAGGTAGGTAGGTAGGTAGGTAGGTAGGTAGGTAGAGGGATAGAGAGGGAGAGGGAGAAATACAGTAGGTAGGTAGGAAGGTAGGTAGGAAGGAAGGTAGGTAGGTGAATAGAGAGAGAGGGAGGGAGAGGGAGAAATACAGTAGGTAGGAAGGTAGGTAGGAGGAAGGGAGCTAGGGGGGATAGAGGGAGGGAGGAATACGGTAGGTAGGTAGGTAGGTAGGTAGGTAGGTAGGTAGGTAGGTAGGTAGGTAGGTAGGTGAATAGAGAGAGAGAGAGGGAGGGAGAAATACAGTAGGTAGGTAGGTTGGGGGTTATACGGTGGTTGTGTGTATGTGTTTGTGTGTGCAGGTGTAGATCTACACACAGATTGGTTGGCCATTTAACCAGACTGGGCCACAGCAACTAGCCGGGAACGGCTAGTAAAATAATAAATAAAAAATGTCACATCTGTTATCATGTCATGCTGGCAAGGGAATTCCGGGAGTTGAAGTCCAGACATCTTAAAGATGCCAAGGTTGGATAAAAAACCCAGCTCTACATCCTTGCATGCATAGAAATGTTCCTGTGTAGTGATCTTATATTGCGCCCTTCATGAATTCCCAAATAGAAATTCCTTTCAACTTGTTTTTCAGACTGTAAAATGTGGGCAGCGGGGAGTCTTCGGAAGAACAGCAGAGCAATTTTCTGCTGCCCAAGCATCTGCAGAGTGCAAGTGTTAAAATGAATAGAATAGTGGCCTAGAGCAGGGGTCTCCAACCTTTGCAACTTTAAGTCTGAAGGACTTCAGCTCCCAGAATTCTCCAGCCAGCAAAACTGTTGCTGGCTGGAGAATTCTGGGAGCTGAAGTCCTTCAGACTTAAAGTTGCAAAGGTTGGAGATCCCTGGCCTAGAGGTGGAGCTCTCGCCTCCCAATCAGGAGGTTGTGAGTTCGATCCTAGGTAGAGGCAGATGTAGGGTCTCCTGCTTGGGCAGGGGGTTGGACTAGATGACCAGCAAGGTCCCTTCCAACTCTGTTAATCTGTTATATGACTAGAGTTGGAAGGGACCTTGGAGATGTTCTAGACTAGCCTACATTCTGCTGCCACCCAAGTTCAACCCCCTCCCCAAAAAGTCATTTGAAAGCCAATTTCAAGCACTTTGGGAAAAAGAGCAGGAATCTATTTCCCACAATGAGACGAAAGAATTGCAGTTAAGTGAACGAAAATATTTTTTTTTAAGCCAAAAGACAGCACTGCACATGCTTTCCTCCTGCCTACGGCGCCATCCAGTGGGCGAAAAGTTGAGTGCCATTTTCATTTCAACTGCAGCCTTCTTTTTTGAATATCACAGTCATCACAGGAATGGAAAATGACTCTGCATAATTTCCTAATCAAAGTCATAATATCGATGGAAGATGCCTCTGTATAATTTCCAACATAGTCCCTTGCCTAGATCAGAGCACCCAATCACACCCTTTAGATGTTGCTAGAACAAATGTAGCTTGCTTTTTATTTATTAAATATCAGGAAACATTTTTAAAAGTTAAGTAGCAAAATGGGGAAAAGAAGAGAAAGGGAGAAGATACAGAGACAGAGGAGAGAAAGGAGAGAGAGGCAGAGAGAGGGACAAAGGAAAGAAAGGGAAGAGAGAGAGAGAGAGAGAGACTACTTGACCTGAAATGCACTACCTGACTCTGGTTTCTTCCCCAAACCCCCAAAAACTTAAATCTCAAACTATCTACTGTCAACCTCACCCCATTCCTAAGAGGTCATTAAGGGGGTGTGCCATATGCTCACCAAAGTGCCTACCGTCCCTGTCCTATCGTCCCCACTTATTCGTATCTATTTCATGTATTCATAATCATGATTATACTTACATCTGTTGTCTTATGCATGCTTGACAAAATAAATAAAATAAATAGTATTGCATTCTTTTGATGAGATCGGAAAAAATATTGCTGTGTGTCATCAGACTACTGATAGCTTTCTGCACCAAGCTTACTAATTCAACCAACAGATTGACTGGGGGATCTAGTTTGCTTTTCAACTTTTCTTTCCTTGTAAAAGTAGTCTTGGTTTGGATTTATTCCTTTGAATGATTCTAATCAAACGTCTGATTTCAATAAATAAACAAATCACATTATAACCACTGTTAATAACTTCATTAAGAATTTATATAGAGCTTCCTTTATTGTCCTCCACATTTGTACCTGTGCATTTTCATTTTGCTACTTATACTCAGATAGGGATGCTAACCGTCTCTGAGGAATTTAGCTCATTTAGACTTCTTAGCCAATTTCTTGAAAATGCCAACATGAATCAAAATTAAAATCCCGAGTTTGAACAATTAATCAGTGGAATAACTTTCCTCCAGAAGTGGGTGCTTCCAATGCTGGAGGTTTTTAAGAAGAGATGTCCAATCTCTTCTTAAAAACCTCCAGTATTGGAGCACTCAAAACCATTTGTCTGAAATGGTTTAGGTCTCCTGCTTCAATAGGGGTTGGACTAGAGGACCTCTAAGGTTCCTTCCAACTCTGTTATAAGAGGGATGTGTGAGAAGATCGACTAAGGGTTTATCAGCGGCTGAATTTCACAATTAAGATCCAGTTGTTGGTAACACAGCCTCTCAAATTATTTGTAATCTAAAATCAAAGCATTAGGGGGCAGCATTGAACCAAGAATCAAACCAATTTTACTTGGGAGAACCAAAAGGATATGATTTCAATATGTACCCTTGGCCACCTTTTATCTTCAAATCAGGGTGTGTAAAGATCTCAAAAGTATATTGTCGATGCACACTATCTCCAGTCTCCACAATTATAATGCCATAGCTATATTGTGAACATTATAGAAAAATATACAATTGTGAAGTCTTAGTCTATGGAGATTCTCAGTCATCCAAGTCATGGTGGTCCCAAAGGTGCTTTTTCAAGAGGCAACTGGACTAGCTGGTTTTACTTTGAAGACACAATACAATACAATAGCAGAGTTGGAAGGGACCTTGGAGGTCATCTAGTCCAACCCCCTGCCCAAGCAGGAAGCCCTATACCGTTTCAGACAAATAGCTATCCAACATCTTCTTAAAGACTCTCAGTGTTGGGGCATTCACAACTTCTGGAGGCAACTTCTGTTCCACTGATGAATTGTTCTCACTGCCAGGAAACTTCTCCTCAGTTCTAAGTTGCTTCTCTCCTTGATTAGTTTCCACCCATTGCTTCTTGTTCTGCCCTCAGGTGCTTTGGAGAATAGTTTGACTTTTTGCTTCTCATCCAAGAAGCTTCTTCAGCTCTGACTGGATGGAAGGACTTACATTCCTTGCAGACAGCTGATCATTTGCATTCTTTTCATAAACTTAATAAACGCATGGCACAACATAGGAGAACAAACTCATCAGGACAAGATTCAGCAGTCTATCTGCATTTAAAAGACCCAGCTGGGTGACTTTGGGCCAATCACCAGGAGACTGTGAGTTTTAGTCTCTCCTTAGGCATGAAAGCTGGCTGGGTAGCTTTGGGCCAATCAACAGGAGATGGTGAGTTCTAGTCCTGCCTTAGACAAGAAAGACAACTGGATGACTTTGGGACAATCACTAGGAGATGGTGAGTTCTAGTCCTGCTCTAGATACAAAACCAGCAGGGTGACCTCAGGCTAGTCCCTCTTTTCCAGACCTAGGAAGCAAGCAAGAACAAACCACTTTTGAAAAACCTTGCCATGGAACTTGTCCAGAGAGTCTCAGAATTGGTCATGACTGTATTCTCACGCTCACAAGGAATGGCACGAAATGGAACATCAGACGTTGACTGTGGTCTGTTTCCCTTGGTATGGCGAGGTTCAAACATCTCCCACACCCAACCTAATAATCTGTCCCTACAGAGACATGCATTGAATCACACTGTCTTCATTTGCATTGTCCTCATTCCTGATTACTCATCCCACCACAGTCTAAGAGCTGAGGTTTTTACCTTTGAAGTCTCTGTCTGGTGAAGATCACAATCCTGTCAGAGTTGAAACTAGACTCGATTAAGGCCTTTCTTTGCCCCCAAAATACTTTAGAAGTGCCTGTCCCAAAGCTGTTTTTGCAAACCACAGCTGGACTTGGTTTTCCCCCTCAAAGATGTTTCACTTCTCTTCCAAGATGTTTCTTCAGTTCTGACAGAATGGTGGGAAAATGAAAGACTTCCTCTGGGTCATAGTGGGGGCATAAGTCACAGTGAGGACAATTAACTGGTGGAAGAGCTTGCCTTCAGAACTTGTGGGTGCTCCATCACTGGAGGGTTTTAAGAAGAGACTGGGCAATCATTTGTCTGAAATGGTAGAAGACCTCCAAGGCTTCTTCAAGCCAAAAAAGCCAATGCAATCCTAAATTGCATTAACAGATGGATACAATCAAGATCAAGTGAGATTCTAATTCCACTTTATAAAACCTTAGTAAGACCACACCTAGATTACTGCATCCAGTTTTGGTCACCATACTATAAAAAAGATGTTGAGACTCTGGAAAGAGTGCAGAAAAGAGCAATTAAGAGGATCAGGGGACTGGAGGCTAAAACATACGATGAACGGTTGCAGGAACTGGGCAAGGCTAGTCTAGTGAAGAGAAGAGATGGACCAGGAGAGACATGAGAGCAGCCTTCCAATATTTGAGGGGCTGCCCCAGAGAGGAAGGAGTCAAACTATTTTCCAAAGCACCTGAAGGCCAGACAAGGAATCATGGATGGAAACTGAACAAGGAGAGATTCAACCTGGAAATAAGGAGACATTTTCTGGCAGTGGAAACAATCAACCAGTGGAACAGAAGTTGCCTTCAGAAGTTGTGGGAGCTTCACCTCTGGAAGCTTTCAAGAAGAGACTGGATTGCCATTTGTCAGAAATGGTGTAGGGTCTCCTGCTTGAGCGGGGGAGGGGAGGATTGGAGTAGATGACCTATAAGGTCCCTTCCAACTCTGTTAATCTGTTATCTGTCTCTTCCAGCTCTATTCTAATTGATTGCATTCTGTTCTGATTCTGATTATTAGTGTATATTATTAGAAAGTAAACTATTTGTTTATTATTATTATCATCTCTGATAATAACAGAAATAAGTTCCATCTTATTTTTGTAAACTAAAAAGATGATGATTCCTGTATTCTATATAGATAAAGGCTAGGCTTGTAGTTTTACAAGACAGCAAAAAAATTCTATATTAGCTCACGATTGCATTGATGAAAGACCCTTCTTCAGCATTGCCTTGTTGCCTTCTACTTTTCTATTTTTTCCCCTTAATTTTCCTTTTTTACTTTGTATTCATCTTTTTTACCGAGCTCATTAAGAACTTTAATACAATTTTTTTTTTAAAAAACAGAAGTCTTCTCAATTCTGGCAGAAGCCATAGCTGCAGCTTAATAACAGAGTTTTACATGTACAAGCTCATATGTTCCAGCCAAACTTTGCCACTAACAATTTTGAGAGAGAAAAAAGTCTGAACGTTTAACCAAATAACATAATAACAGAGTTGGAAGGGGCCTTGGAAATCTTCTAGTAAAACCTCCTGCTCAGGCAGGAAACCCTAGACCACTTCAGACAAATGGATATCCAATCTCTTCTTTAAACCTTCCAGTGTTGGAGCATTCACAACTTCTGGAGGCAAGCTGTTCCACTGATTATTTGTTCTGTCAGGAAATTTCTCCTCAGTTCTAAGTTGCTTCCCTCCTTGATTAGTTTCCACCCATTGCTTCTTATTCTGCCCTCAGGTGCCTTGGAGAATAGCTTGACTCCCTCTTCTTTGTGGCAACCCCTGAGATATTGGAAGACTGCTATCATGTCTCCCCTAGTCCTTCTCTTCATCAAACTAAACATACCCAGTTCCTGCAACCGTTCTTCATATGTTTTAGCCTCCAGTCCCCTAATCATCTTTGCTGCTCTTCTCTGCACTCTTTCCAGAGTCTCCACATCTTTTTTCACATTGGAGAAAAGGACTTTTTTTGCAAGTTTTTGTTTTGACTCATCCATGCCATTTCCTCCTTCCTCTTTGTCATCTCCATCATCAACAACAAAACAATTAACACACACCGGCAATCCTCAACTTACTTATCACAATTGGGACCGGAATTTCCATTATAAATTGTTGCCGTCATAAGTGGAATCCTCCTGTGTTCAGACCCAATTTTACCACCATTTTTACAATGGTCCTAAAGTCATCACAGTCATTAAGCCAATTCCAGTTATTAAATGAATCCAGCTTCCTCAATGGTGGATTTTGGCCACCATTGCACCACCAAGAATCGTGATGGCACAGTGCTTAGAATGCAGTGTTGCAGGCTAAACTCTGCCCCCTGCCAGCAGTTCAATCCTGACTAGCTCAAGGTTGACTCAGCCTTCCATCTTCCAAGGTACGTAAAATGAGGACCCAGATATCTCTGTTAGGAGATTGAGAGTTGTGCAACAGAATTGCAGCAAGAGATATGTTGCTAGATATTCACTCTATTAGTCACAGTCACTGATGGTAAAAACAAGCAGACTTTTACTTGCAGTGGAAAATAAAGTAAAGTACTTCTTCACAAATACTGATAGTCTTGAATCAAAATACAGTCTATAACTCAAAACAGTTGGCTTACAGTTGCTCAATCCATGATTCTTCTTGCTTCTTTGCTTTTCGCTGATCTAATCCGACATTACAGATACCATTCAAAGATCAGCGTCTAACAGTGCTTCTGGCTTCCTCTTATGGCTGATTGAGGAAGCAGCAGCTAATCACATTCTACTGTATCAGTTAAAGTTACAGATACCAATTTCAATCATTTTATATATATATATATATATATATATATATATATATATATATATATATATATATATATGTGTGTGTGTGTGTGTGTGTGTGTGTGTGTGTGTGTGTGTGTGTGTAGGTCTTTGGTTGTTCGGGTTTTCTCCCGCGTAGAATTGGAAGTATCTTCATGACGTTTTGATGAAGTCTCATTCATCATCTTCAGGCTGGTGTTTCCGGCTTGGTGCTCCTGGAAGCACCAAGCCTTGGTGCTCCACTTCTTGGTGCTCCTGGAAGCACCAAGCCGGAAGCACCAGCCTGAAGATGATGAATGAGACTTCATCGAAACGTCGTGAAGATACTTCCAATTCTACGCGGGAGAAAACCCGAACAACCAAAGACCTACATACAAACACCCGCGAAAACCTCAGAAAACATATATATATATATATATGTTGTTATTTTTGGGCTGGAAAATGGCAAAAGAATCCTCACAAATTGCAATTGTGTGATTGCACGATGACCACTGCAACTGGTCATAAATATTGGAGTTGGCTTCGAAGGACCTGAATTGCGAATGTGTAACCAGGAGGTTGATGCCACAGTTTGTGACAGTTGTCGGTGCAAATATGGGTTGCAAGTGACATTTTCTGAGGCCTTTATAACTTTGAACGGGCCTTAACAGCCCTGGCGGTGCAGTGGTTAGAACGCAGTATTGCAGGCTGACTCTGCTCACTGCCAGCAGTTCGATCCTGACCGACTTAAGATTGACTCAGCTTTCCATCCTTCCGAGGTGGGTAAAATGAGGACCCAGATTGTTGGGGGCAAATAGGCTGGCTCTGTAAACTGCTTAGAGAGGGCTGTAAAAGCACTATGAAGCGGTATATAAGTCTTAAGTGCTATTGCTATTAAATGAATGGTGGTGTGTTCAGGTTGTAAGGACTACCTGTTTAGGCGTGTGTACAATTGGGTGTGGGTGCTCAAGACTGCACTTAACCCGTAACATCTTTAAGTGAAAGATGTGGGGCCCTGGTTAATTTACGGTTCAGCCTGGTTTTACTGACTTCCCACCCTTTGCATATTTTCAGTTGGAATTGTTTAGTTTGCTTCAATCACCGGGGTCCTGCAGGCTGGGAGCAACTTCATCTGGGAATTTGGTTTTTATTTTTGCAAGAATCAGCCTGCTCGCTTGGTTGACGGAACTGTAAATTGTTAACAAATCATAAATCTGGGGTATGAAATCACGTTCCATATCTTATATTCCAGGCTAGTATTTGGAACTTGTTTCCTACCGTAGCTTCTTAGAACATATTGCTTTGAATATGGCTGTTCTAATTTAAAAATTAGGAAACGTTTCCTGAAAGGAAGAACAGTTCAATAGTACAGATAATCTATAAGGGAAAAGGTAGATGTGTTTCTATCTATCTATCTATCTATCTATCTATCTATCTATCTATCTATCTATCTATCTATCTATCTATCTATCTATCTATCTATCTATCATCTATCTCTATCTCTCTATCTCTAATCTATCTATCTATCTCTCTCTCTCTCTCTCTCTGTCTCTCTATCTATCTATCTATCTATCTATCTATCTATCTATCTATCTATCTATCTATCATCTATCTTAAAACTTACAATAGCAACATTAGAAGGGACCTTGGAGGTCTTCTAGTCCAAACCCCAGCCTGGGCAGGAAACCCTATACTATTTCAGACAAATGGCTATCCAACATCTTCTTAAAGACTTCCAGTGTTGGAGCATTCACAACTTCTGTTCCACTGATGAATTGTTCTAACTGTCAGGAAATTTGTCTGTCTGTCTGTCTGTCTGTCTGCCTGCCTGCCTGCCTGCCTGCCTGCCTGCCTGCCTGCCTGCCTGCCTGCCTGCCTATCTATCTATCTATCTATCTATCTATCTATCTATCTATCTATCTATCTATCTATCTATCTATCATCTACCGTGTTCCCCGCAAAATAAGACAGCGTCTTATTTTCTTTTAACCCACAAAATATGGGTGGGACTTATTATCAGGGGAGGGCTTGTTGTTTTGGGTTGCCGGGCGGCTGCTCTCTTACGAGCGGGCTCCTGAAGAGCCGGGCACGGCCTCAAGGTTGAACAGCTGTGTAGCGCTGTCGCAGCAGCAACATAGCAGCCATGAAGTGACCACGCTCATGAGCGGCTGCCCAGGAACCCCCCTTTCCAGCCGGGCACAGCGCCATTCACTGACCTAGGGGTATCGCCTAGCCACAGGAGCACCTGTTCACTGCCCTCCGGCTCCCATGGCTTAGTGTCTTTGGAATGCCCCTAGGTCAGTGAATGGGGCTCTGCGTGGCTGGAGAGGGGGGTTGCACGAGCGGCTTTTCTGCTCCCCGCTTGCGCGACTCCCAGGCTCACAATTCCCTTGCCTAAATCTCCCTACAGAGCCAGGTCATCGCTGTTGCTGCCGCCGCATGGCTTTTTCTGCGACTTCCAAAGCATGAGGTAGGATGCGGAGTCCTCCAGCAGTTGCCACTCTGGGAGTACGCTCTATGGTTGTCGGCTGGGTATGTCTAAGTTGCATTAACAGACCTACCCTGTTCCTGCAACCGTTCTTCCTATGTTTTAGCCTCCAGTCCCCTCATCATCTTTGTTGCTCTTCTCTGCACTCTTTCTAGAGTCTCCACCTCTTTACGCAACAAACGTATCCAGGGTACTGAGTAACTCATCCTCAAGAATGGCAGGAATCTTTGAACCATCATTAATCATCAAATGGACCGGATTTGTACCACAAGCTAAAGTAGGCACACCATGAAGACAATCCAACCAAAAAGACCAGGAGAATCACAGCGTCACACGCATTTGCCGAGCAAGTGCACAATTGTGCATTTCTCCAGAACAGTGATACTGTTGATCATGGAAAGCTCACCTTCACCATCTTTAAAGCGCTCCATGGCACGGGTCCTAGCTACTTGTGAGACCGCCTCCTACCTCATACATCCCTTCGACCGATCCGCTCCCACAGAGAGGGCCTTCTCTGGGTACCGTCGGCTGGGCAATGCCGGCTGGCGACGCCCAGGAGAAGAACCTTCTCTGTGGCGGGCCCTGCCCTCTGGAACGAGCTACTCCCTGCTCTCAGGAACATCACGGACCTCCGCCTCTTCCGCCAACATCTAAAGACACACTTCTTCCATTTAGCTGGCCTGGCCGAATTTCCAAGACTATTTTATCGACTGATTTTAAATTAAACTAAAGTTTTAACAAATGGGTTTTAAACTGATTTTAGCACAGGGTATTGCTTAATTTAATAAGATTTTACTGATTGTTTATGATGTATTCTTCTTGTATATGTTTATATTTGTGCTCTTAATTTCCTTTGCACCGCCCCGAGTCCCATTTTGGGAGAGTGGCGCGGTATAAAAGTCTAATAAAATGAAAATGAAAAGAGTGGAAAAGAAACTGATCCATCCTAACAGTCAGCGCAAGTCAATTGCGCCTCTTTTCTAGAAGTACTTTGCAGAAGTCCAAGGGGGTCATAAAAATCGCAGACCAAGTTATAATCAGAGCACGTAAACATAGAGCAAGAAAGCCCTGGGGGAGCCCATTTTAAACACCCAAATCATTGCCTTGCTAAGGAATTCAAAGCTAAACAATTACAGCCATGAATTCAGGCATTTTATCTCTCTAATATATGTTTTTCTTTATACCATCAACCGGTTATTTTACTCTGGGTAAGTGCAAGGATGAGGAGAACAGGCCAATGGTTAAGGCTGTGACCGGAAAATCACATCCCAGACCTTGCAGAAACATAGAAGCAGGCTGGATGTTTGCCCAATGTTGGAAACCAAGTCATATTCCCCCAGATGAATTAGTGATTCAGAAAATTTTGGATTGTGCAGGAATGGACAAGTTAACACTAAAATTGAAGGACAAAGAAGAGTTTGAATATCATGACATTTGGACGAATTGGTACAAATGGTTGCAAAACAGGGATAAAATTAATTCAGCCGAGAAACACTAGAGAAATGTATAAAAGTGTAGATAAATGTATATAAATGTAGAAGCGAAATACGATGGATATGTGCAGGTATGATGACATAAAAACGATGAGATGATGGTTGTAAGATGTTGTGGAAGGAAAAAACAATAAAAAATCTTCTGTAAAAAAAAAAGTTTGGGGTTGCCCATCCAAATACTAATAAAGCCTAACCCTACTCAGCTTCCCAGTTGAGAGGAGAAGAAGGAGGAGGAGGAGGAGGAGGAGGAGGAGGAGGAGGAGGAGGAGGAGGAGGAGAAGGAGAAGAAGAAGAAGAAGAAGAAGAAGAAGAAGAAGAAGAAGAAGAAGAAGAAGAAGAAGAAGAAGAAGAAGAAGAAGAAGAAGAAGAAGAAGAAGAAGAAGAAGAAGAAGAAGAAGAAGAAGAAGAAGAAGGCTGGATAACTTTGAGTAGGTCACTTTCTCTCTCAAATGTAAAAATGGAAAAACATCAATATACCAAACTGCTAGGAGTGGGTTCCAGCTGCCGCTACTGCTGGAACTACTAGTTCACTCAGGGATTTACCCTGCGTGCTTGATGCATGGCACGCGTGCATGTGCAGTGCAATAAAAATTGCTCTGTGCATGCGCAGAAGGAAAAAAACAAAATGGCAGCACCATAGGCACTGCTGAGAGAACTAGTTTGGGGCCATGGCAGGCCTGGGTCACGGCCGATTCCAGCGACCCAGGCTGCCAAGTTACTACCGATTTGGCTAAACTGGTCCGAACTGGTAGGAATCCACCTCTGCAAACTGCACTGGGTCATGGTGTTCATAATACAGTGGTGGGTTTCTGCAGGCTCGCACCTACTCGCGAGAGCCGGTTGGTGAAATTTAGAGAACCGGTGAGAGGGGGTTCCACCGGCGTACCTGGAAGTAAATCTGGCCCACCACTGCCAGTGACCCAACAGGAAGGAAAGGAAAGGAAAGGAAGGAAGGAAGGTAGGAAGGAAGGAAGGAAGGAAAGAAAGAAAGAAAGAAAGAAAGAAAGAAAGAAAGAAAGAAAGAAAGAAAGAAAGAAAGAAAGAAAGAAAGAAAGAAAGAAAGAAAGAATTTATCATCACAAGTGAGTCCAAAATTTTGGTTGCTAAGCAAGAGCGTTGTTAAATGAGTTTCACCACATTTTAAAAGGTGGCCACTCCCACCCTGTCACATGACTGCCAAGCCACGCCCACAAAATAGGCCACACCTACAGAGTAGGTTCTAAAAAAATTTGAAACCCACCACTGTCGTAATAGTATGTGGAAATAACCTTGGGAGACAGGAGGAGGAGTTGGAGAATAGACAACCTTCAGAGAAAAGGTATCTCAGCCCACAGAAGGAAAAGGGGTGTGGGAAGCATCACAGAATTGACCCTCCCTAATATGCTGGAAGGGGTGCAGTGACTCAGGGGTGAAAGGCAGGGAGCTTATCAGCTGGAAAGCTGACAGCCCGGGTTTGAAACCTGAGCACGGTGCAATGGAGTGAACTCCTGTTCCTTGCCCCAGCTCCTGCCCATCTAGCAGTTTGAAAACACGGAAATGAGAGTAGATGAATAGGTACCACTTTGGTGGGAAGGTAACAGCATCCTGTGTGCCTTTGGTGTACGGCCAGGCTGGCCACACGCCCATGGAAAATGTCTTCGGACAATGCTAGCTCCCTTGGCCAAGAAATGGAGATGAGAGATGAGATGAGATGGTGTCCCTAGAGTCGGACACAACTGGACAGGGAAACCTTCGCCTTCACTTTTAGTTTTCTAGAAAGTGAAGGTGAGGGTAGGGAGAAACGCTTTCAGATTTGCAAGATGCTGTAACTGTAACTTTATCATAAAGGTAGAGGTAGAACTCATGGTTGGTGCACCTTGTCTGGTCTGACAAGGTTGATCAGAACCTTGAATGAATTCTGCAGTGAATTGATTCAGATTGATCCTCCCTCCCTCCTTCCCTCCTTCCCTCCCTCCTTTCCTTCCTTCCTTCCTTCCTCCCTCCCTTCTTCCTTCCTTCCTTCCTCATTCTCTCCTTCCTTCCCTTCCTTCCTCCTTCCTTCCTTCCCTTCCTTCCTCCCTTCCTTCCTTCCACCCTCCCTTCTTCCTTCCTTCCTTTCCTCCTTCCTTCCATTCCTTCCTTCCACCCCCCCCTTCTTCCTTCCTTCCTTCCTTCCTTCCTTCCTCCCTCCTCCTCCTCCTCCCTCCCTCCCTCCCTCCCTCCCTTCCTTCCTTCATCTTCCTTGTTCTCTTTCTTAATTTCTTTCTTTCTTTCCAGCTATCTTTCTCCTTCCTTCCTTCCTTCCTTATTTTGTCATTTGAACCTTCCACGTGGGCTGATCTGCATGAATGGTTGATAGCCACTTAGAAGTCATGGGCCACCATCTCTTCCTGCCAATGACATCCAAAAGTTCAGGATACTGCAGTTACAAAATCTTATCTTCTTTAGCTACTCAGCTTCCAAACGAGGCAACCCCTGATTTAAAAGCCTCAGCTTAAAAACGTCTGCTGAATTTTTTCCTTAACTTTGATTTCCTTTCAGCAAGCTTTCCAACCAAGCCCCCTTTCAATGGGTCACTTTCTGAGCTGAGTTCTGGAACTCTGCTGGGATCAGCCTACAGGAAATCAGGAATTTTATGGCCCTAATTGTTTTGCCGCATGGGAAAGCAGTCTTCCTTTTGGGCACCTCTAACTTTGCATCAGTCTCTTTCTCCCAAACTTGCATTTTCCAGGGCGCCTCATCCCAACAGTTACTGCTGCATGTCACGTCTTCCAAGTTACTGATTCATCCCTCAGCAGTCATAAAATATCCTGACTCCCCTGTTCTTTGAGATGCTGATCTATCTCTCCGTAAATATCTCAATATCTGTAAATATTCCAATATCTCAGAGGCTACCACAAAGAAGAGGGAGTCAAACTATTCTCCAAAGCACCTGAGGGCAGAACAAGAAGCAATGGGTGGAAACTAATCAAGGAGAGAAGCAACTGAGAACTGAGGAGAAATTTCCTGACAGTGAGAACAATTAACCAGTGGAACAGCTTGCCTCCAGAAGTTGTGAATGCCCCAACACTGCAAGTCTTCAAGAAGAGATTGGACAACCATTTGTCTGAAATGGTATATGGTTTCCTGCTTGGACTAAAAGACTTCAAGGTCCCTTCCAACTCTATTATTCTATTCTAAATATCTCTTTTGGCCTTGGTCTCCCAGCCAAGCAGTCCCACATTTATTTTCAAGACCAGAAGCTCTACCTGGGGTCATCAAGATGGAATGGTTCCTTGTGTCTAGCCTCATTCTCTTCTCCAGGTTCTCCCCCCCCCCAACCATCCAGCCCGTTACTCAAATCTGCAATTGTTCCACTGGGTCAAACAGTTGGATAACTTCCATGCAGACATTGTACTTCAAGGTCTCCATCCCTCACCTGATCACCTTGTCAGTAATCAGAATAACAAAGTTGGAAGGGATCTTGGAGGTCTTCCAGTCCAAACGTCCTGCTCAAGCGGGAGACCCTCTATCACTTCAAGCAAATGGTTGTCCGAACTCCTCTTTAAAATCCTCCACTGATGGAGCACTCACAACTTCTGAAGGCAACTCATTCCACTGGTTATTGGTTCTCCTTCTCATCGTCAGGGGGAAACAAAATCCTTCTCAGTCCTAGATTAGTTCTCTTCTTGATTAGTTTCCATCCCTTGTTTCATCTCCTGCCTTTGGGTACTTTGGAGAATAGGTTGACCCCTTCTTCTTGGTGGAAGCCCCTCAAATATTGGGACACCGCTATTATCTCCTCCTAGTCCTTCTTTGCACTAGACAAGACGTACCCAATTCCTGCCACCGTTCTTCACACATTTTAGCCTCCAGCCCTGTCATCATCTTTGCCGCTCTTCTCTGCGCTCTTTCCAGACATCTGATGGGAACCAAAACTAGATGCAATATTCCGCTCTGTGTCTTACCAAGGCATTACAAAGCGATAATCTCTTTTCCTCCACTGTGATTTTCCTCAGTCTTGCAGTTAGCTAAATGCCTGGAGAAAGTTCCTTTCCCCCCCCCCCCCACTCCTCCCCTCTTCAATCTTTTGCAATGAGCTTTCTTCTCTCGCCGTTCTCCTGAGTTGCCAAGCCAAACGAAGGCGGGGTACTTACCTGCAAAGTGCTGCTGGTTACTAAAAGCCAAGGCAGAAGCCACCTCATCACTGGAAGCCAGGGTGAAAGACATGGATTGAACCCAGAGCTTGGACATCCAAGTCCCTTTGCGGAGCCCAGCTACCAGCCGCTGAGTTGACAGGAGATGGGAGTTGATTCTCGTTGACTCTGGGGAAGCTTTATTAAAGACAGATCTGACGTCAGGTTGGACGGCTGCATATTTTCTTCGGGAATAACTTTTCCTGCCTCCTCTTTTTCTTCCCCTCTCTCCCTTTCATTTGGGTGACTCATCCCCACCTCCAGCTCTCTCGCTGTATTGCCTTCTTCTGCCAGGAATTTCTTAAAGGAAAATTCACCACATATCATCAGCGCAAGACACTGTAATTTTAACACCCCACTCCTGCCGCTCAGAGTTTCGCTTATAATTATATTTATTTATGACTTGGCCCCCTGAAGACGAGGTGGGCTGGATGGGAGGGAAATGAAAGGATTTTCTCAGGAAGGGGTGAGTGCAAAATTAAAGGGGGTCATCATTTCCAAGGTGGGCCCCCCCACCAGAGGAACAGATCCCTGTCCTTCTCTCGCCAAAATGTTTAAACGTCTGACAAAATTGGTTTAAAGGCGAGTCCAGCTTTCCTGTGTCTTCAAGCAATGTTTTTGGCATAATACATAAGTGGTTTTCTTTTCAAAGACTTCCAATAAAACTTGTATGTACACATCCACACATTAAAAAAACAAACCCCAGAGTTTGGATTGCATCATCCACCCCTATCAGGGATGGGAGCTGTTGTGGCCCAGCCGGCTTCCGGATGAGCTGCTGATAGACTCCTCTAGAGAGGAATCCTATGAGTCTGCTCTGGAGGAGGAGGGCGACCTTGAGAGAGCAGAGAACTGAAAAAAGGAGGCTCCAATTGCATCAGAAGCGAACTCGAAGGATTTGAATTAGTCCCAGCTGCCTAATGACTGGCCCCTCCCAAGAGGGTTTAAAAGGAAATCTTTGCTAAGGAAGTCCTTGCAGAGAACAACGTTGGATTTCTAGGTTCGTGTTTATTCGTGT
Source organism: Rhabdophis nuchalis (assembly GCA_039707465.1). NCBI lineage: Eukaryota > Metazoa > Chordata > Lepidosauria > Squamata > Natricidae > Rhabdophis > Rhabdophis nuchalis. The sequence goes on along the minus strand of CM077645.1, from coordinate 213,331,514 downwards.
TGATTTTCAGGTTCGTGTTGAGTCGAGTTAGGAAGCTTCGTATCTGTTCAGAGTCATTCAGGCAAGCAGCCAAGAGAGTTAGTGGCAGGCAGCCAGTCTTGTGTTGGTTGGAGTAAGGGGGGTCAGAACAGGTAGCTGCCAGCATTACTGCCAGCTCGCTTTGCTTGCACTTTGCGTGCGTGCACATGCGGTTGTCTGTAAATTGTTTTGCGCATGAGCAGAACATTATGAAAGGACTAAAAAACATGCCAGCAACAGCATTGAGCAACCAGAGAACTGGTTCAGGGGCATGGCCAGCCTGTTGTCCCTACCAGTTTGACGACCCAGTTGCAATTTACACTACCGGCTCACTTGAACCAGTGCGAACTGGTAGCAACCCACCTGTGACCTCATTTTGAAATGTTTTATCATATCCTATGAATATCATTCACTTAGAAGACAGAATCATAGGGCTGGAAAGGATCTTAGAGATCTTCTAGTCCAACCTTTTTCTCATGGCAGGAGACGTGGCTTATACCATCTCAGTCAAATGGTTGTCCCAACTGTTTTTGAAAACTTCCAATAATGGAGGCACCCACAATTCCGCAATTCAATTAATTTAACATTCCACAATTTAGCATTCCACAATTCCATTAATTTAGATTGGAGAAGCTAGTTGGAAAGTTGAAAAGATAAGAAACATGAGAAGATGAGAAAGACGAGAAGGATAATATTAATATAGTCCTACTACATGATTATATATCCTTAGGTGTAAGACCTAATGCTGGGAAAGACGGAGGGCAAAAGAAGAATGGGACGACAGAGAATGAGGTGGCTGGATGGAATCACCGAAGCAGCAGGCGTGAGCTTAAATGGACTCCAGAGGGTGGTAGAGGACAGGAAGGCCTGGAGCAACGTTGTCCATGGGGTCACGATGGGTGAGACACAACTTCGCAACTAACAAAAAACAACAACAAGGTGTAAGACAGTGCTGTGAGAATTAGATGTTCAGCAGAGTGATGGCATGGGTATAGGGAGCACTCTATGTATCTAGTTGTTTTGGCATGTGATGCCCTATACCAGGGGTCTGCAAAGTCAGCTCTTTTAAGGCTGGTGGACTTCAACTCCCAGAATTCCCCAGCCAGCTATGCTGGCTGGGGAACTCTGGGAGTTGAAGTCCACCAGTCTTAAAAGAGCCGACTTTGCAGACCCCTGCCCTATACCAACGTCCTGAGGGGAGAGGTTGATACAGTTTATGTCCAGGATGTGAAGGGTCTGTAGATATTTTCTCAGCCCTCTTTCTGTTTTTGCAGTATACAAGTCCTCAGTGGAAGGCAGGCTGGTTGCAATTGTATTTTGCAATTGTATTTTCTGTAGTCGTAACTATCTGCATAAGTACTATATCTGTCCTGTTTGGCTGCTGTACCAAACCAGACAGATATAGGGGTACAAATGACAGACTACATAATTCCTCTGTAGAACTTTAGGAAATTGATTATCTGGACCCGCGCCAGTCCAGCTTCCGGCCCGGGCACAGCACCGAGACGACATTGGTCACATTGGTGGATGATCTCTGGAGGGCCAGAGATGGGGGTTCTTCCTCCATCCTGGTCCTATTAGACCTCTCAGCGGCTTTTGATACCATCGACCATGGTATCCTATTGCATCGGCTGGAGGGGTTGGGGGTGAGGGGCACCGTGTTACGGTGGTTCTCCTCCTACCTCTCCGGTCGATCGCAATTTGTGTTGGCAGGAGGGCAGAGATCGACCTCGAGACCCCTCACTTGTGGGGTGCCTCAGGGGTCGGTCCTCTCGCCACTCCTGTTCAACACATATATGAAGCCGCTGGGTGAGATCATCCGTGGTTTTGGGGTAGAGTACCACCTCTCTGTTGATGATAAGCAGCTGTATATATCTACCCCAAACCACCCCAACGATGCCGTAGAGGTGATGTGCCAGTGCCTGGAAGCCGTGCGGGCCTGGATGGGAAGGAACAGACTCAGAGTCAACCCGTCCAAGACTGAGTGGCTGTGGTTTCCGGCATCCCGGTACAACCAGTTGACTCCATCACTGGCCATAGGGGATGAACATCTAACCCCTGTGGATGGGGCACGCAACTTGGGCGTCCTCCTTGATACACAGCTGTCCATGGAAGATCAAGTGACGGCCGTGGCCAGGAGGGCGTTTTACCAGGTCCGCCTGGTCCGCCAGTTGCATCCCCTATTGGACCGGGGTGCCCTCTGCACAGTCACTCATGCCCTCGAGACATCCCGACTGGACTACTGCAATGCTCTCTACATGGGGCTCCCCTTGAGGTGCACCCGAAGGCTTCAGCTTGTCCAGAATGCAGCCGCGCGGGCAGTTATGGGAACTTCTAGGTTTTCCCATGTAACACCGCTCCTGCGCGAGCTGCATTGGCTGCCTGTCGTCTTTCGGGTGCACTTCAAGGTGCTGGTTATCATCTTCAAAGCGCTCCATGGCACGGGACCTAGCTATCTGCGGGATCGCATCCTGCCCCATACATCCCTGCGGACGATTTGGTCCCACAGAGAGAGACTTCTCCAGGTGCCGTCCACTAGGCTATGCCAGCGAGCGACGCCCAGGGGAAGGGCCTTCTCTGTGGCGGGCCCGACCCTCTGGAATGACCTTCCCCCCGATATTAGAACAACCACGGACCTCCGCTCCTTCCGACAAAAATTAAAAACACACTTCTTCTGCTTGGCCGGCCTAGGGTAATTAAACTGTTTTTAGGGGTCTTTTAGGGTTTAGTTTTAGTTTTATATGGGTTTTAGCGCAGGGTGAGTTTAATTCGTTTTAATATTGTATTTGTTTGTGGTTTTAATTGTATTTTTAATTCCCTGTGCCCCGCCTCGAGTCCCTTCGGGGAGAGAGAGCGGGTTATAAATTATTATTATTATTATTATTATTATTATTATTATTATTATTATTATTATTATTATTATTATTATTATTATTATTATTATTATTAACTGTATCGGCAGATCCTTGGTCAATCTGAGCCTTGGGAAATCTGAGTTCCCAGAAGTAGCCATTTTGTGATTGTACCTCAGTGGGGTTACTATTTCATTACATTGTGTTGCTTTCGGTTCTTGGCTGCTGTTTTGCTTCTGAATTATTTCTTTTGAATTGTAAGTTTGCTTTCTGTGTGGAACATTTTGTCCTGTGGTTTTCATTTGGATTCTGTCCAGAGTTGCTGGGTGGCCATATAAATTTAAGTAAGTAAATGGGTCCAAGCAAATGATGATGCTTAGCTGTCTTCTCCTTATAAGTAGGGCTAATTCTTCCTCGCCATGTTCACCTTATCCAATCCTGAAGCCTATCACTGGAGAGACAGATTTCAAGGTTAATGGTGGAGGCGATCAGCATTATCCAAGTCTCACCTTTCAGATTCATAACCAGCTTGGATAATACTGGCTGAGCAAAATGGAAATGTTGATCTAGCACAGGGGTCGGCAATCTGCAGCTCTGGAGCCACGTGTGGCTCTTTCATCCCTCTGTTGCAGCTCCCTGTCACTGGTTGACTCCATAATTAATAGGGCTTTGGTTAGGACAGGTAGAGGATCAAAGAGGCTACACTATGAGGAGACTCTATGGTGGGGGGGAAACCAAACTTCCAGACAGCAGAGGAAAAAGGATGCCATGCTAGGTGAAGACTCTATGGTGGAGGAACTGGACTTTTGGTCAGCAGAGGAAAAAGGATGCCATGCTAGGTGAAGACTCTATGGTGGGGGAAACCAGACTTCCAGTCGGCTCCAGTATTGAATGGGGGGCTTCCGGTTAGGACCTTTATGGCTCTTTGAGTGTTTAAGGTTGCTGACCACTGGTCTAGCACATCTGGTCAACAGAAGGTTGGGGAATAACAGAATAACAGAGTTGGAAGGGGCCTTGGAGGTCTTTTAGTCCAACCCTCTGCACAAGCAGGAGACCTTATACCATTCCAGAGAAGTGGCTGTCCAGTCTTTTCTTAAAAACCTCCAGTGACAAAGCACCTACAAGTTCTGAAGTCAAGCTATTCCACTGGTTAATTGTTTTCAATTTTCCGCTAGGAAAATTACCATTAGTTCTAGGTTGCTTCTCTGCTTGATTAGTTTCCTTCCATTTTCCATTGCTAGGTAGCATCAGTGCTAGAAAGGAGTGGGTTTGTTCTCTATTTATATAAAGTGTATAAACTCCCTTCAACACTGACAAAGCAAGCCACATGTACATAAAGAGCAATGCCCACTCCCTTCTAGCACTGATGGTGTTACCTAGTTGGGTAATGAAATGTCTGCAAGAAAATCATGAAGCTCAGAACACCAAGGCTTCCAACTTCTAAAGGCAAGCTAATCCACTGGTTAATTGTTTGCACTGTTAGGAAATTTCTCTTTTGTTCTATGTTGCTTCTCTCCTTCATTAGTTTCCATCCATTGTTTCTTCCCTTGCCTTCTGGTCTGAGATATTGGAAGACTGCTATCATGTATCTCCTAGTCCTTCTTTCTATAAAACTAGACATACCCAGTTCCTGAAACCGTTCTTCCTATGTTTTAACCCCAGTCCCCTAATCACCTTTGTTGCTCTTCTCTGCACTCTTTCTAGAGTTTCCACATCTTTTTTACATCGTGGTGACCAAAACTGAATGAAGTATTCCAAGTGTGGCCTTATGAAGGAATTATAAAGTGGTACTAACACTTCACGTGATCTTGATTCTATCCTTCTGTTAATGCAACATTAGATTGTGTTGGCTTTTGTGGCTGTTGCCACACACCGCTGGCTTACATTTAAGTGATTGTCCACTAGGACTCCAAGATCCCTTTCACAGTTACTGCTATCAAGCCAGGTTTTGTTAAAATATGCATGAGTGGGAGAGACATGGGAACAAGGTCAGCCAATGAATAGGCGTAGCAACTAAGTCAGCCAATGGGAGCTTAAACACAGATCTGACCCTGTGCAGAGAATTGAAACAGAAACTTAAGCCGTCTGCTGCTCTGAGAAGTAAACAAGCACTCTGTCTGGGTTTGTCTGGTGAAATGAAACTAACTGCTTGCGTTTGCCTGTAACTCTCCTGCCTTGTGTTTACTTGGAAGAATCACCTGTTGGTATTGTACATTTATTCATCTGTTCTTATGTATATAAAGAAGTTAATGAATCCAGCTGAATCGGTTATCTGTGTATGCTTTCTAGATTCGATTTTTCTGCAACAGGTTTCACCTCTTCTGTACCTGTACATTTGATTTGTGTGTAAGTGTAAAATCTTGCTGTTATCCAGACAGACTGAATTTTGTTTCGTTAGATAGAGCCCATTGTTCAAGTTTATCGAGGTCCATCTGGATTTTGAGCCTGTCATCCTCGCATGAGGAATCCTGCAATGCTAAGCAAGAACTTTGATCCCTGCAGTACTTGTTGAGTTTGTGCAGGTGGAAAGCTCTTCTTTGCACTTACGACGTCTCCAACGACACAATCCAGATAGAAGCCCATTCTCCCTTGTCAAAAGAAAGCCACAGTCTCAACCCGAAGCTGATGTGGGGATAAGAGCACAGCCATGTGGCCCCAGTTTAACACCTCGGAAATGAAAACTCAGCAGAACATGGCAAATGTAAAAATTATGGAGGTCAGAAAACTTCAAATCTGAACAGGATGAAAGAGTCACCAAGCCATAGCAGCCTTGCTTTCTCCCTGGGAAACCAAGATCTGTCAAATCTCTCTCCAGCATGACCTCAGCACTTTCAGTCTTGCTGAACTGCGCATCTCTTGCTATTCTGCAAATGGAGGAAAGATAACAAGAATCAGTGATCTTTGCTTGGTCAACCGTCAGCTGTGGAGACAAGAACCACACAATGTTTCCTCTTTCTAATAGAGTGGAAAGATTTATTTTGAGCGGAAGGCTGAAAAACGTTTTCGGCTACGAGCCACGCTGGAAAAATTCAGCCTGACTGCTTATACAAACACCCGTTTATGAACCACCGTTAGATACAAACAGCTTTGCAGGCAGTCTGGCCTAAATTTCATTTCCACTGTTGTTCAGCCTAGCGATAAACATAACTCGGTCCGAACTGCCTAACCTCCCATGGGGACTTTTTAGAAAGTTTTAAATTGGGTATTTTAAAATTTGGCTTTTAGCATAGGATAAGACAGTTTAATTTATATTTTAAATTATGTATTTATCTTTGTATTTTGTATGTTTTTTAAATTTCCTGTGCGCCGCCCTGGGTCCTCTGCGGAGAAGGGTGGGATATAAATATAAATAAAATAAATTTGAAAAATCAATCAAGCAAACAACCAGCACCATCTAAAATCTTGATCGAGACTTCATCCCTTTCTTCAAAGTCTTAAGAGGACTTCTCTGAGAAGGGGCTACTGTTGAAAAGACCCCCCAATTAACTTATCCTAGAATGAGTTCAGCTGAGTGGAGAATTCAGAAGAGCAAAAGCCATCTTCAGGGCTGAGTAAACAGGAATCCAATTGTGGGAATAACAGGGGGGGAAAAAACTTAAATATTCCCTTCCTTTAATATTGAAAGCCACCCAAAATTACCCTATGGTAATTTTATTATTTTATCGAATTTATAACCCGCACCTTCTCCTAAAAAAGGACCCAGGGCGGCGCACAGGAAAATTTAAAAAACAATACAAATATACAAAATACCATTATTCAAAGCCTATTAAACCCATACCCTGTGCTAAAACAATTTAAAATCCCCCTAATTAAAATTTACAGCTAATAACAGTCAGAAACGGGAGGTTATGCTAGGCCGGCTTGTTGAAATAGGTGCGTTTTAAGACGCTGGCGGAAAAGGCGGAGGTCTGAGATGGTGCGTAATTCGGGGGGCAGGTCGTTCCAGAGGGTAGGGCCCGCCACAGAGAAGGCCCTTCCCCTGGGTGCCGCCAACCGGCATTGCCCGGCCGATGGCACCCGGAGAAGGCCCTCTCTATGGGAGCGGATCGGTCGAAGGGATGTATGGAGCAGGAGACGGTCTCTCATATAGCTAGGCCCCGAGCCACGGAGCGCCTTGAAGATGGTCGTCAACACCTTGAAGCGCACCCGAAAGGCCACAGGTAGCCAGTGCAACTCACGCAGGAGGGGTGTTACATGGGAATGCCTTGAGGCTCCCATGATCACCCGCACAGCTGCATTCTGGACTAACTGTAACCTTCGAGTGCACCTCAAGGGGAGCCCCATATAGAGAGCGTTACAGTAGTAAGATGGTCAGCTAATAATTTGTAAATAAATAATAAAATAAGTAAACAAACAAACAAATGAAATAATAATAAAATAAATAAATGATAAAATATTAAACAATAAGTGATAAAACAATAAAATATTTTTAAAAATAAACAATAAAATAAACAATAAAAAATAAACAATGAAATGAAATAATAAACAATAAACAATAAAATGAAATGAAATAAAATAATAAACTGTAAACAATAAAAATGAAATGAAATGAAACGATAAAAATAAACAATAAAAACAATAAAATGAAATGAAACAAAATAATAAACAATAAACAATGAAAAATGAAATGAAATAATAACAACAACAACAACAACAACAATAATAATAATAATAATAATAATAATAATAATAATAATAATAATAATAATAATAATAATAATAATAATAAACACTTGCTGCCCCAATCCAATGGATGCTTATGCTCTAAACCCAGGTGGGAGATGGGGTCCTATCTGGAGGTCAAATCTAACTTCAAGGTTTAACTTAACAAATGGAATCAGATCAAGCGGAAGCCCTTAGAGCAATAGGTTCAGCAATAAGCTCTCATTACAGTCTCTTCCTTCTTGACGATGAGAACCAGAATGTCTCACACTTTTAACCTTACATTAAAAAGGGTGAGATTCAAATTTTCACTCTTTAACCATTGGCTAGCAATATCCTATCATGAGATTTCTTTTTTGTAGAGATGTGTTGGAAGTGTTCATTACCTTGAATAATTTGTGAACATAATAATGGAAAGAAAGAAAGAAGGAAGGAAGGAAGGAAGGAAGGAAGGAAGGAAGGAAGAAAGAAAGAAAGAAAGAAAGAAAGAAAGAAAGAAAGAAAGAAAGAAAGAAAGAAAGAAAGAAAGAAAGAAAGAAAGAAAGAAAGAATGAATTTCATATCTCAAAATTGCCAAGGCTAGGAAACCTACTATTCTAAGTAATGAGGAAAATGGGTAAGCCTTTTCATACTCAGAAAGCAAATAATTTAAGGACAAACAGATCTTTTTTAGTCATCATTGTTGTGGAGAAACAATTTTTAAAAGGACAGTAAATTGAATGTAAATGTAAGCAATGTAATACTCAAACATTGTAAGAGGAAAGCAATTTTAGTCTACATGTGTGCAAAAAAAAAGAACACACGTACACACACAAAAACCAACAACCAAGAGTTCATGAAAACTAATGCTTTTTAATAAAACACTGCATGTCTTTTAGCCAAACAACTAGTGAGTTGTTTGGCTAAAATGACAGGAAGATTATAGGGGTCCCCCCACCCCAAATAATTAACCATTTATCGCTAAAATAGAAGATTTGACATAGATTCACTGAAAATGTAATAACGAGACAGACAAAAAAATTTCATGTTTATTTTTCTTGGAGTATAGGAAGTATTCTAAAGCTAGGATCACATTCTTTTTGAGTAAATACAACATACTTTAAGTGTATTTTTATTTTTTATTATTCTTAAGGACTGTATGTCCTCAGTAGGCTGGGATAAACAATGTCTTTCTAGATAAACTTAGGAGAAACTTTCTATAAAGTTTTAATTCTAGAGTCCTGCGGCTGTCTGGTGACATTTAGAACAGCGGGTATTGTACCTATTCACATAGCATTGTTTGTTTGAGATAGTGAAGAGGCTGGAGTGGGGTGCCTTTCCTTCCGAAGTTGTGGGTGCTTTTTTAAAGAAGAGACTAGACAGCCACTTGTCTGAAATGGTATGGGGTCTCTTGCTTGAGCAGGGGGCTGGACTAGAAGACCTCCAAGGTCCCTTCCAGCTCTATGCTGATTCTAGATTCTAATACAGGGGTGTCAAACTCAGGTCATCAAGTTGTCGTCATGTGATGTATCACGACTTTTCCCCTCTTCGCTAAAACAGGGCTGGGGTGGCCAGTGCATAAAGCATTCGGCCCATGGGCCACGAGTTTGACACCCCTGTTCTTTTTTTAATAAAAAAAAATTTTAAGCATAAAAACAGATAAAACATACAACCAGTTTTAATTTTGTGTAGCGTGTCGTTTGGTCACGAGTTTTTGTGCATCAATCTTTAGAGTTACAAATATAATTACTAATCGTCCATCAAACATAGCCAAGTATATCACCATGACTGAGCTTTTATATGTTGGATTAAAATTAGCGTTCCTTCATTTCAAACCACCTTATTTTCTTAACGACTTAATTTTCTGTTTAATAACAATTAATCTTTAGGAAATCACTCATCTTTTTCTATTATTGTTTAAAGAATAAAGAAGAAAAGTTTCCCCTGAATTCATGTTATACAACATTACTTTCAATTATCATTAGAGAATGCAATACTTATATATTTGACACCCCTGTTCTAATAGGTCAGCAATGTATTCGCTTGGATAGAATAAGCCAGGAATTTATAGACCTTTGTAACCATAGTACTAAGGTGATCTTATCTTAGATAGGAAGCTAAGTAGCCATAGCCCTGGTTGGTATTAGGATGGGAGACTTCCAATGAGTATCCATACCATTTCCAGGTCTAAGGGGCACAGTGGTTTAGCTGTTAAAGACTCTCAGCTTGTCAACAGGAGACCTGAAATCCAAGTTCAAGACACGAGCACCATGCAACAGGGTGGGTTCCCATCCTTGCCCTGCTCCCGCCCACCGAGGAGTTCCAAAGCATGCAAATGCGAGTAGATAAATAGGTATCACTTTGGTGGGAAGGTAACAGCATTCCATGCACCTCGGCATATAGTCATGCTGGCCACATGGCTATAGAAAATGTGTCTTTGGCCAATGCTGGCTCCCTCAGCTAAGAAAAGAGATGAGCATTGTGCCCTAGTGCTAGACATGAATGACAGAGAGATGTTTACCTACAAAGTTTTTACCTTATAGTATTTTGCCTCCTTATTTTACTATATATTGTTTTCCCCAAACTTCTCTCCCTTTACCTACATATTCCTTCTCTTTCTCTTTCACTTCCAGTTTATGCTATTCTATTCTGTTCTGTATTCTTTTCTGTTCTGTTCTGTTTTCTATTCTATTCCCTTTTCTATTCTATTCTATTTTTTTCTTTTCTATTCTATTTTCTGTTCTGTTCTGTTCTATTCCTACCCTACCCTACCCTACCCTATCCTATCATTTGATCCTGCCATTGATCAAATGATTGTCCAGATCTATTATTTTTTATGTAGCTACAGAAAGAAAGAAAAGGAAGTTAAATGGCTTTTTACAGATTACTTCTGTTCTAATCAACAGAAGTAATCTCTAAAAAGCCATTTATTTTATTTATTTATATTTATTTTATTTATTTTATTAAATTTATACCCCGCCCTTCTCCAAACGGACCCAGGGCGGCGCACAGGAATTTTAAAATACATACAAAATCAATAAAAAATTTAAAAAACTTATTTAATAACCGTCCTGTGCTAAAACCAAATTAAAATCCCCAAAAAATTTAAAACTGTCTTAAAATAGTCAATTGCAGAGGTTATGCTAGGCCGGCTAGATGAAAAAAATGTGTCTTTAGACACTGGCGGAAGAGGCGGAGGTCGGAGATGGTGCGAAGTTCAGGGGGAAGGTTGTTCCAAAGGGCAGGGCCTGCCACAGAGAAGGCCCTTCCCCTGGGTGTCGCCAGTTGGCATTGTCCGGCCGACGGCACCCTGAGGAGGCCCTCCCTGTGGGAGCGTATCGGTCTAAGGGATGTATGGGGCAGGAGACGGTCTCGCAAGTAACTAGGTCCCGATTTAATTTAACTTCCTTTTCTTTCTTTCTGTAGCTACATAAGAAATAATAGATCTGGACAATCATTTGGTCAATGGTCAGAAAATTAAATAAAAACAATTACAAAAAAGAATGTCCACATTTGCATACGCTTTTGCTTGGCTTTCATTGTGTTCACACAACATTTAGTCACCATAAAGGAGATTGTTTCATTCCTGAGAATAGTTTGTGCATTTGATATTCTACCCTTCTTCAGGGTCAATGTCGAAAGAATAAAATATAGCTATTCTGAATATTCCTACGAAAGTCACAATAATTTGGTCTCCCCAAATAAGTTTGGCTAATAGAATTTTAAAATCATTGTCTTGGGGGGAAAAACAATGCCGTCTTAACGCATAGGCCCGTTGGGCATTTGCCCGGGGGCCCACGATCATAGGGGCCCCATGCGAATATGTTGTAGGGTTTATTTTTAATATTATCAACCATTTATTTTTTTATTCCTGCGGGGGGGCAGCACTCTTTCTTTGCCCAGGGGCCCAACACTATTTCTATGCCCAGGGGCCCAAAAAGGTGTAAAGACGGCTCTGGGGAAAAAGCAGAAGAACGACGCAAGCTTAACTCTGAAAAAATGCTTCTCTCAGCCTAAGGAGGTTTAAACATTTTGCTACTTCCCAAATATCCTTTTCTAGCAAAGTTCTGCTCCTTTGAGTCAATCAGTTGACTTCAGTCTGATGTTCCATATCATTTAATCCTTCAGAGAATGTTTGTTTGGCCTGTTCTCATCCCACAGTCATTAGAAAATGTTGCTGACGCTGGGATATTTTCCCCCCTACTGCAGCATTCTACGTTGAAGAGTAATTGTCAAGAAAAGCTAGAAAAGCTAGAAAGAATCGTCCCATTGGGAAGAACTGCATCTTCAGCCAGTAGCTAACCATCCATCATACCAACTATCACCCATATCTCAGCTGAAATCTATGGTCTAACAGCAAAGCACCCTAAGACTGTAATTTTCTCATAGCGAAATTACACTATCTCTTCCATAGATATGAGTAAAATATATGAGGAAATGGGGAAATGTTCAGATGGAGGACTACGCTTTGCTAGAGGTGAGTAGGCGGCAGAGGGCTTCAGAAAGAAGAAAGAGCCAGGAAGGAAAATGGGGGACAGAGACAGAGAGAGACAGAGAGACAGAGGGACAGAGAGAGACAGAGACAGAGACACACACAGAGAGACAGACAGACAGAAACAGAGAGTCAGAGAGAGAGAGAGAGAGAGAGAGAGAGACTCTGTCTTTCTGTCTCTCTCTGTCTCCGTCTCTGTGTCTCTCTGTCTCTGCCTCTCTGTCTCTCTGTCTTTGTCTCTCTCTGTCTCTGTCCCTCTGTCTCTCTGTCTCTGTCTCTCTCTGTCTCTGTCCCCATTTTCCTTCCTGGCTTTCTTCTTTCTGAGACAGAGAGAGAGAGAGACAAAGACAGAGAGACAGAGAGATAGAGACAAGACAGAAAGACAGAGACAGACAGAGACAGAGAGATAGAGGGAGACAGAGAGACAGAGGAAGAGAGAAAATAGCATTTGAGTTTAAGGTTTAATAATACATAAATGAAACCCTAGTACAGGAGGCAAAATGTCACTTAATTCCAGTAGCCAAGTACACTCCACTCCTCAATTTTGTAGATTGAACTACGGGGCCCATGAAACTCCATAAAAGCTTGACATCCAGTACTCATAGAATGTCTTCTCCTGAGATAAATTCATGAGACAATAATCCTTCATTTCTGGGGAAGGAAGAGTGAGTTTTGCAGATGATCTAGTACTAGTCTGCTCAATAATGTCACACACAAAAGAACCACTTGTTCTGTTTTTTCAGAAGGATGGAGGGAAGGGGAGGGAGAGGGAGGGGGGAGGGAGAGAGAAGAAAAGGAAAACAAGAAAGAGGACTTCCGGTTCCGGCTCCTGCGGCGACGAGCGAGCCTAGCGCTCGCTCGCCGTTTTGTTGCTTCTTCTACCCCCCCACGGGGGCGAGACGCCCCTTTTTTGGGGGTCTCCCGTAGGGCCGGCTCGGCAGGGACGCCCCCCCTCACGGCGGTGGGGAGGCGACCCTTTTGCCGCGGCCTAGGTGAAGGAGAACATGCTGCGGGGGGTTCTCCCTTCGCCAACGGCTGTCGGCGCCATTCACTTTAATGAAGAGGGCTGAGCGGAAGAGATCGGAAGGCTTGCCGAGGCTTCAGCTGCGAGGGAGAGTGAGTTTAAAAAAAGACTTTTTTTCCTTGCTGCCAGCCAGGCTGAATGGACTGGGAGGGGGGTGTTTGTTTTCAAGAAAAACCCCCTCGGACTTAAGCGGCACTTAAAAATGGCTTCTCTGGAAGAGAAAGCGGAAATCTTAAATCCGGACTGTCTTTAACAAGGGAAAGTGGAATGCGGCTACTTGCAACATTGTTTCTAGGTCTGGCTGGTTAAAAAAAAAATTATTTTACTACTCTCTCCTCTGGGCTCTGAGATGGGCGGTGAAAAGTGGCTTCTCTTTGTCCCTGCCTGACTATTTTAACTATGGAAAATTCCCAGCGTCTCTTTATAAGTGGGACTCTCTCTGGATATTAATGAAGAATTTTTTTCTGTTGGATTTGTGGTTCCTTTCTGGATTACCTTCGTTATTATAACTATTGAGTTGGAAAATTGGCTCTCTCTTGGTTCCTGAATTTTACAACGTTCCAACCTTGATCTGAACTTTTGGCTCCCGGTTAGTCTCACCAACCCCACCCTGAAAACGCCATTTTGGTGGCACTGACTTTAACAGTTAATCATGGCTCAAGAAACAGCACTGGCAAGTTTAGAACAACGGATGGCTTCTCTTGAAACTGTTATACAAACTTTGGTAAACGAAATTCAGGCCCAGAGGGCTGAAAACATCAATTTCAAGAAGGAGCTATTGGACATAAGGAAGCAAACGCTGGAAATTACACAGAAGACTGAAGAATTGGAAGGGGGGTTGGTGGGGGTTAAGGGAGAGATTAAAAATGTTACTAAAGAGGTTGAGGAAACAAGTGGGCATGTGTCTAGGATTGATATGGAAAGAATGACATATTTTTTGAGATTTCAGAATGTTTTTGAGCAACCTGGTGAATGCCTCCCTGATCTTATGAGCACAATTTTAGCAGACTATTTACAAAAACCTAAGGATGAGATCAGGGGGGACATTGACCTAGCCTATAGAATTAACTCAGCATATGCCAGGATAAATGAAGTGCCTAGAGAGATACATGTGAAATTTGTTAGAAGGTCAACCAGAGAGGAAATTTTGAAGGCGCAGAGAGGGAACCCCTTAATTTACCAACAAAAAACGGTCACTATCTTGAAGCAGATTCCTAGAAAGATTCGAGAAGCAAGACGGAAATTTTCCTTCTTGTCTAAAATTTTATTTGATCATGGGATTTGGTTCAAGTGGGTGACACCCGAAGGGATGCTGGTGTTCTGGGAAGGAGGAAGAGTGAGGATTAAAACAGTTGTTGAGGCGGAAGCCTTTCTTAAAAAACATTCCTCTATCCTGGGGGAAGATCCAGGGGGGACAGAGGGGGCCACGGCCCCGCCCGCTCAGGGCCAGGGAGGAGAAAAAGAAGATACAATAGCCAAGAGACTTAGATCTAAAAAATAACTTTGCCTTGATTTTCCTGAACAATTTTGCATAATATTTTCTGGATTTTTTGTAAATGTCTGACAGCATGGAATTGAGAATTTAGGTATATGTACTTGCTTTTACCTTGTAGTGTTATGAAAAATGTTTTTTTTTGTTATTTTTTTATTGTGTATTTTGAGGTCTCGGAAGGGCCGACGACTCTGACGTGAATGCTCTCAAAATTTCTTTGTATCCCTTACCCTACCCTATAGAAAAAATGTAAAACCAATAAAACTTTTTCAATATAAAAAAAAAAAAAAGAAAGAGAAGTAAAGTATGGGACTGAGGTTTGTCTTCCCTAATGGAAAACCAGGGCATTAGAGGTACAGCTTCCACAACTCAAAACATAATTTTGGGTGAATGCGCTGTCTTGTCAGTGAGGTTCTTCTGGCAATATGGAAACTGCTGAAGAAAAAGCAAGATGCACAAATGAATATTTTGGTTCTTTCCAAATTTCATAGCCACTTTAAAAAAGAATGGAAAAAGAATTACTTGAAACATAATATGCAAGAAACACATAAGAGTTCAATGATCACCAATATTGTCCTTCTGGGACTGCCATTCTCCCTTTTCCATACTACATTTTAATCACTATTTTCACCCTTTTGAGGAGCCTTCATTTTCCACCATCTTTTAAGGACTCTTCATTATTCACCGTCTTTTGAGGACTCTTCATTCTTCACCATCTTTTGAGGACTCTACATTTTCCACCATCTTGTGAGGACTCTTCATTCTTCACCATCTTTTGAGGACTCTTCATTCTTCACCGCCTTTTGAGGACTCTTCATTCTTCACCATCTTTTGAGGACTCTTCATTCTTCACCATCTTTTGAGGACTCTACATTTTCCACCATCTTGTGAGGACTCTTCATTCTTCACCATCTTTTGAGGACTCTTCATTCTTCACCGTCTTTTGAGGACTCTTCATTCTTCACCGTCTTTTGAGGACTCTACATTTTCCACCATCTTATGAGGACTCTTCATTCTTCACCATCTTTTGAGGACTCTTCATTCTTCACCGTCTTTTGAGGACTCTTCATTCTTCACCGTCTTTTGAGGACTCTTCATTCTTCACCATCTTTTGAGGACTCCGCATTTTCCACCATCTTTTGAGGACTCTTCATTCTTCACCATCTTTTGAGGACTCTTCATTCTTCACCGTCTTTTGAGGACTCTTCATTCTTCACCGTCTTTTGAGGACTCTACATTTTCCACCATCTTGTGAGGACTCTTCATTCTTCACCATCTTTTGAGGACTCTTCATTCTTCACCATCTTTTGAGGACTCTTCATTCTTCACCGTCTTTTGAGGACTCTTCATTCTTCACCATCTTTTGAAGACTCCGCATTTTCCACCATCTTTTGAGGACTCTTCATTCTTCACCATCTTTTGAGGACTCTACACGTTTTACCGTATTTTGAGGACTCTACATTTTTCACCATCTTTTCAGGACTCTTCATTCTTCACCATCTTTTGAGGACTCTTCATTCTTCACCGTATTTTGGGGACTCTACATTTTCTACCATCTTTTGAGAACCAACCGTTGGAGAATTCTTGATGAAACTCTAACAAGAGCAGTTAAGAAATTTGTCTCAGCTGTCTAAACTGTGCAGTCTTCTTGAAGTTGTGTAGGATTATAGCAAACTGGATTTCATTTACCCCTCTCCTCAACCTCATCCTTGTGGATGCTATCCAAGAGTTGCAGCCAATAAATACTCTGCTTACAATCTTACATTGTTCTTCACAAGATACAAACAAGTTGCTTCATTGTTCCTACCTTGTGACACATTTGTGTATCTTTTAGGAATCTGCCTTGAACTGTGTTAACCAAAGAAACCTACTCCGAAGACTTAGCTTGACAGGTCTATAGAAAAAAAAATACTTGATATTTTCATATTTTGTCTCTTAGTTTTGGGTGAAAAGTCATTTTGTTCATGTTACTTCAATCCATCCAATTTCCAAATCTATCAGTAATAACATAATAGATGCAGGGGTGAGATTCAGCTGATTTGGACTGGTTCAGGCGAACCAATCGCTCCGACGATCAGGTGACTCCTTGCGCCTTACTTACCTATAATCTCTCAGCTGATTTGCATAGCAGAGCAGATTGCCACACTTCAGCTGTGTTACTTCCCAGAAGTAATGTGGAAGGTAAGTTTTGTTAAAACTGTGCACATGTGCAGACCGCGCATCAGGCACATGAAGCTTGCGATCACGAGAACCGGTTGTTAAACCGCCAGGATCCCACCAATGAATAGATGTATGTTTAGAGTTCTTGATGCTGTTTCAGCTTTCTTTATGTAAAATTTAAAATAAGCTTCTATTTTGAAACAGAAGAGACAGATATAACCATAATTTGAATTGAGAAACTTGTGACCATTCTAGATCAAGGCATGTCCAAAAATGCGAAGACAATTTTTAGAAGCCTGGGACACTGACGAATTAGACAACAATAGACACGTAGACATGAACAATATTTATATTCTGCGCAAAAGAGACAATTATCAAGTCAAAAAGAGGAACCAAAACACCTCCCCACCAGTGATCATCTCGCACCCAGATGAACATAGATTAACTCCCAGATTACCATATTTTTCAGACTATAAGACTCACTGGAGTATAAGACGCACCTAGATTTCAAAGAGGAAAAAAGAAAAGATCATTTTTGGCCTCTACACATCCAATTTTTGCTCTCCTCAGCCCCCAGGAGCACTTTGCAGGCCTCCCAAACCCTCTGCATGTCCCATTTTCACCCAAAAAAGGGCCCATTTTTGTGAAAAACGGGACCATTTTTGGTCTCCTGAACCTCCCATGCATCCTCTTTTTGCATTCCTCCACCCCCCAGGAGCACTCTGCACACCTTCTAAAACCTTCATGTCTCCCATTTTTGTCACAAACGGGTCTGTTTTTGGCAAAAAGGGAATCCATAGAGGGTCTTCAGGAGGCCAAAAACAGGGCCATATTCCGTCTATAAGACACACAGACCAGGGGTGGGTTCCGGTTTCTGTTACTGCCAGTTCACTCAGGGACACGCTTCAAATGTGCATGCACACTACAGGCGCATGCACAGTAGTAAAAAAATGCTTCTGCACAGGCGCAGAAGCAAAAAAACAAGATGGTGCCGCCGATAGAACTGATTCGGGGGCGTGGATGGTGGAGTTACTACCTACTTGGCCAAACTGGGCCAAACCAGTAGGAACCCACCTCTGGCACAGACATTTCCACCCACTTTTTTGGGGGGAGTGAGTGTATTTTATAGTCCGAAAAATATGGTAATATCAGACCAACGACCAAGAAGTAAACAATATCCCAATCAAGTGTAGAGATAGAGGAAAGGTTATCTGAAGACATGTGCAGCACACTGCCATGATCTCAATGACTGGTTACCTCTTAACCCATGAGTTCACCTAATTAGCAGAACCAGGCACTACCAGGAACTATTGAGTGATGTGAGATTCTACCATGGTTGGGATGGTCTTAGGGATTGACAAGGAGAATAAGCCAATAACGATGCTGTTGCTACCTGTGCTCTTGCTTTGCTTGTTAAAACTATATAAAAGGCAAATCAAGGATCTGTCAAATAAGCTAAACAATAAACAACCCGACCAAAGAACCCCAAGACCACTCTCACCAATACTGACAGGGAAAGCCACTAGAATATAACCTGAGAACAAATCCCTCTCCCTCCTAACACTGATGGCGTTACCTAGGTGGGTAATGAAGTGTCTGCAAGGAAACAACCAAACTCAGAGAGAGAACCAAGGACTCCTTGCTTCTATTCTATTTTTCACATTTTCCATTCGTATATTCCTTGTGAACTTCGTGGATTTTGTCTGGGATGCTCGGATTGAGTCAGATGGAAAACGTTAACATTCTTGTTCTCGCTATTAAATTAACAATTAGTACCAGATGACCGCCACAATCTTCCATAATTGAATTGTTTTTCGAAATCATCTTACCAGCTTTTGGGGAGGCTCGATCTGTGCCATTATTCCACATATTTACAAGTGGCCACACACAATCTTCAGGGCATGTTATACACACCCCTGTGCTTCCACACATCACTAGAGAACAAATCTGTGCAGGGTTTTTTTTTAGGTTTCGGTTTAGGTGGCGAGATCGCATCCTGTCCCATACATCCCTCCGACCGATCCGCTCCCACAGAGAGGGACTTCTCCGGGTGCCGTCCACTAGGCAATGCCAGCGGGTGACGCCAAGGGGAAGGGCCTTCTCTGTGGCGGGCCCAGCTCTATGGAACGACCTTCCCCCTGACCTCAGAACAACCACGGACCTCTGTGCCTTCCGACAAAAGCTCAAGACTTATCTCTTCCAGCATGCCAGCCTGGCCTAACCTACCTTCCAGCCTTTTTAGTCTGTACATCTAAATTGTTTTAATTGGGTTTTTAAGGGGTTTAGTTTTTTTAAGATTTTAGGTTTTTTAGTGCAGGGATAAATTGTTTAATTTGATTTTATATATTTATGATGTATTTATATTTGTACATTTTTAATTCCCCTGTGCACCGCCCCGAGTCCCTTCGGGGAGACGGAGCGGTCTACAAATTTATTATTATTATTATTATTATTATTATTATTATTATTATTATTATTATTATTATCATCATCATCATCATCATCATCATCATCATCATCATCATCATCATTATTATTATTATTATTATTATGTTTATTATGTTTATTATGATGTTTATTGGTTTATTGGTTTTTTATACCACCCTACTCCCGAAGGACTCAGGGCGGTGTACAGCTAAAATAAAAACAAATATATAAAAGTTTAAAAAGCTTTTAAAAGGCATAATTAAAAGACATCATCAAAATATTGGCCGAAATGTGGAAAAAACCCAAACTAACCCTAATTAAAATAATAAAAAATTGAATTTAAAAATTATGTTTTATGCCAGCCCGGCTTGTTGGAAGAAAAAGGTTTTGAGAGCACGGCGGAAGGTGCGGAAGTCAGGGATAGTTCTTAATTCCGGGGGCAATTCGTTCCAGAGGGCAGGTGCTCCCACAGAGAAGGCTCTCCCCCTGGGTGTCACCAGTCGACATTGTCCAGCCGATGGCACCATGAGGAGACCCTCTCTATGGGAGCGTACTGGGCGGTGGGAGGCTCTCGGTGGCAGAAGGCGATCTCGTTTACAAGATTTCAATCAGCTTTGGAACTGGGTGTTGATGATCACACTAATCATCACCTCCTTTTTTTGGCATACTTTTTTCACCCTCCCCAGACTCCGGTCTCTGGAGTGTTTAGCAGCCTTCAAAAACAACTCTATGAGCAATCCGGAAGTGACTTCCGGTTTGCTCATAGTGTCGTTTTTTGCCCTACAGAGCCTTCATGGAAGCCTCCTGGAGGCTCCAGAGGGCTAAAAACCAGCCCTACAAGCAAACCAGAAGTACATTCCTGAATTTTTTCGCACTCCGGAGGCTTCCTGATCACTAAATAATGGTTGTAAGTCGAGGCCTACATATATTCTCCCAAACGAGTAACAGATTAACAGAGTTGGAAGGGACCTTGGAGGTCATCTAATCCAACCCCTGCTCAAGCAGGAGACCCTACACCATTTCTGACAGATGGCAGTCCAGTCTCTTCTTGAAAGCTTCCAATGATGAAGCTCCTACAACTTCTGAAGGCAACTTCTGTTCCATTGATTGATTATTATCATTGCACATGGTACAACGAAATTAAATGCCATCTTCAGTGTACATTATAGCTATAAAAATAAAAACAGAAACATACATCCTTTACTTTCTATAATTGAAATTGAATACCCGATATTGCACTATACCATAGAATTCAGGATGGTTACTGCCCTGGGATAGAAGCTGTTTTTCAGGCCATTTGTCCTTGTGTTTATTGTCCTGTACCGTCTGCCAGATGGTAATAGTTTAAAAAAAAAAGGGTACCCAGGATGAGATGGATCTTTAAGGATGTTTTGAACTTAAGGCAGCGGGAGCTATAAAGCTCTTCCAAAGAGAAGAGAGGGCAACCCATGATCCTCTTGGCAATGATGTTGACCCTCTGGAGCACTGTCCTATTGGCAAACCATACACAGCAGTGGTGGGATTCAGCCGGTTCGCACCTGTTCGGGAGAATCGCTTGTTAACTTTCTAAGCAGTTCAGAGAACCGGTTGTTGGAAGAAATCTCCTTTTGTTTTTCCCCACTTTACAGGGCTCATCCTTAAGGAAGGCAGGAAGGAAACATTCTGGTGTTGTTTCTAGCCTCATCTTGATTGCCCTGCTTACGGAAACTGCCTCTCCAGTTAACCCTTATGACATTGTGACAGCTAAGGTGAAGTGCCCATCAACGTGAGTGATGTTGAGTTGGCCAGGCCCAACCAGTCACATGACCACCGCGCCCCACCTACCCAGCCAGTCATTATGGCAGAGAACCGGCTGTTAAATTATTTGAATCCCACCACTGATCCACAGGTACAGCAAGTTAAAATACTCTCTATGGTGCAGCGGTTGAAGGTCACCAGCAGTTTCCATTCAGTTGTTGTTTCCTGAGAAGTCTCAGCTAGTATAACCTCTGCTGGGCCCTTTTGACCAGGGCTGCAATGTGTCAGGTCCCCTTTTATGACAACACCCAGAAACTTAAAACTGGCCACTTGCTCCCCTTGGTTTCCACTCGGTCTCTCCCCGTGATTGTTCTCACTGTCAGAAAATCTCTCCTTATTTCTAGGTTGATCGTGAAGGTGCCTTCACATGGGATCTGAACACGCATCGGTCTTTTCCCTGAATGGTCAAGTGGTGGTTAAGTTTGGGAGATACATTCATCCATTTGTTCCTTCATTCCTATCTTGGCAACAGCATATGTGAAATCTTAAACCAGCTGGCCTTTTAGTTTCACTCAGAGTAGCTATGCTGAGCTTGTGGTGGTTCGAAACATTGCCTCTCCTGCCTTCCCTCTCTACTCAGCTCAGAGGAGGGTTGCTCCCGGTTTTACTACCGGTTTGCTTCAAGTGCGCTTTGCATGTGTGCATTCACATGCACAGAACAATTGACAGTGAACCGCGCATGTGCACGCACTACTAAACAATATGCCGGCAATGGCAGTGGTGACCATGGAACCGGTTCAAGGGCATGGCCAGCCTGGGTCGCTGCTGGTTCTGCGACCCACGCCAAAATACCACTATCGGTTCGGTTGAACTGAGCCAAACTGGGAGCAACCCACCTCTGCTTCAGCTGCCATGAGGTTCTTCTCAGCATCTTGGGGTCAATGAGAGAGAGCATAATGGTAGGCCACCATCCAGCTGAGACATTTGAGGTGGACATTCTACAGAACAATCCACAGAGCTAACTCTACAGCAGGAAGAGAGAACCTCTCAGGCAGTGGTGGGATTCAAATTTTTTTATTATCAGTTCTGTGGCTCGGTAGGGGTGGTGTGGATTGGTGGGTGTGGCAGGGGAAGGATACTGCAAAATCCCCATTCCCTTCCCACCCCACTAACCTGCTTTCCAGCTCCATTCTCCTGCGCAGGGCATCAAAAGGAGACCCTCCTCCCCAATCAGCTGTGACTCGGAAGGTAGCACTAGACCAACCACACCGATCAGCTGGGATGAAGGCAGGACCAGCCAGAGGTGATATTTGCTGGTTTTCCCAACTACTTAAAATTTCTGCTATTGGCTTGCTAGAACCGGTCAGAACCGTCTGAATACCACCTTTACTCTTAGAAGCCAAGAGCTTCAGCGAGCAATGATAGCAAAGCCACAGAGGAAGTTGTGACCCATCTTTGGGTCTTCTTCTCCAATGGAGAGATGAAGCAGAACAGCTTGTTTCGGTGGGAAAGTACATTAGACGAGCTCAGGAACTTGGAGACAGAATGTACTTATTTTGTTTTCCATTCCTACAACTAAGTTGAAAAACTGCCCCGTCAAGCGCTGGCAGTGGGCTGGGAAGGAGAGGGAAGTGGAAACAGACTGAAAGTTGCATGCTGATGGCAAAGATTCTTCTGTGTGTGTGTGTGTGTGTGTGTGTGTGTGTTTTGAGTGTGTATCTGGTGTGTGTGTGTGTGTATGTGTTGCATCTCATCCCCAGTGAGGAATACAAGTCTTTTTTTAGACTAGAATAGCAGAGTTGGAAGGGACCTTGGAGGTCTTCTAGGCCAACCCCCTGCTTAGGCAGGAAACCCTACACCACTTCAGACAAATGGTTGTCCAACAACTTCTTTAAAATGTCCAGTGTTGGGGCATTCACAACTTCTGAAGGCAAATTGTTCCACTGTTTAATTGTTCTAACTGTCAGGAAATTTCTCCTCAGTTCTAAGTTGCTTCTCTCCTTGTTCTACCCTCTGGTGCCTTGGAGAATAATTTGACTCCCTCTTCTTTGTGGAAACTCCTGAGATACTGGAACACTGCTATCCTCTTGTCCTTCTTTTCATTAAACTAGACATACCCAGTTCCTGCAACCGTTCTTGAAAGAACACGATGGCTGGATACCATCAAAGCTGACACTAGCTGGGGCATAGAGCAACTCAAACAAGTAGTGCAAGATCAGAAGATGTAGAGAGACCTGGTCTATAGAATCGACAAGAGTTGAACATGACTGAATGGATAACTACTACTTCTTCTTCTTCTTCTTCTTCTTCTTCTTCTTCTTCTTCTTCTTCTTCTTCTTCTTCTTCTTCTTCTTCTTCTTCTTCTTCTTCTCCTCCTCCTCCTCCTCCTCCTCCTCCTCCTCCTCCTCCTTCCCATTCTCTCCTTCTCCTTCTCCTTCTTCATCATCATCTACCCAAATGCTGAATGGTGGTCTGTCCAAGACACTTGGTGAGAAGGTGCTCCAATCAGCTCTCAAAAATGGATCCGCTTACATTCCAAATAAGTTTGGTGATCCCAATCGGAAGATCTCATTGGATACCTCCATGCAGAAATCACGCTCAGTCAGCCCCGATTCCATGAGCCGAAATATTGAATGGACTGGATTTTCCAAACAGATCAGGAGAATTGTGACTCTAAACCGAGAAGAACGTTTGAATCAGGCTGCAGCAAATCTATACGGTCCCCCTCAATAGGTGTCTTTGCTGTTTCTTAAGGTGTTATGAAATAAAGGATAGAGCCATTAACAAAAATGTGAAATACTCAGAGGTGGGCTGCTATGGGTTCGCCCACATTTGGGAGAACCCGTAGCTAACATTATGGCTGGTTTGGAGAACCTCTAAATCCCACCCTTGGCTGGCCCCGCCCACCCTGCCCCTCCCCTCCCAGGAGTCTCCACATCAATAGGGAAGCCCAGGTTCACTTAACAACCATGTTATTTGTTATGTTCTCTGCCCACGCACAGACAGTCAGTCTGGAGAACCAAGGCTGACCCGGAGGTTTGTGAAACACTGTAACAGCCAGTCGCATCTGATTGGCCGAGACGCGGCTGGCCGGGCCAGACTTTCTGTCTGGCTCAGGTTTTTCCCGCTTTAGAGAAACCTATAAAAAGCTATCGAAGTTGGGAAGTCTCAGTTGCACTGATCTCTTGTTGTTCCTGTATATAGTTCTTGCTACTTGCAATAAATCTGTTTAATGACTAGCCTGACTCGGACTGATTTCCTCCAAACTTAACATTATTAACTGAACAACTGCCGCGATTCGCTCAACATCTGCAAAACCGCCTCCTGCTGCCAAATACCTCCCATCGACCAGTTCGCTCCCACAGAGAGGGCCTCCTCAGGGTGTCTTCGGCCAGTCAATGTCGGCCAGCGACCCCCCAGTGGGAGAGCCTTCTCTGTGGCAGCTCCCGCCCTCTGGAATGACCTACCCCCTGAATTACGCACGATCTCAGACCTACGTCTCTTCCGTCGGGCCCTGAAGACACATCTATTTCATGCAGCCGGCCTGTCATAGCTTTGTTTTAATTGGGTTTTAAATTTTGGGCCAAATCATTTAATATATATTAATATGTTATTTTAGCTTTTGCATTTTCTGTTCTTACTGTGGCTGTTCACCGCCCTGAGTTCCGAGAGGGAGAAGGGCAGTATATAAATAAATAAATTAATTAATTAATTAAATAAACAAACAAACAAACAAACAAACAAACAATCACGTTACTAGGATTTAGGATTTAGGATTTATTAAATTTTTAGACCGCCCTTCTCCCTTGCGGGACTCAGGGCGGTGTACAGGCAATAATAAGATCAATAATATAGAGCACAAAATACAATTAAAAATGCAATTAAAAATATATTATATTTATATATATACTAACTGAACAACTGCAATGATTCACTTAAGAACCATGGCAAGAAAGATCATAATATGGGGCAAAACTCACTTAACAAAATGTCTCACTTAGCAACGGAAATTTTGGGCACCGTTGTGGTTATAAGTCAAGTATTACCTGCACAGTCAAATTTTCATTTGCTGAAGATTCCGAATCATGTTGAATTTCGTATCAGCTGAAGTTCCCCACTGCTTGGTTTTTTGTTTTTTTTTTAATGTCCGTATTCTTCTGAAAACTTCAACATTTGTTCCCACCCCTGTGTTTCTCAGCAGCCCCATTTTGGCCTCAGTTCTGCTCGCTATCAGAGGAAGTGATAAATGTCTGGAAGACATTAATCTCTTCTGACCTCGATTGTACAAATGAAATCCATGGCATTTACAAACAGTGAAAGGCTTAACGTTCACTTGGAATTCCCTCTTCCCTCTGCTGGTTCAAGCTCATTAAACCACAGAAAAAGAGGTTTACTCTGTTATTTACATGTCAGCCTTTTGAATCCCAGAAATGGATGTCATTTTCTTGTACCTGATTAAGAGCGCCTGGAAGGTGTTGATTATCCCACCTTTTTGATGTCATCTGGAAAATCTGAGGACGTTTCACTCTATGGTTTTTTCCCCCACCTGAAATCACTTCTTTCTGCTTAAAATAAAATAAGTGACATTTCAGCTGGTGACAAAAAAACAGTCTCTTGGCTCCATCATTAAAAGGGGAAATGGAAGCGAAGGGAAGGGAAGGAGGAAGAGAGGAGAGAGGAAAAGAAGGGGAGAAGGGGAGAAGAGAAGAGGAAGAAGAGAAGGGAAGTAGGGGAGGAGAGGAGGAGAGGAGGGAAGAAAAAAAGAAAGCGAGAGACAAAAATGAAAAGAAAGACAGAGAGGGAGGGGGGAGGAAGGGAAAAGAAAAAAAGAAAGAAAGAAAGAAGGAAGGAAGGAAGGAAGGAAGGAAGGAAAGAAAGAAAGAAAAAAAAGAAAGAAAAAAGAAAGAAAGAAAGAAAGAAAGAAGGAAGGAAAGAAGGAAAGAAAGAAAGAAGGAAAGAAAGAAAAAAAAGAAAGAAAGAAAGAAAGAAAGAAAGAAGGAAGGAAAGAAGGAAAGAAAGAAAGAAGGAAAGAAAGAAGGAAGGAAGGAAGGAAGGAAAGAAATATTATTATTATTTATTTTATTTATTAAATTTATACCCCGCCCTTCTCCTTGTTAGGACCCAGGGCGGCGCACAGGGATGTTAAAATACATACAAAATATATAAAATATATGAAATTTAAAATACTTATTCTAATAAATAAACCCTGCGCTAAAAACCGAATTAAAATCCCAAGTTTAAAAACTATCTAATAGTCAGTATGGAGGTTACGCTAGGCCGGCTAGATGAAAGAAAGAAAGAAAGAAAGAAAGAAAGAAAGAAAGAAAGAAAGAAAGAAAGAAAGAAAGAAAGAAAGAAAGAAAGAAAGAAAGAAAGAAAGAGAGGTGGAGGAAGGGAAGGAAGGGAAAGTAAGGAAGAGGGAAGGAAGGAAGGAAGAAAGGAAAAATAAAGAAAAGAAAGAGAATTCAAGTTACTTTTCAACTGCAAGAAAAATATTTTCTGGAAATGTACTTATGCAATTTGGATCTCTTCTTTCTGCTATACGAGAATTTCAGTTCACGAACTCCTGAATTACGCTGCCAAGAGGCAGGAGAACAATTTTCAGATAGGCATGAAGGGTGTATTTCCAAAATTGGCCAGTGGAAATTGGTCTGCAACATTGGAATCCAAACCTCATATTTTAAACAGCTCCAGTTTGCAATCTAGGTGTTCACCCCCTTGGTGTCATTTTGGAATGCAATATATCACTGCAATGCAAAAAAAAAAAAAAAAAATCAACGATAAATAAAGTGTTTGTTTTTTTTTAAAAAAAAATCTCACTCCCTATCCTTAAAATCTAAAGCGAAAGCACAGCCTTCATGGCTTCAAGGGCAATGATGGGGAGAAATCTTTCTTTCCAAAAGAAAATAGAGAAAAATAAAAATCAGACCCCTTCTACTAACGGTTAAATATACAGTAGAAGCTCATCAAGACTGCCAAATAGTATCTTTTTTTTAAAAAAAATTTTATAAACTAGTAACAGGAAAAAAAACAGAAATAGGACATTGACAAGACAAAACAACCGCCCTGAGTCTCGGAAGGGAGAAGGGCAGTATAGAAATTTAAACAATAACAATAACAATATAACTGGGTGTGAGTCACCCCCTATATGTATACAGTTACCAGGTAACATAAATAATATAATAATAATAATAATAATTTATTAATTTATAGACCGCCCCCTCTCCCCCATGGGGACTCGGGGCGGTGCACAGGCAATTAAAAATCCAAAAATACAACAATATACAAATACAAAATGTTAAAATCGAATTAAATTTACCCCTGTGCTAAAATCACTATTAAAACCCTTAAAACCCTAACAATACCCCTAAAAATTTTATACAATTTCATATATCATCTTACTACATTTCCAGTTATTCTAGTTATTTCTGTTTATCTATATCTTACATTTATCAATTCCCCATAGCTGTCACTGCTCCATACATTCATTTTATTTACTATCTATATATCTACATTGTATATCCTTTCCCTATCTCTCATCCCTTAGTCTCTTTACCTCCATCCAGTCATATCATCTTTCCCAACTCTGATAGAATATTGCTTCCTGTCTGTCTTTGAGAATATATATTAGTCTGTTGCATTCAGCACACCAGAAGATTTTGTTGATAATTAGTTGGTCTGATGGTAGTTCTTTCCCTTTCCAAAACTGCGCATATACTATTCTGGCTGCAGTGGTAATGTGTGTGAAAAATAGTATCTTGTGAAGGTCCCGCTTCATCATGAAGGATGAAATCCAATTATTAAAAGCTTCAAATTCTTGGGGAGCTGAACGGCCCTGACTTAGGAGGTTGTGAGTTCAATCCTAGGTAGAGGCAGATGTAGGGTGTCCTGCTTGGGCAGGGGGTTGGACTAGATGACCTGCAAGGTCCCTTCCAACTCTGTTAATTTGTTAAATACTTTGGCCACCTAATGAGAAGGAAGGAAGCTCTAATGCTCAGGCTGAGCCCATTGTCTAAACTTCCAGTCCGCAGGCCAGATGAGTCACGTGCTGGCCATGCTCATGCCCAAGTGGCAGTTGGAACAGAATTATTTTCAAGTGGGGAGGGAGAGTAGAACGTCTAACTTGCTAGCATCAGAATGTGTTAATCTATATTCATATATAAATACTGTATAAGAAATACTAATGATCTGATGGTCATTTTGAAAAATCCTTTCTTAAAATGAACACCTAGAAAACATACATTCCTTCTTCTTTCCACTGAAATATGGAAATTTGGATTGGACAGAGGATTTTCTATCACTTTTTCAGATGGCTTTCTTCATCAGATCTTACTCCATACTAGCAGCCAGATTCTACTACAAAAACCATGGGGGAATTTGAACTGGCAGCTTAAATTTTGGAGGAGGAGAATGTTGAGGATTTCTAAGTCACGGCACACTTTTTGGAACATTTATGAAAAAGCCTCAATAAAATAGTTTTGGCTTGGAGCGACAATCCTGGATGACTTGTCTACACAATGAATAAAACATGCCAAGTGAAGAAAACCCGTCTCCCGCTGTTTGTTGGGTCAGAGGGCTGGTGGGAGTGTGGAACTTCACAAGTTAGCAAAGCAGAACAGATATTTTTTATTAGAAAACCAGGAAGGAAAACAAGGAGTCTGCAGCCAAGCTAAAGGCTACTTCAATTACCTTTTACAAGTAAGTCCGTGACTTATGACTACAATTCAGCCAGTGGTGGGTTCTGGATCCCATTGCAACCGATACAGTGCAATGAGGCCAGGCGTCCTCCATGATGCTCCAGCTGCTTGGTGGAGTGTCACACAGGCATCGTATGATCCATGAGCATGCGCAGAAGCCCCAAAAGCCTCAAATACCAGTAACGAGCACGGGTGGACTGGTGGGCTCTCCAGAGCACCATACCGGAATGGCACCTGGTGCTCCTGGCAGGCCCCAGTACACCTGTACCAAGGCATACCAGTCGTAACCCACCACAATTCACAGCCCAAATTTTCTGTTGCTAAGCGAGACAGTTGTTGAGTGAGTTTTGCCTCTCATTTTACGGCCTTTCTTGCCACCGTGGTTAAGTGAACCGTTGTAATTGTTACGTTAGTAGCACCGTTGTTAAGTGAATCTGGCTCCTCCATTGATTTTGCTTGTCAGAAGGTTGCAAAAGGGAATCACTTGAGCCCGAGACATTTCAACCGTCATAAATATGAGTCAATTGCCAAGTGGCCGAATTCTGATCATGTAACCATGATCCTGCAGTGATTGGAATAGAATGGAATGGAATGGAATGGAATGGAATGGAATGGAATGGAATGGAATAGAATAGAATAGAATAGAATAGAATAGAATAGAATAGAATAGAATAGAATTCTTCATTGGCCGAGCGTCAGAAGGTCACAAAAGGTGATCACATGATCCCAGGAAACACAGGAGTGAAATGCTATCGGTTTGCACCAGTTTGCGTGAAACGGTAGGGAACGATTGTTGTTGGTTCTGCGAACCAGTAGTAAAAATAAAGCTTCCAAGGATCATGTGGCTAAACTGGGAGCCATTTGATCAGGGGAACGTCTTTTTTTCACTTTTTAAAGAATTTATTTCCTGCCTATTTGCCCAAACCTGGAATGGAAAAAAAAAAAAGGTTCCATGACAATCAGCTGTGCTGTGCGATCGTGGGAGCCTTTTTCTCCCCACTTTGGAAAGTAATTTTTACTACCTATTTGCCAGACTAGCAGGAAAACAATTGCTTTAAAAAGTGGGGAAAAAAGGTTCCGTGACAATCAGCTGTGCTGTGCGTGGGAACCTTTTTTTCACTTTTTAAAGCATTTTTTACTACGGGTTCAGGCAAACCGGTAGTAAAAAAAATACTTTAAAAATGAAAAAAAAAAAGTTCCATGACAATCAGCTGTTTTGTGAGATCATGGGAACCTTTATTCCCCCACTTTTTAAAGCATTTTTTTACTAGTAAAAAAGTGGGGGGGGGGGGGGGGAAGTTCCCATGATCGCACGGCACAGCTGAACCTTTTCCCCCACTTCTTAAAGCAGGGGTCTCCAACCTTTGCAACGTTAAGTCTGAAGGACTTCAGCTCCAAGAATTCTCCAGCCAGCTTTGCTGGCTGGAGAATTCTTGGAGCTGAAGTCCTTCAGACTTAACGTTGCAAAGGTTGGAGACCCCTGTTATAGAGGTCCTGTGTTTTGACTTTGCAAAATTGTCCTGGTGGGATTGTTGGTATTTTCTGACCTTGTTTGTTTTCTTCCAGATGTTTCATGACTAACTCTGAGCTATCAATATTCTCTTTTATTGGTCTTCTAGCTTTCCTTTGCTGTGACCGAGAGAGGAAGCTCAATTGTGCTGCTTGCTGCTTCAAGAACTCTTTGACCCTCCAGGATAAAACTTCCAGGAAAACTTAAAACATTTTTCCATACTCTTCTCCAGCCACCAGAGTCTTTCAATGAAGGATGAATTGTAGGGTGTTTGTAATTTCTTTTCCTCTAAGTTGCATGCAAAAACCAGAACTGTGTCATCCCTTATTATAGGCAGCCCCAAATGAGCTAAGCAAGCAGTTAAGCGAGTTTTGCCCCATTTTAGGGCCTTTCCAAGCAGGCTTGTTAAGTGAATCGTTGCAGCTGTTAAGTTAGCAACTCAGTTGTTAAGTGAATCTGGCTTCCCCATTGGCTTTGCCTGACAGACGGTGGCAGAAGGGGGAATCATGTGACTCCAGGACACTCCAACTGTCGTAAAAAAATTATCTCAACAGTAAATATTCGATGGGGTTTTCTCCAGTGAAACTTTTTCAGAGATTTTTTTTTAAAACGAGAAACTATCATGAGACAATAGAATAGAATAGAATAGAATAGAATAGAACAGGAGTAACAGCATTGGAAGGGACCTTGGAGGTCTTCTAGTCCAACCCCCTGCCTAGACAGGAGACCCTACACCACTTCAGACAAATGGCTATCCAACATCTTCTTAAAGACTTGCAGTGTTGGGGCATTCGCAACTTCTGGAGGCAAGATGTTCCACTGGTTAATTGTTCTAACTGTCAGGAAATTTCTCCTCAGTTCTAAGGTGCTTCTCTCCTTGATTAGTTTTCACCCATTGCTTCTTGTTCTGCCCTCAGGTGCTTTGGAGAATAGCTTGACTCCCTCTTCTTTGTGGCTACCCCTGAGATACTGGAAGACTGCTATCATGTCTCCTCTAGTCCTTCTTTCCATTAAACCAGACATGCCCAGTTCCTGCAACCGTTCCTCATATGTTTTAGCCTCCAGTCCCCTAATCATCTTTGTTGCTCTTCTCTGCACTCTTTCTAGAGTCTCCACATCTAGATAGATGAATAGAATAGAATAGAATCTGGAAGGAACCTTGGAGGTCTTCTAGTCCAGCCCCCTCCTCAAGCAGAAGAACCTAGACCAGGGGTCTGCAAAGTTGGCTCTTTGAAGCCCGGTGGACTTCAACTCCCAGAATTCCCCAGCCAGCATGGCTGGCTGGGGAATTCTTGGAGTTGAAGTCCACCCGGCTTCAAAGAGCCAACTTTGCAGACCCCTGACCTAGATCATTTCAGGCAATTTGTATGCACAAAGGAATTGCTCACGGTGGAAAAGTTCACTGTTACTTCTCATCCCCTCTCCCTTTTCTTTTAAGTTGAGTGGGAATGTTTAAAAAAGGGGGGCAGATGAATTCTTCAGTCCGCTGCTAGTTTTCTTTATCTATGAAAATATTTCAGCGTTGCCAAAAGCTGGCTTGAGGTCAATACTGAAGTCAGGAAACATGAATTTAATTGGTGCAATGCTTTAAGTAACCTCAATCCCATCTCAAAGGGAAGGAGGGGGGAATAAATGCTTGCAACAGCAGTTTTTTTTTCTGGGTTAGCACACTCATAATTTCATTTGGATGAAAAATGTCTCCTCTGTGCTTAAAAAGAAATAAACAGACTGGGTTCCTTCAGATTATTCATAGTACAGACTCTTTTGATCCCTGCAGACCTGGCCTCCCCAAATGTTCATTGAGGTTGTTGTGTGTATTGCTGGGAAAATATAAATCTTGCAGGATAACCGGCATTGCAAAAATGTATTTACAGTGCAGTTAAGTTGTTCTAGCAAATGGCACTCTAAAACAAAAGTTTCCAAGTTCACATAATTTAATAAAATGCAAACATCATTTAGCAAAAAAATTTTTAACTGTACTACTGCAAAGTTTTCATGTTTGCAACTTTGCAAATGTAAATGTTCACTCAAAGCACATTCTCACATGAAAGAAAACGAACCTGAAAGTTATAGTCTTTTATTAACAGACTAGAGTGTGAATTCTAGTCCTGCCTTAGCCATAAAAGCTGGCTGGGTGACTTTAGGCCACTCACCAGGAGACCGTGAGTTCTAGTCCTGCTTTAAGAATGAAAGTCAGCTAGATGACTTTGGGCCAATCATCAGAAGATTATGAATTCTAGATCCACCTTAGCCATGAAAGCTGGCTAGGTGATTTTAGGCCAATCACCAGGAGAATGTGAGTTCTAGTCCTGCCTTAGACACAAAAAGCCAATTGGATGACTTTGGCCAATTACCAGGAGACTGTGAATTCTAGTTCTGCCTTAAGATTGAAAGCCAGCTAGGTAACTTTGAGCCAATCACCAGGAGACTGTGAATTTTAGATCCAAGTTAGGCATGAAAGCTGACTGGATGACTTTAGGCCAGGAGATGCCAAGAGAGTGTGAGTTCTAGTCCTGCCTTAACCATGAAAGATGGCTGTGTGACTTTAGACCAGTAACTCTCTCTCAGCCCAACTGCCCTCACAGGACTGGTATTGTGGAGAAAATAGGAGGAAGAAGAATTAGGTATGAAGGAGTGGAACATCTGCCAGTTTGAACTAACAGAATGTGAGGTAACTGGCAGTTGAAACAGAGTTCTTTTCAGGTGGGGAGGGGGAGTAGAACTCCTTAGCATCAGAGCATGTTAATTACTGTTCAAGAAATACTAATGATCTGATGGTCATTTCAAAAAATCCTTTCTTAGAGAGCACCTAGAAGCCAAGAGGAACATACGTGCCAAATTTCAAGTTTGTAGGCTTTAGTTTTGGAGATTTTGTGATGAGTGAGTGGTATTTGCCACAGAAAGATTAGATAGATAGATAGATAGATAGATAGATAGATAGATAGATAGATAGATAGATAGATAGATAGATAGATAGATAGATAGATAGATAGATAGATAGATAGATATTAAAGGCAGGATAAAAATCAAATAAATAAATAAACTGACAATGCTATAATTCATAACAGGTTTCTATTTGGTATAAATTAGTCTTGGGCAATGCTAACAGGCAGAGAAATTGGATGAGCAGTTTTTCTGGTTTTTTAAAAAAGAAACTTGCTGGGCACGAAGGAAATTTTATTAATATCTTTCAGGTGCTCTCAGAATGCAAGGTAGGTTTCTCTGTTCTCCCCTACAAGAAGCTCCATGCCACCCCAATATATTTGTCCTTTCTTCACACGAGGCCCTGGTGGACATCTGCTTTTTCTTTTCTTTTTAAAAGAAAGCCCAGATTCTGTTGACGTTCTTGGGAAATTAACATGAAGTGGGAAGCTAAGCCTCTGCAGTGTGTCAACTTCCTATCTGTTGCAATCAAAATGTTCTTTTCAAACAAAGAAAAATGTCAAATAAGACAGGAAGCCAGGCAAACATCCAAAGGGACATTGGAAGACCCAAGAAGACTCTCTGGCACTTTGTTGAGGGCCAGGAGTGGGTTTCAGCCAGCGTTACTGCCGGTTTGCTCGGGCGTGTGGTGCACGCGCATGCACAGTTCAATGGAAATGCACAGAATGCACAGAATTACAAAAAAAAAAGGCGGTGATGGCAGCGACCGGGGAATTGGTTCAGGGGTGTGGCCAGCCTGGGTCGCTGCCGGTTCTACATCCCAGGCTGGCATACCACTACTAGTTCGGCCAAACCAGGCCAAACCGGTAGGAACCCACCTCTGTTGAGGGCTACTGGCGAAAACAAACACCGCTGATTTGAAGACATACCATTTTAATAACTAGAAGGCCCCAAGCTTGATTTATCAATCTTTTCCAAACTTTATTTGGTAACTTGCATACAGGTCAATGCATCAAAATTCATTCCCTAAGATGTTTATCCCGTTTGTAGTATTTTAAGTTTTGCTTGGCTTGCAAGGCAACCGTTGAATCTAGCATACTATTACTACTCATCGCCTATTATAGAGACGCCACTACAACATAGCAAAGCCCGTTCTTCTTTCAGATGCGTAGAAGATTCTGATTTCACCACTTCAGTGTAACCTAGAGCGAAAGGGTCTGCTCTATTTGCTGTAGGCTGCCTTGTCTTCCAGCAACTTCATTGTGGTGGTCTTAGAGATGGGCGCCACAGCCGGTCCTTGGGTGGGGCTACTCGAGGCAGGTTGCTCTCTTTGGCCTGAAAACGTAACAAAGAAATTGCATCATCGTCACAAAGTCAAACTCATGCCAGTGAACCAATAGGGTTCAATTGTCATGGTTGCTGGCACAGGAAACAGGTTAAATTTGATTTGTAATTTTTTGTCAACCTCCAAGTCCTTTCAAAACACTTATTAAGTGCTTACGAGTATCATGGTTATCTTGATTTGTAATTGGTTTTAGCGCAGGTTTTTGTTATTTAATAGTTTTTAAATTTGTGTATTTTGTATTACTCTTGTATGTTGTTTTAAATTCCTGTGTGCCGCCCTGGGTCCTTTTGGAGAAGGGCGGGGTACAAATTGAATAAAATCTAAAAATCTAAAATCTAAGACACCAACTTCTATATTGACTTTGGGCATCTTATAACTAAAAATCTATCTCTGTCTATCTGTCTTTCTATCATCTATCTCTATCTCTATCTATCTAGTATCTGTCTGTCTGTCTGTCTACGGTATCGATCTATCGATCTATTATCTATCTATTTATCTAGAATATTATCTATTTATCTTCTTTCTATTTATCTCTGTCTAACTGTCTGTCTATCATCTCTCTCTATCTATCCATCCATCCATCCATCCATTCAGAATATTATTTATTTATCTTTTTTCTATGTATCTCTAACTATCTCTAGCTATCTGTGTGCCTGTCTGTCTGTCTTTCAACCTATCAACCTGTCTACCTCTATCTATCTATCTATCTATCTATCTATCTATCTATCTATCTATCTATCTATCTATCTATCATATCATCTATCATCTACTGTATCTATCATCTATCTATTTATCTCTGTCATCTATCTCTGGCCTTTATAAATGGATACCAGCAACTCAAATTGTACTTGGAAGCCAACTGGTATCCAGTAGAGCTTGCAAAACAGAGAATCACGTGTATGCAAGGCTGTGCCCCATCACTTCCTGTCTTGTTGCATTCTGGACCTCCTGTAGATTCTAAATCTGGGGTATCTAAAGCATGGCTGGCTGGAGAATTCTGGGAGTTGAAAACAGGTCTTAAAGTTGCCAAGGTTGGACACACCTGTTCTAGGTAGCCTTCAAAGGCAGTCCAAAGTAGATACTATTTTGATATTGCTTTGTCATTGCACTGTATTTTTATTTATCAAATTTATACACCACTCGTCGCACAGTACACACTGACATTGAGCGGCTTAGGAATTATTCTTGCATTGTCTTAATCAAGTTTTGCTCGGAGTTCAAGGTGCTTAGAGTCAATTTGCAAATGAAGGAGCGTATAAGCAAGCCTAAGTAAATTAATTGAAGTCAACATGATGGACTTACAACTTGTCAAAGTTTTTACAGTTTTGATGTAATCCCAAAAGGAGCATTCGGATTTTTTCAGTCCTTTATAATTTGGTAAAGATGTAGTGAACTCTTTATAGTTGTCTCTACCCACGTCTGCACGAAACATAGGCCAAGCCGAGAGTCCTTCTAGCCTCTTTCTTGAAAATTCATAAGGGCTATTTGGATTTCTGCAGAAAAGAATAAATATAAGTCTCCAGACTGCAACACAAACAACTCATGAAAACTGTCTGAAATTGCAAGGGTTAAAAATATATACATTTTTTAAATTTTGTGCACAGGTAGTCCTTGTTTGATGACCCTAATGGAGCCTGCCCATTAGGGTCATAGGTCTTGATGGTCATAAAGCAGGTCACACATGTGACCAACCTGTGGGACTTGGTTACTTGCAGGACCGCCTCCTACCACATACCTCCATTCGACCTGTCCGCTCCCACAGGGAGGCCTCCTTAGGGTGCCATCCGCCGGACAATGCCGGCTGGCGACTCCCAGGGGAAGAACCTTCTCTGTGGCAGGCCCCGCCCTCTGGAACGACCTGCCCCCCGACCTCCATACAATCACAGACCTTTGCCTCTTTCGTCGGGCATTAAAAACATACTTCATGCGGCCAGCCTGGCATAGCTGTTTTATGGCTGATTTTAGTTGGGTTTTAATTATGTTTTTAGCACGGGTCCAAATTTTATTTAATTTAGTTTTAACTACTTGATTGTCTTTATATTTTTATTGTTCCTGTGCACCGCCCTGAGTCCCGTCTGGGAGAGAGAGTGGTATAGAAATACAATAAAGATTAAGATTAAGGACCTGATATTATGACCTTTCTTTTTCTGTTAAGCAAATGCCATGGTTGTTAAATGAACCAATGGTTTACTTTGTGTCTCCATTGGCACCTGAAGTGGTAAAAGAGGAAGAGAGGAAGAAAGAAGAAGGAAGAAGGAAGGGGGGAGGAGGGAGGAGGAGGAGGAGGGGAGGGGAAAGAGAAGGAGAAAAAGGATGAGGAAGAGGAAGAGGAGAAGGTGGAAGGAGGAAGAGGGAAGGGGAAAGAGAAGGAGGAGAAGGAGGAAGGAGAGAAGGAGAAGAAGGAGGAGGAGGAAAGAAGGAATTTCCAAGGTCCTCTCACTATCTTTTGTAGAACATGAGATCACATAACTATTAATATGCTAAAATAAATGACTATTTTCTTCTGACTGACATTTTCCCACCCTTCCAGTAATGCCTGCCATGGGGTCATCCTGATGTCCTTTTTCCAGTTGGAGAACATAGAGCTAATTCTCATGATGCCATCGTCTTCACGACATGATTTTCATGTCTCAAGGATCAAGACTCCCAAATTACAGTAGCATACAGAGATTCAGAGTGCTTCTTGATCGTATCAGCGTGATCTAAACCATGCACAGCAAAATTATACGACATTAGCTGAAAAGCCACAATCAGCTGCTCTCATCTATTGCTCGTGACGTTTTAGTTCCAGTGAACACGGGAACAGTACTAAGCCAGAAGCCGTTGTTTGCTTCTTGTTTCCAGGAAAAACCATCCCATAGTGATCAAAGGGTTCATTTAGCAACTGTGGTGTTTCCTTACAATCACGGCATTTGCTTTACAATCGGCATTTGCTTTACAATCATCTTTGTGGTGGTTGTTCACTTAACAAACACCACAAAGAAGGGCCCTGTAGTGACCTGTTTTACAGCCCTCCTGACTTACGATCAAAATCACAATACGGTCATAACTTGAGGACTACCTGCATGTACCGTAGAGTTGCATTCAAAAGCAGAGTTCAAACTCTCTATTAACAATCTCATCCTTCAACTTTCAGTGATCAAAGCTCTTAGCACCTACCCAGATTTTATAAAGTTGGACATAAACATTCTTAGCACCTACCCAGATTGTATAAAGTTGGACACAAACTTGCTTAAGATTGTATACCCAGATTGTATAAAGTTGGACATAAAAATGCTTAGCACATACCCAGATTTTATAAAGTTGGACAGGTACTGCATAATGACTAAGGAGAGAGTCTTCTCCTCCTCCGTATATCGGTTTTTATACTGAGGATAAAAGGCCAGGCCAAAGGCAAGCTGAATATCAGGAATGTATTCCACGCTTGAGCTGAAAACAGAAAGCAAGAGAGCGAGCAAAAACACTGTAATTTTACTTAATTTATTAAATAGCACTTCCATTAAAAAAAGAGGGGGACAGATATCCCCACAGATTTTGTTTATTTAGTTATCATATTTATGATATGAGCATTTGTAGCATCCCGTGATACATTTGTTAATCTCCAAAATAAACTAAGATCTTAACAAACTTGAGCATTGGGCCCTATCTAATAAAATGAAATTCGATGGCGAAACAAAAATGAAATGCACAGGTACAGTATAGGCGGTACCTTGCTCAATAACAGTAACTGTGAGAGGGATCTTGGAGTCCTACTGGACGGCCATTTAAATATGAGCCAGCCGTGTGCAGCAGCTGCCAAAAAAGCCAACACAGTTCTAGGCTGCATAAACAGAGGGATAGAATCAAGATCACCTGAAGTGTTAATACCACTTTATAATGCCTTGGTAAGGCCACACTTGGAATACGGCATTCAGTTTTAGTCACCACGATGTAGAAAAGGTGTGGGGACTCTAGAAAGAGTGCAGAGAAGAGCAACAAAGAGGATTAGGGGACTAGAGACTAAAACATATGAAGAATGGTTGCAAGAACTGGGTATGTCTAGTTTAATAAAAAGAAGGACCAGGGGAGACATGTAGCAGTGTTCCAGTATCTCAGGGGTTGCCACAAAGAAGAGGGAGTCAAACTATTCTCCAAGGCATCTGAGGGCAGAACAAGAAGCAATGGGTGGAAACTAATCAAAGAGAGAAGCAACTTAGAACTGAGGAGAAATTTCCTGACAGAACAATTAATCAATGGAACAGCCTGCGTCCAGAAGTTGTGAATGCCCCAACACTGCAAGTCTTTAGGAAGATGTTGGATAGCCATTTGTCTGAAATGGTATAGGGCTTCCTGCCTAGGCAGGGAGTTGGACTAGATGACCTCAAGGTCCCTTCCAACTCTGGTATTGTATTGTATTGTAAACTACAAGACTCGGAATCAAACCAACATAAATATTTCTCTGGGGATGAACAAACAGATATTGGAGGTGAACATACAATGCTAAATCACAAATCATCATGATATAGTTTAGATGTAACACTGTGCAATAAACCAAGATTTACAGTTCACCATAGTTACACTTTCACACCGGCTGATGTTTATTATATTTATGTTTGGGAACAGTTGGAACGCTTAACAAAATTCATTATACACTTTTTAATCTTTTACAGACCACGGATCTTAAAACTTTACTTCACCCTGAGCGTTGGCATTCAGAAGTTTTAAAAAATGACCTTTTTTGTGTGTGAATGCCTCACGGTTGTGTAACCCATAAACTTTCCTCCTTTTTCCACAGAACATTTCCAAACCTCATTGTTTAACATTGAATGATCTCATTAGAAGGCATACATCTTCTGCCTATTTAGCTGCCCTTGTGAATAGTTTGGTTTTAGCTCTTCAAAAAAGAAAGAAAAATACATCGGGAAGCAGTAGAATTGGATGCAAATTCTCTCGCGGCTCAAAAGCAGCAAGCCCCAAGTTTTGATTTACAACCACATTGTGTGTGTGTATGTGTGCATGTGTGTGTGTGTGTGTGAATCAGGGTGGCGTCTTTTCTGTAGAAACAAAAACAAGAAGCTGCTATAATTCATTTCTAATTCCAGAATGACTAGAAATGCAGTTAAAAATAGAAGCAGGAGCTGAGGTCCTTCAGACTTAAAGTTGCAAAGGTTGGAGACCCCTGGTCTATGGAGATTCTCAGTCATCCAAGTCATGGTTGTCCCAAAGGTGGTTTTTCAAGAGGCAACTGGACTTTCTGGTTTTTCTTTTGAAGACGTTTCGCTTCACATCCAAGAAGCTTCTTCAGCTCTTCAGAAGCTTCTTGGTTGAGAACGAAAATGTCTTCAAAAGAAAAAACAAGGAAGTTCTCTGCACAAAGAGTGCAGAGAAGAGCAACAAAGAGGATTAGGGGACTGGAGGCTAAAACATATGAAGAACGGTTGCAGGAACTGGGTATGTCTAGTTTAATGAAAAGAAGGATTAGGAGAGACATGATAGCAGTCTTCCAATATCTCAGAGGGTGTCACAAAGAAGAGGGAGTCAAACTATTCTCCAAGGCACCTGAGGGCAGAACAAGAAGCAATGGGTGGAAACTAATCAAGGAGAGAAGCAACTTCGAACTGAGGAGAAATTTCCTGACAGCGAAAACAATTAATCAGTGGAACAGAAGTTGCCTCCAGAAGTTGTGAATGCCCCAACCCTGGAAGTCTTTAAGAAGATGTTGGATAGCCATTTGTCTGAAATGGTATAGGGTTTCCTGCCTAGGCAGGGGGTTGGACTAGAAGACCTCCAAGGTCCCTTCCAACTCTGCTATTGTATTGTATTGTATTGTAGAAAGGATAAGAAAGTTCTTAGAAGACATTTCTAAAATGCTTTCAGAAAAAATGGGAAGAATTCAATTCAAAGTCTACTCCGCCCCGCCTAAAAATATGTGTGTGTGTGTGTGTGTGTGTGTGTGTGTGTGTTTCTTCTCTTCTTAAAAAAAAAAGAATATGCAGGAGAAAAAGCAGGTTTCAGGAGAAAATGGGAGAGCCCTTAGCATATTTATTTTATTTATTTTGTCATCCATCCACCCACTTCTTCAAACATTTACATAGCCGCCCATCTTCTAAGCAACTCTGGGCAGCTCCCAATCAAATTGTACAATTATACTTTCCACCCTTGAAAAGCGGATAAGATTTTTCTGTCTGCCAAGTACAATGAGAAGCAGGTTTATTTCCGAAACCATGCAGATAGCTGGCAATAATCCTGGCTAATGTGAGGAGGCCATAATCAATGAGGAGAATTATCTCTTCGACATACAGCCATTTCTTTTGTGACCGAAGTTACAAGCAGTACTGAAATCGATGACTTATGACTGCTATTCACACTTATGACTGTTGCAGCGTCCCCAAGGTCATGTGATCCAAATTCAAATGCTGGCAAGTGACTCATATTTATGACGGTTTCAATGTCCCGGGCTCGTGTGATCCCTTTTTGTGACCTTTCTGACAAGCGAAGTCCGTGGGGAAGCCAGATTTACTTCCCCACCGTGTTACTAACTCAACAATTGCGGTGATTCGCTTAACGACTGTGGCAAAGAAAGGGTTGTAACGTGGGGGGAAATTGATGACGTAACAACTTTCTTGTTTAGCCACAGAAATCTTGGGCCCAATTGTGGCCGTAAGTTGAGGACTACCTCTAAAGATAACAGAAAGGGGCAAAATGCAGTGAACAAACTTCTCACTTAACAACACACATTTTTGGTTCAAATATGGTCGTAGGTTGGGGACTACATCAAATTTGAGGAGACGGGTTAGTTTTAAGTGTGTTTTATTTGAAATGGTTGTAAACATTTATGGAGTGCCCAGAAATTCTACAATTTGAACATAGTATAAGGGACTGTGGTTACAAGTACTTAATACAATAGCAGAGTTGGAAGGGACTTTGGAGGTCTTCTAGTCCAACCCCCTGCCAAGGCAGGAGCCCTATACCGTTTCAGACAAATGGCTATCCAACATCTTCTTAAAGACTTGCAGTGTTGGGGCATTCACAACTTCTGGAGGCAAGCAGTTCCACTGATTAATTGTTCTAACTGTCAGGAAATTTCTCCTCAGTTCTAAGTTGCTTCTCTCCTTGATTAGTTTCCACCCATTGCTTCTTGTTCTGCCCTCAGGTGCCCTGAAGAATAGTTTGACTCCCTCTTCTTTTTTGGCAACCTCTGAGATATCGGAACACTGCTATCGTGTCTCCCCTAATCCTTCTTTTTATTACACTAGTTTAAACTAGATTTTTAATAAACTTCTCAATTTAGGACCTAGAATTATGATTGTAAGTCCTGCCAGTTGTTATGCAGGTCACCAAGTAACAGTGCCCAACCTTTTTTTTGTCACAGCTGTTAAGCAAATCACTGCAGTCATTAAGTGAATTGCACAGTCGTTAAGTGAATCCTGCTTGCCCCATTGACTTTGCCACTTGGAAACCATCGGGGCAAGTCATAAAACATCTGACCTAGGGAGGCTGCAATTGTCTGAAGGCTGGTTCTCAAGAGTCCACATTTTGATCATGTGGCTATGGAGATACTCTGATGGTCATATGTGTGAGAATCGGTCATAAGTCTATTTTTCCAGTTCTGTTGTGACTTTGAACGATTGCTCAACAAAGGGGTTGTTAGTCATCTTCCAGATAAATTTGCTTTACCGCTTTATCTGCTGCTGGATCGTGATGCAACGTTAAGCCCACCGTTTTGCAATTCTTTGCTACTTCCTTATGAATTTTCATACTGTTACAACATATCTACAAATATTAAAATTATCTCGGGTAAAGCTAACGGGGTATTTCTGCCTATTATCTTCAAATCACCGGAGGCAGAATGAGCAAACTGCCTCTCCGAATTCTTAACTGTGAGACTTAAATCATTTAAAAAGAATGTTTGGATAAGA
Source organism: Rhabdophis nuchalis (assembly GCA_039707465.1). Lineage (NCBI taxonomy): Eukaryota > Metazoa > Chordata > Lepidosauria > Squamata > Natricidae > Rhabdophis > Rhabdophis nuchalis. The sequence goes on along the minus strand of CM077645.1, from coordinate 213,289,338 downwards.
TATGAGTCAATATTTGTGTTTGTACAAAAATTAACGAACGGTCACATCAAACAGAAATTTGAAAGGCTCGACGTAAACAGAAATTTGACTAAATCAGACACTGTGCCAGATTCAAAAGAAAGTTAACTGCCTCCAATGCGATTTTCATTTGCTCACCAAGAAATGCTCACAAACCCTAGGTTTTTTTCACATTTGTTGCAAAATCAGCACAGATGTCACTAAATAAACACAGTATGAGCGCGTATACCTAAATTGAGATTTAAACTTCGCTGGAGATGTTTCAGTTTTTATTTCATTACTCCAGATTTTAGTCTCTCACTCGGTCCAAAACCTCTTATGAAAATAAAGGAATCCTGGGGTTTGTTACAGCTTTCCTAATGGCCGTTGGCTAGTTAGTCTAGGAACCGAAGTCAAGAAATTGTGGAGACAAAAATTTAGATTAAGTTCTCTCTGCTGTCAAGGCTGGTAGTCCACAGAGTTCTTATTAATTTAAGTGCAGCTCAGTTTTAGTAATATAAATGTGATAGCTGGCTAGACAGGGAAGTCAAAAATACATTTCAAAAGAAGGCAATGATGATTTATTTTGGTAGTCTTTGACTTAGTCTTCAAGGAGACTTTTTAGTCTTCTCATCGTTCCTATCACTCATCTCATCCGACTTATGACTGTATGACTGTAACTTTGTTGCTTATATCCTTACAATTTATATTGATTTTTTCCTAGTATGATTTAATTGCTTATTTGTACCCTATCACTAACATTAAGTGTTGTAACTTATGATTCGTGACAAATGCATCTTTTCTTTTATGTACACTGAGAGCTTATGCACCAAAGAAAAATTCCTTGTGTGTCCAATCATACTTGGCCAATAAATAATTCTATTCTATTCTATTCTATTCTATTCTATTCTTACTGTCAACTCCTAAAGTTGCCATAGTGAGAGAAGGGGGAGGGAGCGCATTCCATGCATACTCTTGGTGAAAGTCGGATCTCAGATTACTGCAGAAGGCTTGGAAAGGGGTGCACCTCGTTGGGGAATGTGATTTATGACACAGACAGAGGGGAGGGAAGGAACAGAGGTAAAGTTCAGATATAACTCAAACAAAGCTCAGATCTGACTGTAAAAGGGCCTTGTCTAATGGTGCTCCTAATCAATGACTAGTTTTATATTGAAACTTGGCTCAATACTCATGAATCAATTAGGGCATTTTTAGGAAACCTGACACATAATATTTCATTGAGTGGCCGTTTGAAGTTACAAAGGCACTGAAAAAAGTGACTTATGACCATTTTTCACTTACACTTACAACCGTTACAGCATCCCCATGGTCATGTGATCAAAATTCAGATGCTTGGTAATTGACTCGCATTTATGACGGTTGCAGTGACCCAGGGTTTAGTTTTAGTTTTGTTTTATTCGATTTGTATCCCGCCCTTCTCCAAAATGACATGATCATTTTTTACAAACTTTCTGACAATAGGGTAGCCAGATTCACCTAACAACAGTGTTATGAATTTAACTACTGCAGTGATTCACTTAACAACTGGGGCAAGAAAGGTTGTGAAATGGGGCACAGTTCACTTAACAAATGTCTCACTTAGCAACAAAACTTTTGGGCTCAATTGCAGTCATAAATGAAATACTACCTGTACTACTATGAAACCTGCATGGATGCACTAACCTGGGTGGAACTATCTTAAATTTTAATTAACACAATAACAGAGTAAAAGAGACATTGTGCCAGGGTTCAAAATAGGATCCAATATAAAATCAGAGTCCAAGGCAAAGGATTCCTCAAAGTTCCAATTGATTAAGAGAGCCATGTTGGCACATCTGGGAAAACCCGAATCTGAAGGCTTCCCGGTTTCCCCCACCTAGTTGAAAGTTCAAGATCTTGTCCCCACACCCACAAGTCCCTCACATGGTCCAATATTCCATCCAGTTCCTTCCAGGTGCAGAGACAAAGATGACCTTGACTTTCTAAGAAGAATGTTATTATGACTACGCATCACCCAACTCCATATAATCTTTCCTTTTCCCACAATAGAAAGTTTGACAGACCTGAAACCTAAAAAAGAAAAGATGGCTTGCAGACCTGACACCTTGGAGGTCTTCTAGACCAACTGCCAGCAGGAAACCCTAGACCAGGTGTCTGCAAAGTTGGCTCTTTTAAGACTGGCTGGGGAATTCTGGGAGTTGAAGTCCACCAGTCTTAAAAGAGCCAACTTTGCAGATCCCTGCCCTAGACCATTTCAGATGAATCTCTTCTTTAAAACTTCCAGTGCTAGAACATCCACAACTTTTGGAGGCAAACCCTTCCACTGTTAGGAAATTTCTCCTTAAGTTCTAGGCTGCTTCTCTCTTTGGTTAGTTTCCTTCCATTGCTTCTTGGCCTTCCTGCAGGTGCTTGGGGGAATAGGTTGACTCCCTCTTCTTTGTGGCAGCCCCTTAGATATTGGAACACTGCTATCATGTCACCCCTGGTCCTTCAATTCATTGCATTAGACATACTCAACATTAGACATACTCAACTGTTCTTCATATGTTTTAGACTCCAGTCCCGTAATCATCGTGAGCATAAGGATTGATCCAAAGAATACTTTTACTCTTATCAAAATCATTTTACAAATAAGGTCAAAAGTTTATCCTTACCTGCTCAAGGAATTGCTGTCTGGCACGTGGTACATGAAAATATTTCCTCTCTCGTTATTAGCCCATTCCTTTGCCATATCTATAGTTGGGCAAATGATGAAGTGGTCTCTAAAAACAGGAAGGAAACAATCCTTACAATCTGGAAACAATTAACTTTCAAACACAAATAGTTCTTAAGTCCCTACCCCTCTGCTACAATTCCATATCCACACACTCAGGATTAATCTATGATTCTATATAAATAAAAATGTAACTATGAGTTTGTTCAAAACAGGTAATCTCCGAAAGTACTGCACCAGTCGCTTCCAAATTTTCACACAACATTCCTTTCGAATATGGCACCAATGATATATATAGATTGTGTAGATGTCACACCTGTGCCAGGTACACACAATGGAAATGTAAAAAATTGTAAAAAAGGCAGGTAGATGGATACAGAGAGAGCAGTGGGCCACAGGTATTATGTCATCCTTTATGACATAAAATACTCTGTCCATAAGATTCAAGGAGAAATACAGTAGGTAGGTAGGTTTGGCAGCTATAGGGATAGAGAGAGGGAGGGAGAAAGGGAGTAGGTAGGTAGGTGGAAAAATACAGTAGGTAGGTAGAGGGAGAGAGGGAGAAAGGGAGTAGTTGGTAGGTAGTTAAGTAGGTAGAGGGATAGAGAGAGGGAAAAATACAGTAGGTAGGTAGGTAGAGGGATAGAGAGGGAGAGGGAGAAATACGGTAGGTAGGTAGGTAGGTAGGTAGCCAGAGGGATAGAGAGAGGGAGAAATACAGTAGGTAGGTTGGAGGTTATACGGTGTTTGTGTGTACATGTTTGTGTGTGCAGGTGTAGATCTACACACAGATTGGTTGGCCGTTTAACCAGACTGGGCCACAGCAACGCATAGCCAGGAACGGCTAGTTAAAAATAAGAAGACTCAAATTCTCCACAGTTGTTCATTACCCTGTTTCCCTGAAAATAACACCTCCCTGGATAATAAGCCTAATTTGGCTTTTGTTTAATGCGCTAAAATAAGTCCCCCCTGAAAATAAGCCCTCCCTGAAAATATTGCAACACAACAGCAGCCATGAGGTGACCACGCTCACCACCTCCAATGCCTCAAAAATAATAAGACCTCTCCGAAAATAAGGCCAAGCTCTTATTTCGGGGATCAAAACAAAATAAGATCTTGTCTTATTTTTGAGGAAATACGGTATGTAAGGTGGTAATATAACCAAATGTAATCAAAAGGGCTCAGTGGCTAAGACGCTGAGCTTGTCAATCAGAAAGTTTGGCAGTTCCGCGGTTCGAATCCCTAGTGTGGCGTAACAAAGTGAGCTCCTGTTACTTGTTTCAGATCGATTCTTGAACACAGCTTGTCTGCCTGAAATCCACACTGTGTAATGGACATTCATGCGATTGAGCGAGTCCAGAGGTATTTCACGAGAAGAGTCTTCCACTCCTCTGCTCACAATAGAATCCCTTATGCCACCACGTTCGACATTTTGGGCTTGAACAATCTGCATGCGGTCCGATCTAAGCATAGTACACAAAATTGTCTGCTACAACGTCCTACCTGTTAACGAGTACTTCAACTTCAACCACAATAACACACGGGCAAACAATTGATACAAACTCAAAGTCAACTGCTCCAAACTTGATTGCAGAAAATACAACTTCAGCAACAGAGTGGTCAATGCCTGGAATGACTCCATTGTTAAATCCTCAAACCCTCACAGCTTTATACTTAAACTGTCTACCATGGACCTCACCCCATTCCTAAGAGGTCCATAAAGGGGGTGCGTATAAGCACGCCAGGACCGTCCCTGTCCTACTGTCCCATTTACAATACAATACAATAGCAGAGTTGGAAGGGACCTTGGAAGTCTTCTAGTCCAATTCCCTGCCTAGGCAGAAAGCCCTTTACTGTTTCAGACAAATGGCTATCCAACATCTTCTTAAAGACTTGCAGTGTTGGAGCATTCACAACTTCTGGAGGCAAGCTGTTCCACTGATTAATTGTTCTAACTGTCAGGAAATTTCTCCTCAATTCTAAGTTGCTTCTCTCCTTGATTAGTTTCTACCCATCGCTTCTTGTTCTGCCCTCAGGTGCCTTGGAGAATAGCTTGACTTCCTCTTCTTTGTGGCAACCCCTGAGATATTGGAACACTGCTATCATGTCTCCCCTGGTCCTTCTTTTTATTAAACTAGACATACCCAGTTCCTGCAGCTGTTCTTCATATGTTTTAGCCTCCAGTCCCCGAATCATCTTGGTTGCTCTTCTCTGCACTCTTTCCAGAGTCTCCACATCTTTTCTACATCGTGGTGACCAAAACTGGATTCAGTATTCCAAGTGTGGCTTTATCAAGGCTTTATAAAGTGGTATTAACACTTCCCGTGATCTTGATTCTATCCCTCTATTTATGCAGCCTAGAACTATGTTGGCTTTTTAATTTTTATTTTATTTATTTGAATTCATTTCCTTGGTGTACCGCCATGTTCATACTTAAACCTGTTATCTTGTACATGTTTGACAAACTAATAAATAAATCACTCTCATTTTTCATCTAGGTTGCAACATCAACCAGGAAGCAACTGGTCGTAAATCAAAAATGATTTGTCGATGTTTGGATCCATGCGATGTCTGCAGCCCAAATGTCTCTATTGAACAAATCCATAGTCCTTTTCTCACTAGCCTCTCCGTATTAGGAAAAAATACCCAACTTTTTGGCTTTCTTCATGCTGATTAGGAGAACTTTGTGGTTGGACAACAACTTTCCTCATCCAGGGAAGTTGACTAAAGTGGATGAGATCTTCAGTTCAAATACATCCCAAGTGTTAAGGGATCATCTTACATTCCATCATCTACTATTTCCCCCTCTGTATAAAGTTGGAAGAAAGTACTCTCCGAAATACATGTGTGCCTACACCCTGGTTTTCCTGAGAATTCTTAAGAAGTTATTTTAGACTGCAAATAATAATAATAATAATCTTCATTTACTGGAGGCCACAAATCCACAGAGTTGATTGAACCTGCTCTGATATTTAGCGGTGGCGCAGAGCAAATGTTCATATTACGAACAGATGTTCTCCTTGCTTCAGGTGGTTCAATTTGTTAAAGCTGAAGGTGAGCGAAGATGTAAAAAATAGCTTTGAAGTCAGGCTTCCAACGCTGAAAACTTCTGAGGTGTTCTGCATGCCAAGGCATAAAAGAAAACCAAAACCACCATTTTGCTTTAGAAATTGAAATACAGATAAACATTCTGAATGTAGAAAGAATCGTGCGCAAAGTGAACCAGTATCAACCGGTACAGGAAAACACCCTTGCGGGACACCAATAAATAAATAAAATTAATTAATTTAAGTATTGGAATGGCTGAAAGGGAACCCTAAAATAACACATGCGGTCGAATGAGCCGTGGTGGCGCAGTGGTTAGAGTGCAGTACTGCAGGCTACTTCTGCTGATCACCGGCTGCCAGCAGTTTTGCAGATCGAATCTCACCAGGCTCAAGGTTTACTCATCCTTCCGAGGTGGGTAAAATGAGGACCCAGATTGTTAGGGGCAAGAAGCTAACTCTGTAAACCATTTAGAGAGGGCTGTAAAAGCACTGTGAAGCGGTATATAAGTGTGGGTGGAAACTAATCAAGGAGAGAAGCAACTTAGAACTAAGGAGAAATTTCCTGACAGTAAGAACAATTAACCTCTGGAACAGCTTGCCTCCAGAAGTTGTGAATGCCCCAACCCTGGAAGTCTTTAAAAAGATGTTAGATAGCTATTTGTCTGAAATGGTATAAGGTTCCTGCCCACGCAGGGGGTTGGACTAGAAGACCTACAAGGTCCCTTCCAACTCTGCTATTGTATTGTATTGCTATTCCTTCCTTCCTTCCTTCCTTCCTTCCTTCCTTCCTTCCTTCCTTCCTTCCTTCCTTCCTGTTAGAATGAAGTATGGCAGACTAATTCTGCCAACTGCCAGGAGTTCGATCCTGACTGGCTCAAAGTTAACTCAGCCTTCCATCCTTCCATGGTGGATAAAATGAGGACTGTTGGGGGGCAAGAGATTGCTGGGGGGCAAGAGGCTGACTCTGTAAACCGCTTAGAGAGGGCTGTAAAAGCCCTGTGAAGCAGTATAGAAGACTCAGTGCTATTGCTATTGCTATCATACTCCTTCTCTGATTGAAAGGGGGGGGGAAAGTCATCACAAGGAACGAACAAGACTTGATATCCAGAGGAGCAGATGGAAGTTGGTTTCTTATTTTTAGTCCAATGTGGTAAAGCTGCCAAATTTAAAACTCGAAGAAATGACACATGAGGAGCCAAAAAAAATGAAAGCAATACTTTTCAACGGCAAAAGACCGTATTTGAAGGTTACAGCTTTCCTGCTCAAAATGTGTTTCTTGAATGTGTTGGAAGGTCTGCAGCCCATTATTTAAAACCGAACTCAACTTGATATATTTATCCAAGGGTTCGGTTTTTGACTCCTTCTCTTCTCTGTCCAATGTACACCCTTGCAGGGTGCATCGAAGTTAGCATCTCGTCCACGATGCGCTATGATGCTCGTGCTTCTCCTGACATCCATGCGCGTGAAGCCACAATTTTGATAAGCACATGTGTCAAAGCATTGGGAAGTACAATATGTGCACCTTGGATGGCTGAGTGGGGGGAGGGGAGCTGGTGTTTTTCTAAACAGCAGAAAAAGCGCATTTAATATGATTTTTTTTTTTAAACTACAGCACTGGAGATGCAATTTAATATTTTGATACTTAAAGGAAACTCATTTTGAGTACTTCCAACCCACTTTCAACCACACATTCCCAGCAGATGGATTAACAGTGAAAGAATTGACTATTTATTTTCATTGATTGTTTGATTAGATTTCAACTTGTCTTTTATTACTTCATAGGTTAACTCAGGGGTGGGCAAACTTTGCAACTTTAAGTCTGAAGGACTTCAGCTCCCAGACTTCTCCAGCCAGCTTTGCTGGCTGGAGAATTCTGGGAGCTGAAGTCCTTCAGACTTAAAGTTGCAAAGTTTGCCCACCCATGGGTTAACTCAAGGTGAGGAACATACATAATATTCCTTCCTCCTTCTATTTTCCCACAACAACTACTCTGTGGAGGTGGGTTGGACTGAGATAGAGTCACTGGCACAAAGCCACCCAGCCAACTTTCATGCCTAAGGCAGGACTAGAACTCACAGTCTCTTGGCAATTAACCCAAAGTCACCCAACTGTTTTTCATGCCTAAGGGGGGAACTAGAATTCACCATCTCCTAGTTTCTAAGCCAGACCCATACCTAAGACAGGACTAGAACTCACACTCTCCTGGTGGTTGGCTGAAAGTCGGCTTTCATGCCTATGGCGCAACTAGATCTTACCGTCTCATGTCTGATGATTGGCCCAAAGTCACCCAGTCAACTTTCATGTCTAAGGTGGGACTAGAATTCACCATCTCCTAGTTTCTAAGCCAGACCCAAGACAGGACTAGAACTCACACTCTCCTGGTGGTTGGCTGAAAGTCGGCTTTCATGACTAAGGCGCAACTAGATCTTACCGTCTCATGTCTGATGATTGGCCCAAAGTCACCCAGCCAACTTTCATGTCTAAGGTGGGACTAGAATTCACCATCTCCTAGTTTCTAAGCCAGACTCAAACAGGACTAGAACTCACAGTCTCCTAGTGATTGGCTCAAAGTCGGCTTTCATGCCTAAGGCGCAACTATTTATTTATTTATTTAAATTTATACCCCGCCCTTCTCCTAAAAAAGGACCCAGGGCGGCGCACAGGCATTATTAAAACCATACAAAAATACATAATTATTAAAAAACTATTAAACTTTCCCTGTGCTAAAACTAATAAAACTCTAAAATTTAAAATTTTCCCTATAAAAGTCAGAAACGGGGGTTATGCTAGGCTGGCTTGTTGGAATAAATGAGTTTTAAGACGTTGGCGGAAGAGGCGGAGGTCCCCGATGATGCGTAAATCGGGGGGTAGGTCGTTCCAGAGGGCTGGGCCCGCCACAGAGGAGGCTCTTCCCCTGGGCATTGCCAACCGGCATTGCCCGGCTGACGGTACCCGGAGAAGGCCGTCTCTGTGGGAGCGGATCGGTCGAAGGGATGTATGGGGCAGGAGGCAGTCGCGTATATAGCTAGGCCCCGAGCCTAGAACTTACCGTTCCCTGGTTTCCAAGCCAGCATCTTAACCATTACAATAAAGATATGGGGAGTGTATCCTAGAAGTCACAATTGCTAACCAGAATAGTGAAGCACAATAACCCTTCACTAAACTCATATATAAACCCATATATCATGTGGGCGTGGCCAGTGTGTGACTCATCCGGCCTGCGGGCTGGCAGTTTAGACATTCTACTCCCCCTCCCCACCTGAAAAAGGCTCTGATGCTAAAGATTTAGACTGAGGGAGAGAAGGGAATAAGATAGGAGAGGCCTCTGTGGGGCAAGGCTGAGGGAGAGAAGTAAAGAGGAGAGGACAATCGTAACTACTCATTAATTTTCAAGCTGTAAGTATCGATTTATCAAGCATCCAGCTAGTGTGTGTGTGTGTGTGTTTCTCTCCAACCTTAACACACAAAAAGGGAGAAACTTACCGAGTGGCATTTTCTAATGCCCTGGAGAAGGAAGCATACTCAGTGGATGAATGTTCTAGGGAATAAAACCACGTAGCTGCATCCTGAATGAGAAGGTTGGACTCTTCACCGCCCAAAGAGTTTTGGAGAGCCTGATAGAAAGCGGTTTTGCTATTGGCCCGGCCTTGTCTTTCTTCAAAATGCTAATAAGAGAGGGAAAGAGCATGCAGAAGAATTCAGAAAGCCTCTTCACACTCAGAAATGGTTGCTGGCATTTCAACAAAAATGTATACATTTAAGCAATTAACCGGTTCATCATTGCTGTACAATTGCAATTTCCAATTCTGTTGTTTATGTACCACATTTTTCGGACTATAAGACGCACCAGAGTATAAGACGCACCACGATTTTGAAGAGATTTTTTTTTTTTTAAAAAGTTTTTGCACTCTGCAGGCCCCCAAACCTTCTGCATGGCATGACTTGGTGGGTGTGGCGTGGCGTGGTGGGCATGGCTTGGTGGGCGTAGCAGAGGAAGGATACTGTAAAATCCCCATTCCCTCCCCACCCCACTAACCTGCTTTCCAGCTCCATTCACCTGTGCAGGGCCACAGAAGAAGACCCAGCCAATCAGCTGGGACTCGGGAGGCAGAGAATAGATGGGGCGGGGCCAGCCAGAGGTGGTATTTGCCAGTTCTACTCAAAATTTCCGCTACTGTTTCGCCAGAACCGGTCTGAATTGGCTGAATATCACCTCTGGTATGGGTGGGTGTATGTGTGTGTGTGATTGCATGTACATGTACGCACACACACATCCCACACAAACACACACACCCTTCTCTTTTTAAAGACTATATTGCTTCCAGCCCTAGGTTATTTTTTCCACCCCTGCATTGGCTACGGAACAATTTCCTGAAAAGCTGGGAATCTAAGAGTTCCCCATGGACCCCTACTGCTGATGGTTATTCGCTTAAAAACTCAGTTTGAAAAATCCTTTTTCCAAATCGTTTCAGAGTTAAAAATCCTTTTTCCAAATCGTTTCAGAGTTGACATCTGATAATATATTTTTAAAAATTTCTTAGGGTTGGCCTAACTCAGGTTTATCTTTTTTTTAAGGTTCTGTTTTTTGCACTAAAAATGATTATGAACACGTAGACCCAGGTATAATAACTACCAGATCTCTTGAGGTCCATTTGCACTTTGATTGAACTCGATAGGTTGATGATGGGTTATTAATACAGGTAGTCCTTGACTTACAACAGTTCGTTTTGTGACTTTTCAAAGTCACTGGAAAATAAAATTGCTTGTTTGTTCAATTTCTACAGCTGCCCATCTCAATCAATGACTCCGACTGACTTTCAATTCAGATTTTTGCTTGTTAAACAAGTTGAAGTAGTTGAAGTTTATTCGATTTCTATACCGCCCTTCTCCCTTTCGGGACTCAGGGCGGTGTACAGCCATAATAAAATAAGTGATACAAAATCTAAAACAATGTGTTAAAAGGTATTAAATAAATGGCCAACATTTTTAAAATCCCATACTAAAATCGCTATTTGCTTTATTTCATATTTCTATACCGCCCTCGCTCCTTGACGGGACTCAGGGCGGTGCACAGGAAAGGATAAAAACAAAGAACAATAAATACAATCAGAAGTGGTTAAAAAGAATTAAATTAATTTCAAACCCCATGCTAAAATACATAGATAAAAACCCCAACTAAAATCGGCAACAGAAAACTATGCCAGGCCGGCCAAATGGAAAAAGTATGTTTTTAATGCCCGACGAAAGAGGCGAAGGTCCGTGATTGTACGAAGGTTGGGAGTGCGGGTCATTCCAGAGGGTGGGGCCTGCCACAGAGAAGGCTCTTCCCCTGGGAGCCGCCAGCCGGCATTGTCTGGCAGACGGCACCCTGAGGAGGCCCTCTCTGTGGGAGCGGACAGGTCGAAGGGAGGTATGCGGTAGGAGGCGGTCCTGCAGGTAACCAGGTCCCAAGCCATGGAGCGCTTTAAAGATGGTCACTAGTACCTTGAAGCGCACCCGGAAAGCCACAGGCAGCCAGTGCAGCTCGCGCAGAAGAGGTGTTACATGGGAGTATCTTGAGACTCCCAGAATCCCCTGCACGGCCGCATTCTGTATTAACTGGAGCCTCTGGGTGCATCTCAAGGGGAGCCCCATGTAGAGAGCGTTGCAGTAGTCCAGGCGGGAAATGACGAGGGCTTGAGTGACCATGCATAGGGCATCACGATCCAGAAAGGGGCGCAACTGGCGTATCAGGTGGACCTGATAAAAAGCCCCCCTGGCTACGGCTGTCAAATGGTCATCCAAAGACAGCCGAGAGTCCAGGAGGACGCCCGAGTTGCGGGCCCTCTCTGTGGGAGCTAATGACTCGCCCCCGATAGCCAGAGATGGGACCAGCTGGCTATGTCGTGACACCGGAAACCACAGCCACTCAGTCTTGGATGGGTTGAGTCGGAGCCTGTTCCTCCCCATCCATTTAAAATCCCTTTAAAACTACGACAGGCCGGCAGCGCAGAATAAATGCGTCTTCAGGGCCCGACGGAACAAGGCAGCTAGAACAAGGCAGCTATAACATGAGTCTAACTACTAACGCTGGTTCCTGTAATGATACTGCCAGCAAACTGCGAACTACAGGTACTTACACACACTAAAGGTACTTACCCACACTAAATGTGTAAGTACCTTGACTTACAACAGTTCACTTAACGAACGCTTCATTTAGCAACAGATATTTTGGCCCCTGGCCTTTCTGCTCACCTTAATAGCCTTTGCACGACTGATCAGCCCATCCTGTTGTGCACTTCCAATGAGTAGGTCCAACTTTGAAAGTCGGGAACGTTGCAAAGCAGCTGGAAAAGGTTCCTGCAGGAAGGATCCATCAACAACTGGACCCCAATACTGGAATGGCCCACTTATGGCAAGGAGCTACACAAAGAACCACAAAAAGGTTAGCATAGGAGTCAGTGGTGGGTTTCAAACTTTTTTTAGAACCTCTTCTGTAGGTGTGGCCTGCTTTGTGGGAGTGGCTTGCTGGCCATGTGACCGGGTGGGAGTGGCTTGCCGGCCATGTGACCGAGTGGGAGTGCTTGGCAGTCATGTGACCGGGTGGGGGTGGCCAACCTGTAAAATGGGGTGAAACTCACTTAACAATGCTCTTGCTCGGCAACCAAAATGTTGGCTCAGAAACTCTGGCATTTGAAGCAGGCAAGTCTTAAATCTGTCATTACAAGACCCTTGCACCCCTAACCCTTTAGGGAAAAAAAACCCCAGGGGTGTTCAAACTTGGCAGCTTTAAGACTTGTGGACTTCAACTCCCAGAATTCCTCCTCTCGCTCTTCCTCTTGATGATATGCGGACGGGCGGGGGGAGGGAGCTGGAACCTTTTCTAAACAGCCTTGTAAATTTGTGGAACCTCTTCTATAGGAGAGCTGAGAACTGGCAGGAACCCAGCCCTGATAGGAGTCAGAAAAAACACGGAGTAAACCCTATTAATGCCAGAATGGAGTAAGAAGTAGGGCAGAAAGGCCACTGGTAATTGAGAAGAAAGAAAACGCCATTATAATCTTACTAGCAGCTTTTACCAACAGCAGACAAACTAGGGAATTGCTTGTGCAAATCACAATTGTATATTAATAGTTTATGCCTCGTTGCACCTACAACAGTTGAAGAACAAGTTCAACAAAGTGCCAGTGTATAGAGGCCCAGATAAACCATTCAGTGTCTTGAGAAAGTTATTTTTGATAAAAAGAATGGCTTCCCTCCATTCTCAGTTGCCATTCATGGGTGTTTCACACACACACACACACACTCCTTATCAGCTAGTATCCTAACAAAGTTTTTGATAAATTGCATCTTTCTGCTCCATCTTCCGCGGCATAAGCATTGTATAATTGGATTGTTCAGACCGCAACTTCTATAATAAACAACAATCCTAAGGTTTAAAGAGGCATCACAGCTGCTCCTTCCTTCTTGAGAACAGCATCCTCTTCTTCTTAACCAAGGTTTCTCAACCTTGGCAACTTTAAGATGTATGAACTCCAGTTCCTAGAATTCTCCAGCCAACCGTGCTCAAGAGATATCTCTACCAAAGAACATCCGATGATGAGCTATAAACAAATTGCAGTCTGAACAGTTTTCTTTTTCACAAAAGTGAAAGAAAGAAAGAAAAAAAGAAAGGAGGGAGGGAGAGAAGGAAGGAGGATGGGAGGGAGGGAGGGAAGAACAAGGAAGGAAGGAAGGAAGGAGGATGGATGGGAGGGAGGGAGGGAGGGAAGAAAGAAAGGAGGGAGGGAGGGTGGGAGGGAGGGAAGAAACAACAAGGAAGGAAGGAAGGAAGGAAGGAAGGAAGGAAGGAAGGAAGGAAGGAAGGAAGGAGGATGGATGGATGTGAGGGAGGGAGGGAGGGAAGAAAGGAAGGAGGGAGGGAGGGAGGGAGGGAAGAAAGAATGAGAAAGGAAGGAAGGAGGATGGATGGATGTGAGGGAGGGAAGAAAGAAAGGAGGGAGGGAGGGTGGGAGGGAGGGAGGGAGAAAGAATGAGAAAGGAAGGAAGGAAGGAGGATGGGAGGGAGGGAAGAAAAGAAGAAAAGAAAAAGGAAGAAAGAAAAGAAGGAAGGGAGGCAGGAGGAAATTTAGAACTTCTCCAACATTCAACCAGAAGTTGCGTCCTACAACTCAAGACCCATCATCCAGTGCCCTGCCATGCAGGTTCAAAGGTGCGCATGGGAGCTGCTTATGACAACAAGGAGTGACACTCTGCCCCTTTGGCATGTGCACAGTGGTGCATATATGAATGACATAATTCTCTTCCCTTTCTCATTTTCACCTGGAGGCAGTTGAATTAACTTTGTCCAAAGTACGAATTGCTTGCTTGCAGAGGGCCTGTAGACCTACAGCAATTGCAGGCCTCCGATTCATTTCCCATTCTCATTTGCTGGTGGGTTTGAGGTTGCACACAGTTTTCGGGCAACGGACAGCTCGCCACTAATTCATCAAATGTACAGTGCTAGCTTTATTTTTGGTTCCGCTTCCTTCCGAGCCAAGAGAGAGATTCCTCTTTGGGGAAGACATTCATCCCACATACAAGATAGACGTTTCCCTACCCCGCTAGATGTGCACACCCATGCCTTTAAATGGTAGCTCGGAAAATCAACGCACCTTGGTTTGTGCATCGTTCAGTGTTTTGGCAGGCAACTGACGAAGGCACAAGACAATTTCAGGACTGCTGGTTGATGGGCAGCCCACTTCGCGAGCCAAAACGGCAGCTTGCATTTGTGCTTTCTCCTTGCTGAGCGTTATGGCTGGAGAGAAAGCAGATCCGCCCTAAGAAAAGAAAAAGAGAGAATTAATTTCGCGGTGGATCTGTGTATATCCTGAATGCCTGCTTTTAAAAGGGACATCAAAAACCTAGAAAGGAAGAAGAAGAAGAATAAGAAACACTCAAAAAGAGTCCAGCAATTTCATTTCATTTCAACTACAGGCCAGAAGCATTAAAATATAGATATAAAATATAAAATATCGGGAAGGCCACACTTGGAATATTTGCATCCAGTTTTTGATCTCGACGATGTAGAAAAGACGTGGAGACTCTAGAAAGAGTGCAGAGAAGAGCAACAAAGATGATTAGGGGACTGGGGGCTAAAACGTATGAGGAACGGTTGCAGGAACTGGGTATGTCTAGTTTGATGAAAAGAAGGACTAGGGGAGAAATGATAGCAGTCTTCTGATATTTCAGGGGTTGCCCCAAAGAAGAGGGAGTCCAGCTATTCTCCAAGTCACCTGAGGGCAGGACAAGAAGCAATGGGTGGAAACCAGTGGTGGGTTCCAGATCCCGTTCTAACCAGTATGGGCCCAGAACAGGCCCAGCGTACTCCATGTGGATGCATGCAGTGCACACATATGTCTTGCCATTCAGCGATGCCTCTGTGAGCCTCTGCAACTCTCCAGTTGCTCGGCAGAGCATCCCGCAGGAATGTTGAAGACTTTAAAGCCAGGTAAGGAGTGTGGGCAGGTGGGCGCGCCCTCTGGAGCACCTTACCGGAGCGGTACCCAGTGCTCCAGACACGCTTCAGTATGCCCTTACCGGGGCATACTGCCTGCAACCCACCACTGTTGGAAACTAAAATATTGGGAAGGCCACACCAAAGGCGTTGCCCCAAAGAAGAGGGAGTCAAACTATTCTCCAAGGCACCTAGGGGCAGGACAAGAAGCAATGGGTGGAAACTAATCAAGGAGAGAAGCAACTTAGAACTAAGGAGAACTTTCCTGAGAGTGAGAACAATTAATCAGTGGAACAACTTGCCTCCAGAAGTTGTGAGTGAGTTGTGAGTTGCGATACTGGCAGTTTTTAAGAAGAGAGTGGATAACCATTTGTCTGAAATGCTATAGGGCCTCCTGCCTAGGCAGGGAGCTGGACTAGAAGACCTCCAATGTCCCTTCCCACTCTATACCAAAAATGCATTATTTTAGCAATTTCCACGAAGGGACTAACATGCCCTCGTATTGATAGAAGTCAGCTAGGAAGGGCACGAATGATCACATTAACCTGGGACACTACAACTGTCCTAACTACATACCAGAGGTGGGTTCCAGCAGTTACTACTGCCGTTTGCTCGTGGTCGCACTGCGTGCACATGCACAGTGCAATAAAAATTGCTGCAGAAGCAAACAACAACAACCGGAAAACCGGTTCGGGGGCATGGCAGGCCTGGATCGCTGCCGGTTCCAGTGACCTATGCTACCAAACCACTATCGGTTCGGCAAAACCAGTACGTACCGGTAGGAACCCACCACTGATACATACCGGCTACCAAGCACCTACATTCTGATTACATGATGGCAGGGATTCTGCAATGGTCATAATACAATACAATAGTAGAGTTGGAAGGGACCTTGGAGGTCATCTAGTCCAACTCCCTGCCTAGGCAGGAAGCCCTATAACATTTCAGACAAATGGCTATGCAACATCTTCTTGAAGACTTGTAGTGTTGGGGCATTCACAACTTCTGGAGGCAACTTCTGTTCCACTGATTAATTGTCCTAACTGTCAGGAAATTTCTCCTCAGTTCTAAGTTGCTTCCCTCCTTGATTAGTTTCCACCCATTGCTTCTTGTTCTGCCCTCAGGTGCCTTGGAGAATAGTTTGACTCCCTCTTCTTTGTGGCAACCCCTGAGATATTGGAACACTGGTATCATGTCTCCCCTAATCCTTCTTTTCATTAAACTAGGCATACCCAGTTCCTGCAACCGTTCTTCATATATTTTAGCGTCGTCCCCTAATCCTCTTTGTTGCTCTTCTCTGCACTCTTTCTAGAGTCTCCACATCTTTTCTACATCGTGGTGACCAAAATTGAATGCAGTATTCCAAGTGTGACCTTACCAAAGCATTATAAAGTGGCATTAACACTTCACGTGATCTTGATTCTATCCCTCTGTTTATGCAGCCTAGAACTGTGTTGGCTTTTTTGGCAACTGCTGCACACAGCTGGCTCCTATTTAAATGGTTGTCCACTAGGACTCCAAGATCCCTTTCACAGTTACTACTACTGAGCAAGGTACCACCTATACTGTACCTGTGCATTTCATTTTTGTTGCCTAAATGTAGAACCTTACTCTTTTCGCCCTGGAATTTTATTTTATTAAATAAGTATGAGGACTGGCCATAAGTCACTTTTTTCAGTACCATCCTAACTTTGAGCATTGGCTAAATGAATGGTCATAAGTGGAAGACTACCTGAAAACTGAAAGCATGGAATATCAAAAGTCTATAATTCCATGCTTTGAATAGATCAGGGTATCTTTTTTTTTTTAATTGTCAAGAATGTCACCTGGGTCAACAATTGGTAAGAGTCACTCATTTCCTCTGGACTTAGTCCTGAGTTAGTTTTTTTATCATGTTTTGATTGCATTGTCCACAATGACAGCATTTGCAAAGCAATAGAAACCTCTCGTGTTGTCTGGCATTTTGCTTCCCCTTTTCTTCGCATTCTTATCTTAACTTCCCCATTTCGGCAGCTAGAATTTTGTAAATTTCATTAGAAGGATGTATTTGCCTTAGATAAAGACAGCGTAATTCATTTCAAAGGAACTTTGTTTGAAAGAAGAAGGAAATATAATCTGATATACATGGGCTTTAGAACAGCAAGGCTAAACTGGGAAAAATCTAGTGGCAGAAATGATTAAATCAAAGTGTGGAACAAGAGCTAACCCAAAAAGTTACTGGAAGTTTATTTAAAATAATAATAATAATAATAATAACTCCCTCTCCATCCATCCCACTCCCACGAACCCTTAATCCATGCAGGGAAATATGACTGGCTACATGCAAAATATGCTTTTCTTTCTTTTTTTAAAATATATTTTTATTATTTTTACATTTAAAAACAATGCAGAACCGCAGAGTCGAAGTGACTATACATTCACATTATACACAGTTAGTCTCAACCATGAACTATCCAATCACAATATACACAGTTTGTTCCAGTCTTGTCACTTTGTCTTATACCAATCGTAGAATCTGTTCCAAACTTCGAAATATTCTGATTCCCCTTTATTTTTAAGTTCAAGGGTGAGTCTACCTGCTTCCTCACAGGCCAACACTTTTCTGATTATATCTAGCTCCGATGTTGTATTTTCGTTTTTCCAATACTGCGCAAAAGTTATGCATGCCGCAGTTAGTACGTGTATAATTAGATAAGAGTACAATGCAAAATATCTTTTTCATTGACACCTGGCGTACAGTACATGTTTGCTGTGCATAACACAGCTATTGCTACATGCAATCTGGAGAAATAAAAGTATGTTCAGAAACTGCTTGACACATGATGCGCTCAACAACTCTTTAACAAATTTAATTTGTTTAAATTTCAATTTAACAAATGCACTTCTCGGAAGAAAATATTTTGATAAGTAAAATTTTGGAAAAAAATTCTATTTTACATATAGCCGTTCCCGGCCACGCATTGCTGTGGCCCAATCTGGTTAAATGGCCAACCAATCTGTGTGGTTGGCCACCTGCACACACTAACACGTACATACAACCACCGTAACTAACACGTACATACAACCACCACTGGTTAAATGGCCACCTGCACACACTAACACGTACATACAACCACCGTATAACACCCAACCCACCTACCTACTGTATTTCTCCCTCTCCCTCTACCTACCTACCTACCTACCTACCTACCTACCTACCTACCTACTGTATTTCTCCCTCTCCCTCTCTATCCCTCTACCTACCTACCTATTGTACCTACTGTATTTCTCCCTCTCCCTCTCTATCCCTCTACCTACCTACCTACCTACCTACCTACCTACCTACCTACCTACTGTATTTCTCCCTCTCCCTCTCCATCACTCTACCTACCTACTACTGCATTTCTCCTTCCCTCTCTCTATCCCTATAGCTGCCTACCTACCTACCTACTGTATTTCTCTTATGGACAGAGTATTTTATGCCATAAAGCAGTGATGGCTAACCTTTTTTGGTTCGCGTGCCAAAAGCGGGGGGGAGCGCAGGGGGGGTCGTGCATGGGTGTGCCACACCCATAATGCTATGTGCATGACCCCCTGCTTTTGGCACGCTTTTTTCACCCTCCCCAGGCTCCAGAGGCTTTCTAGGAGCCTGGGGAGGGTGAAAACAGCCTCCACCCCCCACCTCCAGAGGCTTCAGGAGCTTCCCTGAGGCCTCCAGAGGGTGAAAAACGGCCTCAAAAGAAGGCCTAAATCAGCTGGCCAGCACACACATGCGTGCTACAGCTGACAGGGCAGCACCTCGCGTGCCCTAAGAAATGGTTCCGCGTGCCACCTGTGGCACCCGTGCCATAGGTTCGCCATCACTGCCATAAAGGATGACATAATATCTGTGGCCCACTGCTCTCTCTGTATCCATCTACCTACCTTTTTGACAATTTTTTACATTTCCGTTGTGTGTTCCTGGCACAGGTGTGACAACTACACAATCTCTCTCTCTATATATATATATCATTGGTGCCGTACTTGAAAGGAACGTTGTGTGAAAATTTGGGAGCGATTGGTGCAGTACTTTCAGAGATTAGCAGTTTTGAACAAACTCTTGTTACATTTTTATTTATATAGATTATTATTTGCAAGCTCGCAGAACATTTTGTAACACTACACAGCTCACAAGTTCCCTTAACACAAAGGGCCTTCCTACACATCTTCCTCTAATGTTATTTAACTCTTCGTGTGCCTTGCCCAGTACTAATGGACACCACTCAGTTTTTATCCTTTGACATATCAGTGTCCTAGAATGCAGACTTTTAAAATCCAAATTCCTTAAGGCATATTTAAAATAAAACACACACATAGCTATTGGGATGTATAGGGAGTCCACAACTTACAACAGTTCGCTTAGTGACGGTTCAAAGTTACAACGGCACTGAAGAAAGTGACTTATGGCCATTCTTCACACTCATGACCATTGCAACATGCCCGTGGTCGCATGATTTACATTTGGATACTTGACAGCTGACTCACAGTTACGACGGTTGCAATGACCTGGGGTCACGTGATTCCCTTTTGCGACCTTCTGACAAGCAAAATCAATGGGGAAGCCAGATTCATTTAACAACTGCAGTGATTCTCTTAACAAGTGTGGCAAGGCCCGTCATAAAAATGGGGCAAAACTCACTTAACAAAAATTTCTCACTCAGCAACATAGATTTGGGGCCCAATTGTGGTCATAAGTTGAGGACTAGCTATGTAAGTGTGATCAGATGCTAATTATCTTTTTTTTTTAAATCTGGATTTTTTAAAGTGGATTTTTAATCTGAGAAATTTGAAAACTAGCGGGATCTCAATTTTTGTACAGTTTTTTTTTTTTTTGTTTGTTTGTTCATATCCTGACTTTGCTGTTTTTATGAACAGCCCAAAGCAGAAATTTTATTTTCCTGGGCTCCAAGATCACCGCAGATGGGGACTGGAACCAAGAAATTAAAAAATGCTTGCTCCTGGGGAGGAAAGCTATGGCAAATCTAGGCAGCATCCTAAAAAGCAGAGACATCTTCCTGCCAACAAAAGTGCCTATAGTCAAGGCTATAGTTTTCCCAGTTGCAAAGTGAGGCTGTGAAAGTTGGACCATAAGGAAGGCTGAGCGCCAAGGAATTGAGACCTTTGAACTCTATTGCTGGAGGAGACTCCTGCATTGAGTCCCTTGGACTGCAAGGCGATCCCACCGGTCAGTCCTAGAGGAGATCAACCCTGACTGCTCTTTAGAAGGCCAGATCCTGAAAAGGAAACTCAAATACTTTGGCCACCTAATGAGAAGGAAGGACTCAATGGAGAAGAGCCTCATGCTGGGAAAGATTGAGGGCAAAAGAAGAAGGGGATGACAGCGAATGAGGTGGCTGGATGGAGTCACTGAAGCAGTGGTGGGATTCAATTTTTTTTACTACCGGTTCTGTGGGCGTGGCATGATGGGCATGGCTTGGTGGGTGTGGCTTAGTGGTCGTGGCAGGGGAAGGATACTGTAAAATCTCCATTCCCACCTCACTCAGGGGAACGTTAATGCAAACTCCCCATTCCTTCCCGATCAGCTGGGTCTCGGGAGGCAGAGAATAGATGGGGACGGGGCCAGCCAGAGGTGGTATTGACCAGTTCTCCAAACTACTCAAAATGTCCACTACCGGAATTTCAGAACTAGTCAGAACCTGCTGAATACCACCTCTGGACCTAACACATGAAGGAAGATCGGTCTTATGTTTCTGAAAATGTATTGCTCTATAGAAAGGAAGTTCTACTAGATGCTGCCCAGATGTTCACCCCTTACTTGTAGACATGATCTTCATACACTTGGGTTTTTAAGCTATGCAATTGCAGTCGCAGGTCTATGAATCAATGCTGTAGGAGTTATTGAAGTGTAGGACTCACACAGCTTCCCTGTCATCTTATCTGTAATTCCCCTGTTGAGCTGGCGTCATGTTTCTTCCCTCACATTCACTTCCATCATTTTAATCACTTGCATCACTGAGAAATTTCCTTAGGATCTTCCAGAAGAGGTGACGGACCAGACAAAGAGTCCAGAGTCTTAAATGTTGGATGTTGAAAGTTAAAAATATCTACTTCTGAGTTGCATACCAGCTTACTTACATAGTCAGTTTTTCTGTCATCTGGACAACCAGATGTTGCAACAACCTATCTTCCTTCTATCCATCCTTACTCCTGCCACACATCAGCTGGTAGATACATTTTACATATTCTCCCAGTTTCTACGACCTGGTGGTGGGGTCACTCCTGGAGGAGTGGGTTCTCTGCTCAGTTTCTGGGTAGGTGTGGCCATGGTGGGCATGGCCTCGTCGGCCTCCTGCACCCCAGGCTCCAGAAACATATCCAATTTCTGTTTGTCTAGTCTGTAACATGCTTTCCTGACATACAATTTTAAGCAACTTCCCATACAGGAACTACAATTCCCATTATTTCCAATCAGCTTCCCTTCTGATCATGCTGGCTGGAAGATGACCCTGCTAAATTGAGCAAGTTCTCCAAGCCACAAAGTTCTCTAGATTTCTCATAATTTCTAAACTTCTTGTGCAGGATTTCAAAAGAACAGATTATTACCAATCCTGGAATAGCAGAAGAAGACTTTACACCGAGGAGAGTTCTAGGAGGGAGAGTGCACTACAAGCCACCTTTGATATTCCAAAACGGAAGTCAGCCTCTACTATTAAAACCAGTTTTAATCTCGGTTGTCCATCTGCTTGACTTCTTCTGTGGAGACTTTTGGGTCCAAGGGCTTGTCCCCCATGGCTACTTGGGATCTGCTTATCGGTCAACATTCTGATGTTACAGGCCACATGGAGCTACCAAGTGGAAACCGAACAACTTTATAAATACATCATCAACATAAGCAAGAGATGATCATATGTGGTTCATCCTATAGGAAGCACAAACTCCGTTTTTCTCACAGCCAGATCTGCCACTCACCACACAGTCACCCATAACTACATGAAAAGGCCTCATCAACAGTTCTGCCCTCCTCCAGGGCGCAGAGAGAGGTCCGTTAATGTACCAACAAAAGGAAGTCACCATCTTGAAGCAGATCCCGAAAAAGATTAGAGAAGTGAGGAGGAAATATTCCTTCTTATCTAAAAAATTGTTTAACCACGGGATTTGGTTCAAGTGGGTGATGCCAGAAGGGATGTTGATGTTCTGGGAAGGAGGAAGAGTAAGGATTAAAACAGTTGCTGAGGCGGAAGCCTTTCTGAAAAAAATATTCCTCTATCCTGGGGGATGAAACTGGAGGAGCGGAGGGGGGCACGGCCTCGCCCACTGGGGGTCAGGGAGGAGAACAAGAAGACACAATTGCCAAGAGACTTAGATCTAAAAAATGACTTTTTAAAAAAATATAGTATAACTTTTGTTTGGATGTTTGTACACGATTGCTAGCATAGAATTTAGAATTTACAATGATGTATGCACTTTTCTTCATCTTGTAGTACTATTGAAATATGTATTATCTATGTTTTGTTAAGAAGCCCCAGAGGGGGCCAACGATCTCAACGTGAAAGTTCTCAAAATATTTTATTATCTCACCTTACCCTATCCTATTCAAAAAATTTGTAAAACTCAATAAAACTTTTTCAATATAAAAAAACCCCCCCAAAAAAACAGTTCTGCCCTCCTCCAAAATCAACTCCCCTTTAGCCATCCTCCTCCATTGCAAGCGAAAGGAACCACATCTCTTGCAAGTACACTGAAGCCTTCCGTATTTCTAAAAGGAAGTGTGTGGTCTGCTTAGCCAGTGCTGCGCTACAAGATAGGCTGAACTTCCCCAAAGTCCTATTTTGGGGTCAGCTGCTGTCAGCTCTGAAGCTGCAGTTCCTTCTGAGTAGACTTTTCACACTGTGGGACAGCTGTATCCCAGCGGTAAAGAGAGACAGAATAAAAACATTGAAAGGAAGACACCATGGTTGACATCTGAAGACAAGGTAAGGCACCCATTTTACCCATCTCCAGGTAGAAAGATTCCCTCCCTCTACTCATAGCATAAAGATCTCTGGCTTAAGTCCAAAGACGTTGGAAAAGATTTATCTCTAACAAGAGGTCAGGGTTTAGTGTTTGGCAAACGTTTTTGTATCTGAGGTACTTTGGTAGATGGTCCTACTCATTAAAAGCAACCAGAGATGTGGGAATGTGTTTTTTTGTCTCATCCAAATGGGTTCCACAGATGAAGAGAACAGAATTCTGTTCCATCTTCATCATCCCTTCAAGTCCTCACATGTTCCCAGGAAAAAGGTTTGTAACACTAGATAGCAGAAGAGGAAGGCAGCTGCCTAAATGCCTCTTTTCACTGTGGACACCAAGAAACGCTATCTCCAGATACTTGTCTACTTTGACTTCGGCTACGGGAAGACCACAGATGCTTCCTGGACCACCTGTCCCTCTTCTGACTGCTAGGATCTCGCCCTCCTTGAACAAACAGCCAGTACCCATAGAGGAGAAATCAAGCACAACATTGTCATCTTGGTTGATGTTCTCTCATTTGGGAGATGATTCGATTGGATTCAGAGGACAAGTGCTCTGTAGTTGTGAAAGAGGGGCATTATCTTTTTAGATGAAAGTCAACAAAGAAGCTGTGATAGAAATAGTAAAGAGAAGATGGACTTGCTTGGAGGAAGGAAGACTGTGTTGAATAACAGAATAACAGAGTTGGACGGGACCTTGGAGGTCTTCTAGTCCAACCCACTGCTTAAGCAGGAAACCCTGTAGCATTTCAGACAAATGGTTGTCCAATCTCTTCTTAAAAACCTCCCGTGTTGGAGCACCCACAACTTCTGAAACCAAAGCAACTTTCAAAGGCTTGGTCAAGTGGTCAACGCATCCAGCTTGGTCAAGTGGTCAACGCATCCGGTTAGAAATCAGGGAATTGTGCCTTCTAATTCTGCCATAGGCATAAAGTCAGCTGGGTGGACCTTGGGCCAGCCACTTTCTCTCAGCCCTAGGAAAGAGGCAATGGCAAATCATCCCACCTTGATGAGGGATTCTGTATCAAGAGAGGTGGGCGGGTCGCAGTTCTAGGGGTGTTTGAACAAAATTCTTAATTTGGCTTTTAGGGGGTTCCAGGGAGGAGGGAGGGATAGTTTACAATTTAAATGGGGGATTTAATCTGGTTTTAGCGCAGGCTTTGTCATTTAATAAGTTTTTAAATTATAATTGGTACTATTTTGTATATTGTTTTAAATTCCTGTGCGCCGCCCTGGGTCCTCTCGGAGAAGGGCGGGATATAAATTGAATAAATTGAATTGATTGAATTGACTTGGCCAAGAAACTGTAAGGAATTGTCTGGGAGGTCGCCAGAGGTCATCAGTGAACACACTGCAAAAGAAATGCGTATTAGGTTTGGACTGGGTGGAAAATCTCATGCATAATTTGTCCCTAACTCAGGGCAGAAAATGTCGGGGGTGGAATGGCAAGTCTGCTTCTATTTCAGAGGCAGAAAGGAAGAAAAACACACCCACACCTACTTCCTATCGCCTTTGATCCATTTTTAAAATTCTCGTGGAAAAAAAAAACGCAATCCAGCCCCTGTCACTCCTCCTTCTCAGAAGCAAAATCGGGGTGAAGTTCACAGACCTCACGAACTTCCAAATTCTCTTTGGAATTGCCTTCCACGCCGTCTTCGGGCTACTTCGGAACAATTGTGGGAATTCACTGAGATTGTGGGGAAATTGAGCCCAAATGAATTACCGATCTGATGTTAGAATTGACTCATGTAGTTTAACACCTAGTGGTGTGAAGGAGCCGGAAAACACACACAAATAGAAAAGTGAGTGTGTTCATTTCCGTTTCAAAACTAAATTAAGAAACGCTTCGATACGTCTGTTAAACCAAATAAACACACACCTTCTAAGCAAGGCCCTATCTATCCATCCAGGATTCCAAACCGATAGACTTTAGATGAGACAATTTCATTTCACAGTCTTGACTTTTAGAGATTTTATTTTTCTCTTTTATTTCCCTTCCTATTTCCTCCAAGAAAAGGGGGTCAATATTAAACCTTTTTTTTTCTTTACTGCAACATAATTTGGATTAACCCTGCACAGAGTTTTAAAAGAAATATTAAATGGAAAGAGGATAAGCATAAGGATAAGGGTGTGCATAAGCGCCCCTGTCCTACTGTCCCCATTTATTTGTACCCATTTCCTTTGCCCATGTTCATACTTACACCTGGTATCCTGTGCATGTTTGACAAATTAAATAAAAGAAATAAAAGAAAATTAAAAATAAATAAAAGAAGAGTTGGAGAAGACAAAATGAACAAGCTTATTCATTGGGACCTCTTTGCAATTTTTAAATATCTGGAATTGGAGAAGCAGGTCTAATTTGGGTTGAAAACTCCTGCAGGATTCTAGGCACTTGATCTATTTCATGGATTTCTCAGAGATCATAGAATCCTAGAGTTGGAAGAGGGCCATTTGGATGATCATGTTCAGTCCCTTGCTTAAGAGTAGAACTCCAGATTAAAGCATCTCCAATAAATATTTATCAAGTCCTGGCTTAAAAACAGCAAAGGTGATCACATCTATTCCTTCAATGGTTGATTTCCACCTGCTCTTATTTCGATTTCCCCCTCTATCGTTTCATCAGAATTCTTCCTCTATCAAGACCAATATTTCATCTCCTTCAAACTGGGAAAATAGTGCATAGATGTTGAATTTTGTCAGGTATCCCTCAACAGATATCTCTTCTGGGTGTATTATACAGGGGTCTTATGGTCCTGAGAAGTTAGAGGGGCCTTGCTCAAAACAGAATATTTACAAAAGTTGGCATTTTGAGAATCCACTCATCATTATTCAGGTTGTTGTAATATCACAGTTGAGAGCTAGTTGATGTACTGATTAAGACCTTGTGCCAGCCACCCTCCATTAGTCCTAGGAAGGAAGCAATAGCAAACTATTTCTGAAAATCCTTGCCAAGAAAACCGGAGACAGCCTCCGACAATCAGACGTGAGTGAACAGAAGAAAGAAAGATGATAATTGCTTTGTAAATTTGAACACTCCAGTGTGTGTATATATGTAGAGAATAGAATAACAATGTTGGAAGGGACCTTGGAGGTCTTCTAGTCCAGCCCCCTGTAGATAAAAATTGGACCACAAAGCGGAGGCCTTTCTTAAAAAACACTCCTCAATCCTGGGAGATGAAGATGAAGGAACGTGAGGAGCCATGGCACTGCCCACTGTGGGGAGGGAGGAAGAAGATATAATAGCAAAGAGACTCAGATCTCAAAAATAATTAATTTTGAATTACTGTAATTCCTGAAACGGCTGTTATTGCAAAACTAAAGATTGAATGTATGAATTTTAAAATGTGATATACATATATCTCTTACCACTATTTACTTAACAATATGATGTATGAAGACCCAGATGTAACCACCATTTCTGACATGGAAGCTCTAAAATATATACAGTATACCCTATATACCCTTTCCCCTACTATAATTTGTAAAACCAATAAAATTCTTTTGCCAAAAATAAAATAAAAATAAAAAATTGGACCACAAGTTCTCACCAAGCTTTCTATCTAGCCTACAAAATAATAAATACCTTCTTCATATGCCAAGTTTGAAAAAAATATCTTTAAAAAAAATCTGATGCGATTGAACTTTTCATGTTTATTTTCCCTAGTTCTGGGGAGGAAGAAATCACTTGGAAAGAAGAGACAAACAATGGGGAATGCTATCAAAATATTGAAAACGACACCTGAAGTGAAGAATACACCTTGGCAATCAGGTAGGTGATGTTTTTTTTAAAAACTATGATTCAGGAAGACACATGAAAGGGAAAAAAAAGTACAGAAATGGAATGATAACCAAAAATGTATTCCTGTAGATTAGTTGAAGTCCACAAGTCTTCAAGTTGCCAAGTTTGGGAACCCCTGCTGTAGATAATTAGTCTACAATGTCCCATGATATCATAGTTGGCATCGATACTTGGTAGCC
Source organism: Rhabdophis nuchalis (assembly GCA_039707465.1). Lineage (NCBI taxonomy): Eukaryota > Metazoa > Chordata > Lepidosauria > Squamata > Natricidae > Rhabdophis > Rhabdophis nuchalis. The sequence continues at coordinate 213,262,140 of CM077645.1, read as the reverse complement.
CATCAAGTGTTGGGGTCCTAGTGGCCGAACGTTGACCTCTGCCCCAGGATCCCCTTCAGCTGGTGTTTCAGACTCTTTTAAATTTAGAATTTAGAATAACAGAGTTGGAAGGGACCTTGAAAGTCTTCTAGTCAAAACCCCCTGCTTAGTCAAGAAACCCTTCACCACTTCAGACAAATGGATAGGCAACGTCTTCTTAAAAACATCCAGTGTTGGAGCATTCACAACTTCTGGAGGCAACTTCTGTTCCACTGATTAATTGTTCTAACTGTCAGGAAATTTCTCCTCAGTTCTAAGTTGCTTCTCTCCTTGATTAGTGTCCACCCATTGCTTCTTGTTCTACCCTCAGGTGCTTTGGAGAATAGTTTGACTCCCTCTTCTTTGGGGCAACCCCTGAGATATTGGAAGACTGCCATCATGTCTCCCCTGGTCCTTCTCTTCATTCAACTAGACATACCCAGTTTCTGCAACTGTTCTTCATAGGTTTTAGCCTCCAGTTCCCAAATCACCTTTGTTGCTCTTCTCTGCACTCTTTCTAGATTCTCAATATCTTTTTTTATATTGTGGCAACCAAAACTGAATGCAATATTCCAAATGTAGAGTTACCAAGGCATTATAAAGTGTTACTAACACTTCACATGATCTTGATTCTGTCCTTCTGTTAATGGAACATCAGATTGTGTTAGCTTTTGTGGCTGTTGCCACAAAAATTTCTTCTTCGTTCTAGGTTGCTTCACTCTTTAATTAGTTTCCATCCCTTTTTTTCTTGTTTTGCCTTTGCTTTGGAGAATAGCTTGACTCCCTCTTCTTTGTGGCAACCCCTGAGATACTGGAAGACTGCTATCATGTCTCCCCTAGTCCTTCTTTTCATTAAACTAAACACACCCAGTTCCTGCAACTGTTCTTCACGTGTTTTAGTCTCCAGTCCCCTAATCTTCTTTGTTGCTCTTCTCTGCACTCTTTCTAGATTCGCAATATCTTTTTTTATATTGTGGCAACCAAAAGTGAATGCCATATTCTAAATGTAGAGTCTCCACATCTTGCATGATATGCAGTTCAATTAGAAAGCTGTTGTTTTAATTCTGCACAATTCCCTTTTGCATAGTTCTCCTTTTCTACCAAATAGGCCTTATGTTTTGTGTTGCCTTGCTCTGGTGAGGGTTCTTCTGAGAAATGACTTCCTTTTTTTTTTAAATTGGGGAAGAAGAAGAAGAAAGCACCAAGACTGTCTCATCTTCTTCCAGTTTGGTCGCATGCCATATTCCCCCCAGTCTGCCTATTGTTCTTTTGACTCGTAACTACAAAGGCTTAGCTTTCAACCTACAGCCAACCTTACTTACTTATTTCTCTCTTATCACCAGATCCCAACTGTTTACTCCAAGCACAGGTAGGCCTCAACTTATAACCATTTGTTGAGTGACCATTTGACGTTACAACGGCACTGGGGAAAAAATGACTTATGACCATTTTTCACACTTATGACCCAGTGGTGGGTTTCAAATTTTTTTAGAACCTACTCTGTAGGTGTGGCCTATTTTGTGGGTGTGGCTTGGCAGTCATGTGACAGAGTGGGAGTGGCCACCTTTTAAAATGTGGTGAAACGCATTTAACAATGCTCTTGCTTAGCAAACAAAATTTTGAACTCAGTTGTGATGATAAATTCTTTCTTTCTTTCTTCCTTCCTTCTTTCCTTCCTTCCTTCCTTCCTTCCTTTCCTTTCCTTTCCTTTCCTTTCCTTCCCGTTGGGTCACTGGCAGCGGCGGGCCAGATTTACTTCCAGGTACGTCGGTGGAACCCCCTCTCACCGGTTCTCTAAATTTCACCAACCAGCTCTCGCGAGTAGGTGCGAGCCTGCAGAAACCCACCACTGTAATATGACCCCACGGTCTCGTGATCAAAATTCAGATGCTTTGCAACTGATTCGTATTTATGACCATTGCAGTGCCCTGGGGTCACGTGATCGCCTTTTGCGACCTTCCAACAAGCAAAGTCCATGGGGACTTTTTAACAACCGTGTTACTAACTTAACAACCGCAGTGATTCACTTAATAACTGGGGCAAGAAAGGTTGCAAAACTCATTTTACGACTGTCTCAGCAATGAAAATGTATGGCTGAATTGTGGCCATAATTCAAGGACTCCCTGTGTTAGATGCCCCCCTTTTGTTTCAATTCTCTTACTAGAATTGTAAATGTAGTTCAACCACACCATTTTTTTATACTTCATTTAGTTGCATGTTATTGCTTTCTTTCCCCAAAAGTATTGCTGGTTATGTTAAGCCTTTAGCTGAATGGAAGGGAAGAGGATCAAAATGAAGGAATGGAAAGGTTAATGAATAAGATGAAATCAGGCTAAAAGATGACCCAATTGCACGTCGTTCGTTCCCGTTCTTTTAATCTTATACAATACAATAGCAGAGTTGGAAGGGACCTTGGAGGTCTTCTAGTCCAACTCCCTGCCTAGGCAGGAAACCCTATACCGTTTCAGACAAATGCCTATCCAACATCTTCTTGAAGACTTCCAGTTTTGGAACATTCACAACTTCTGGAGGCAACTTCTGTTCCGCTGATTAATTGTTTTAACTGTCAGGAAATTTCTCCTCAGTTCTAAGTTGCTTCTCTCGATTAGTTTCCACCCATTGCTTCTTGTCCTGCCCTCAGGTGCCTTGGAGAATAGTGTGACTCCCTCTTCTTTGTGGCAGCCTCTGAGATATCGGAAAAGACTGCTATCATGTCTCCCCTAGATGAACATTTGAACATCTTGATGAACATTCATATCTCTTCGTGTTATTTTTCCTTAAATGGGCGCTCCATCACTGGATGTTTTTAAGAAGAGACTAGACAGCCACTTATCTGAAATACAACAGATTCTCCTGCTTGAGCAGGGGGCTGGACTAGAAGACCTTTAAGGTCCCTTTCAGCTCATTTATATTATTCTATTCTATAAGTAAGAATATTTGAAAGAAGTTTTCCAATATTATAAACTTGTGCACTTTCTACTACAGGTAGTCCTCAACCTATGACCACAACTGAGCACAAAATTTCTGTTGCTAAGTGAGAAATTTGCTAAGTGAGTTTTGCCCCATTTTATGACTTTTCTGACCACATTTGTTCGGCAAATCACTGCAGTTCTTACATTAGCAACACGGTTGTTAAGTGAATCTGGTTCCACCATTCACTCAGTTGGTCAAGAGGTCGCAAAAGGAGGTCACATGACTGCAACCGTCATATGTGTGAGGTTGTCAAGCATCTGAATGTAAATCACGTGACCGTGGAGATGCTGCAATGGTCGTAAGTGTGAAACATGGTCATAAGTCATTTTGTTTCAGCGCTGCTGTAACTTTGAATGGTCACTAAATGAATTGTTGTGAGGACTAGCTTTACTGCACATATGTATGTACAAGTTCCCCCTAAATCAGGGATCTCCAACCTTTGCAACTTTAAGTCTGAAGGACTTCAGCTCCCAGAATTCTCCAGCCAGCTGGAGAATTCTGGGGGCTGAAGTCCTTCAGACTTAAAGTTGCAAAGGTTGGAGACCCCTGCCCTAAATTAAGGATTTGGCATCCGATTTTAAAATTGTACTTAAAATGTACAAAAATGCAGCTTTCAGCAAATAACTGTTTCGATTCACATGAAGAAGCTGCACATTTCTTGGAATGAACTATGGGGCTACTTACTTTCCCCTCCTCGCTCGTTTTCCACTAGTTAAAACTACATCGGCTTTGACTGCAGCTGTTTATCAGCCCATCATTGCATGTTCTAACATTAAAGCCTTTAAAAAAAAAATCAACCCTGAAGTCTGTTGATGCTTGATAAGACTATTACAGATTGTTCTTTTAAAATATGTCTTCAGTCAAAAGAACAAAGATACTTTAAAAAAAAAATTCTACTGAGATGATCAGATCCAGTTTGTATTTGTTAGACAGCCCAATGACAAACTTGAACATTGGGCACTGTCTACCAAAATGAAATTCAATGGTGAAAAAAGTAAGGTTCTACATTTAGGCAAGAAAAACCAAATGCACAGGTACAGTATAGGTGGTACCTTGCTCAATAGCAGTAACTGTGAAAGGGATCTTGGAGTCCTAGTGGACAACCATTTAAATATGAGCCAGCAGTGTGCAGCAGCTGCCAAAAAAGCCAACACAGTTCTAGGCTGCATCAACAGAGGGATAGAATCAAGATCACGTGAAGGGTTAATACCACTTTATAAGGGCTTGGTAAGGCCATACTTGGAATACTGCATCCAGTTTTGGTTGCCACGATGTAGAAAAGACGTGGAGACTCTAGAAAAAGTGCAGAGAAGAGCAACAACGATGATTAGGGGACTGGAGGCTAAAACATATGAAGAACAGTTACAGGAACTTGGTATGTCTAGTTTAATGAAAAGAAGGACCAGGGGAGACATGATAGCAGTGTTCTAATATCTCAGGGGTTGCCACAAAGAAGAGGGAGTCAAACTATTCTCCAAAGCACCTGAGGGCAGAACAAGAAGCAATGGGTGGAAACTAATCGAGAGAAGCAACTTAGAACTGAGGAGAAATTTCCTGACAGTTAGAACAATGAATCAGTGGAACAGCTTGCCTCCCGAAGTTGTGAATGCCCCAACACTGGAAGTTTTTAAGAAGATGTTGGATAGCCATTTGTCTGAAATGGCATAGGGCTCTTGCCCAGGCAGGGGGTTGGACTAGAAGACCTCCAAGGTCCCTTCCAACTCTGTTATTCTATTCTATTCTATTCTATTCTATTCTATTCCATTCCATTCCATTCCATTCCAGTCCAGTCCATTCCATTCCATTCCATTCCATTCCATTCCATTCCATTCTACATTGTATTAACTGACTGACTGATTGATTCTGCAGGTCAGAGAAGTGATTTTCTCGCTGTACTCCATGACTATCCCACACCGGATGTAAGCCAGCCTATATTTCAAGTTGGGGAGAAACTACGTGTGATATCAGAGTAAGTATGCAATTTTCTTTAGGTTACAAAAGTTGTGGCTAGGGAGATTCTTAGTCATCTAGCTCATGGTTGTTGCAAAGGTGTTTTTTTCAAGAGGCAATTGGACTTTCTTGGTTTCTCTTTGAAGATATTTCACTTCTCCTCCAAGAAGCTTCTTGGATGAGCTGTAGAAGCTTCTTGGATAAGAAGCAGACATCTTCAAGGAAAAACCAGAAAGTCCAATTGCCTCTTGAAAAAGCACCTTTGGGATTATAAAAGTTGTGTTTTCATTTGTATTTCCTTATATAGTTTGGCTACATTGTGTTCTCTTTGCAGAAATAGATTTCTAACTGTTTAAGGTTTTCTTCCTTCCTTCCATCCATCCCCACCAGAAAATGTGGAAAAAGTCCTCCCCCAGCCCCTCAATAAAGGTTAAGAAATGTGAATGTATAAATTCAAATTTAATATTCTTCCATATCATTGTAATATTGTTAAAAGTATATTTTACTCCACTTTTGTTCTTTGCTTAATAATTGGAATGGCTGCTTTTCTGAGCTCAAGAATTACAGTAGCATAATTTCTCATATAATTTGGTAGGTGTTTAGAGAGATGAGGGAGAAGCAATAATTTTTGTTGTGAGAAGTAGCAGTGTTCCGATATCTCAGAGGTTGCCAAAAAAGAAGAGGGAGTCAAACTATTCTCCAAAGCACCTGAGGGCAGAACAAGAAGCAACGGGTGGAAACTAATCAAGGAGAGAAGCAACTTAGAACTGAGGAGAAATTTCCTGACAGTTAGGACAATTCATCAGTGGAAGAACTTGCCTCCAGAAGTTGTGAATGCCCCAAAACTGCAAGTCTTTAAGAAGATGTTGGATAGCCACTTGTCTGAAATGGTATAGGGCTTTCTGCCTAGGCAGGGAGTTGGACTAGATGACCTTCTTGGTCCCTTCCAACTCTGCTATTGTATGGTATAAGTCAGGGGTCAGCAAAGTTGGCTCTTTTAAGACTGGTGGACTTCAACTCCCAGAATTCCCCAGCCAGCCAGGCTGGTTGGGGAATTCTGGGAGTTGAAGTCCACCAGTCTTAAAAGAGCCAACTTTGCAAATCCCTGGTATAAGTTATTGCAAAAATATTTCCCTACTTTATCTCTGACTGATTTTACTTATTTATTTACTTATTTATTTGCTGGGGTTTTTTTTTTTGTCATGGTTACATAAAAAGGTGATGACCTTTTGAGAGTTGTATGCAATGAAAATTTCATTTTAATGTATGTCGATTGATGTACATTTAAAGTGACAATAAAATTATTCTAAGTTCTAACTGATTGGTAACAAAATGGACAAAGTAGGCAGCCATTCACAACTGATTATGGCATCTCACAATCACATGACTAGGATCTGCAACGTTTTTTGCCAGTTTACAGCAAAAAAATTAATGCTCATTCAGGAGAATGGATCCAGACTTAGGACTGCGCGGTTCATTTAACAACAACATTGTAAAAATGGTCATAATATCAAGTCTGATCATGTGGGTGCCTCAATTTACCGTCAGGTATTTACAACTAAAATTCCAGCCCAATTACAGTTCTAATTCTAAGCTCACCTGTATGGGCTACAGAAGCCAGCTGAAGAGGACACTTGAAAGCAAGAAGAATTGATGGAAACAGAAGATTAGCGCTGGATGGGTAGGGATGTGGTGGCTCAGTGGCTAAGACGCTGAGCTTGTCGATCAGAAAGGTCAGCAATTCAGTGGTTCGAATCCCTAGCGCCGAGTAACGGAGTGAGCTCCCGTTACTTGTCCCAGCTATCTGCCAACCTAGCAGTTCGAAAGCATGTAAAAAATGCAAGTAGAAAAATAGGAACCACTTTTGGTGGGAAGGGAACAGCGTTCCGTGTGCCTTCGGCGTTTAGTCATGCTGGCCACAGGACCACAGAGATGTCTTTGGACAGCGCTGGCTTTTCAGCTTTGAAACGGAGATGAGCACTGCCCCCTAGAGTCAGGAACCAACTAGCACATATGTGCGAGGGGAACCTTTACCTTTTAATCACTAGCTTGGGGTTTTCTTTTTGAAAAAAGGAATTAAACCATACATCGATGGAAAAACCATATAGATTATCTAGTTGTGTACGTCAGGGGTCTCCAACCTTTGCAACTTTAAGTCTGAAGGACTTCAGCTCCCAGACGTCACCTGGCTGGAGAATTCTGGGAGCTGAAGTCCTTCAGACTTAAAGTTGCAAAGGTTGGAGACCCCTGGTGTACGTTACGGAAGGAAATTCTTGCCTTTCCTGACATTACAAATGACAATCAATATGGGTTGTTTCCAACCAATGTTCCTCCTCTTTCCTTCTGCCTTAAAAAAATCAAAACAAAACCACACAGATGAAAGGGTCCGCCTTTTGTGTGCGCAAAGAGGAAACAGCCCATGGCCACCCTTGTGTAAGTTGCCAAGAAAACAGCTACTTGCCTCCACTTGGATGTTTCAAACCAGGTGGAACCGGTGTGTTGACGGTGGACTGTTTTAAACCAGGCCCAAAAATAAACTTTTTTTTCTTGACATGTACCTTTCGTGTACCAGTCAAGCCTCTGAGCTCACAACTGACAAGTGTGGCAGCCGATACTGGATGGAACTTTCCTCTTCCTGTTATGACACTGCTGGGCACACAAACAAGTGTCACGAGAGCTTTCAGAATAGGCTAAGCGTTGTGGGTCCCTTTAACAGTAGGGCATCTACAGCAGGGGTCTCCAACCTTTGCAACTTTAAGTCTGAAGGACTTCAGCTCCCAGAATTCTCCAGCCAGCAAAGCTGAAGTCCTTCAGACTTAAAGTTGCAAAGGTTGGAGACCCCTGATCTACAGGACAAATAGTTGTTTCCTATGAACAAATTATACAGAAATAGGGTCCCTTGACTTTTAAGTGCCTGCTCTTAAAATTTCATGATGGTGTTACAGGTCAAAGCATTCCAAGGAACGCATACGTTGCCCACCGTTTTGGAATCTGCTAAAATTAGCATGTTCCTTCCGTGAATACCTTTCTTTAAATCTGAGCCTAAACATGAACTTCACCGTCTCCGATCCCACATAAGCGTAGCACCTAAAACTATCTTCCACAATGTCCTACCTGTCAATGATTACTTCGGCTTCAACTGCAACCACACACGAGCACACAATAGATACAAACTCAAGGTAAGCCGCTCCAAACTCGATTGTAGAAAATACGACTTCAGCAACAGAGGGGTCAATGCCTGGAATGCTCTACCTCCCCAACCCCCCCCAAAACTTTAACCTTAGACTGTCTACCGTGGACCTCGTCCCATTCCTAAGAGGTCTTTAAGGGGCGTGCATAAGCGCACCAGTGTGCTTATGCACACTGTCCCTGTCCCTGTCAGCCTACTCTCCCTGTCCTGAGATAATGGGTCTGTCTTGGTCATTTTAAGGTAACTGGGTAAGTTTTCCAGGGGGGGAAAAATCAAATCGCATGATACATTCTACTTCTAGCTTCTGGGACTAGACAATAATACAATACAATACAATACAATAGCAGAGTTGGAAGGGACCTTGTAGGTCTTCTAGTCCAACCCCCTGCGTGGGCAGGAACCTTATACCATTTCAGACAAATGGCTATCTAACATCTTCTTAAAGACTTCCAGGGTTGGGACATTCACAACTTCTGGAGGCAAGCTGTTCCAGAGGTTAATTGTTCTAACTGTCAGGAAATTTCTCCTCAGTTCTAAGTTGCTTCTCTCCTTGATTAGTTTCCACCCATTGCTTCTTGTCCTGCCCCCAGGTGCCTTGGAGAATAGTTTGACTCCCTCTTATTTGTGGCACCCTCTGAGATATCGGAACACTGCTATCATGTAACGATATCACTGTTTCTGCTATCACTAGAAGTCCTTCAAAATCCTTTCTAATGCTATGAGAGCATGAAGCTCCCCCCCCCCCCAATTCAATCTGGAGCTGCAAATATTCTGTATTATTGAGACCAATTTTAATTCTCGACTGTTTTCACCATGCCCTTTGACAGCAGCTTCCTCTTTTCACTTTTGCAGCGAGGGTGGCTGGTGGAAAGCTTGTTCTCTGACCACAGGAAAAGAAAATTATATTCCGGAAAATTGCGTTGCCAGAGTTTACCACGGGTAAGGAATTTCCTTATGCGTATCTATGCTTACATGGGCGAACGTATCCATGCTGTTGAAAATGCCCATTTCTGTACTCATATATGACTGCCTGATAACTTGGCATCGCCCGGGTATTTATTTATAGAGGGGAAAATGCCCAGTCCAAACATAATTTCTAATGTTGGATTTTCTCCCTTACCAGAGGGACCTCCCTTGTGGAGTACTGTGAAGCCGTTATCATGGCAACTCCACTGCTCTGTACAGTAGAAGTCATTTTATGGCAGTACAGTAGAATCCATTTTAAAGTACAACAGGCTGTATTGTAACAGAATACACAACCTGAGGAATATTAGGGGTGTCTTACCCCCACAGTATTTTTTTCCAGAGAGTAAGACATCTGTGTATCATGTTTGGTTGACATTGCTCAAGGAATTTCAGAGTTATGTTGGAAAACAGAGAGAGAGAGAGAGAGAGAGAGAGAGAGAGAGAGAGAGAGAGAGAGAGAGAGAGAGAGAGAGAGAGAGAGAGAGAGAGAGAGAGAGAGAGAGAGAGAGAGAGAGAGAGAGAGAGAGAGAGAGAGAGAGAAGATATGCCCATCAATTACATTTTCCACTCTCTCATAACTAGCGATCGGCAACTGGCGGGAAAATCCAAATGTGTACAAATTAGAATATTTCCTCAGACGCCTTAATTTGACTTCCTGAGCCTGTTGTGCCCTTTGCTGAGCAAAATGATCTTCTCTTTTCCCCTCTGTGTAAACCTGACCTATTTCTCTTTTGCTTTTCCTGCAGCTGGTTATTTGAAGGCATCGGCAGAGAAAAAGCTGAAGAACTTCTGCTCCTTCCAAATAACAAAACTGGCTCTTTCATGATTAGAAAAAGTGAGACCACAAATGGTAAGCAAAAACTGGTTAGGTAACCCCTGGTCTATTTTCACATAAACCAGGAAGAGTATGAGTGACTCTATGCCCTTGGGCTGCTCTCCTGATCACTGGCTAGACTGCCTAGGGTAGATAGGAACTGAGTTCCTATCTCCTCCACATCTAAAGCAGTCTCTCTTCACCTTGGCAACTTGAAGATGCGTGGACTTCAACCCCCAGAATTCCCCAGCCAGCCTTGCTGAGAGTTAAAAGTCCACACCTCTTCAAGCTTCCAAGTCTAAGAAATGTTGCCCTAGAGTACAAATGCTACAGACAAATTCCTGGGACAAGGTTAGGGGTAGGATTCAGCTGGTTTAGACTGGTTTGGGTGAACTGGATGCTAATTTTACATCTGGTTCACTGAACCGGTAGTTGCAAGGACTGGCTGGCCCCACCCAGGGAAACAATATGCTAAACCTAGATATCTCTTTTTTTTCCAATTAGAGATATCTAGCTGACAGAAAGGGCGAACCTGAGAATGAGAAACTGTGTGAAAAAGATGTTAAGAAGGATTGGGTCTGGTGAGGAATTCTGGGAGTCGAAGTCCACAGACCTTCAAGCTGCCAAGGCTGAGAAACAGTGATCTAGGGCAGGGGTCTGCAAAGTCAGCTCTTTTAAGACTGGTGGACTTCAACTCCCAGAATTCCCCAGCCAGCTGGCTGGGGAACTCTGGGAGTTGAAGTCCACCAGTCTTAAAAGAGCCGACTTTGCAGACCCCTGATCTAGGGAATATACAAGACCTCTTAGGAATGGGGTGAGATCAACAGTAGACAGTCTGAAGTTAAAGTTTTGGGGGTTTGGGGAAGGAACCACAGAGTCAGGTAATGCATTCCAGGCATTCATAACTCTGTTGCTGAAGTCGTATATTCTGCAATCAAGTTTGGAGGGGTTTACCATAAGTCTGTACCTATTGTGAGCTTGTGTGTTGTTCTTGTTGCAGCTGAAGTATAAATGGGGACTCTTATTATAGCAACTTTTGCTTTCCCTCCAGGTTTTTATTCGCTGTCAGTCCGGCACGCAAATGTGAAACATTACAGGATCTTCCGCTTGCCAAACAATTGGTATTATATCTCCCCTCGGCAAACATTTCAGTGTCTTGAGGACCTCGTAAACCACTATTCTGGTAAGAGAAAGCTCCAATCGCCTTCTTTTCCAAGATCAGAAATACAACTTGTCAAGTTATCCTGGCTAGGATTTATATTTTCTGTCCATGCAAACGTTCGGTCATACCTAGGGTGTAGAAATGAATCACCTGTCCCCCCTAGAGTCAGTCTAATGTGCTTGGAGCACACAAACAGACAAGTCCAATAACGTTACAGACAATATGGAGAAGTGGGATCTTTGGTGCTCTCTGAGCTTAGTGGTTTTCTTGCAGACGTTTCATTACCCAAGTAGGTCACATCATCAGTACTAGGAGGGAATGGGGTTTGCTCTCTGTTTATATGGAAGCAAACCCCACTCACTTCTAGCACTGATATATAAAAAAAACCAATATTGCTTAAGTCTGATGCCATTATATTGTAGTTTAAGGCAGTGCATGTGTAATATTTGTGCATGGCTACCAGTGGCAACAAATCTCAGCAGACTCAAGATTGATTCATCCTTCCATCCTTGCGGGACACCAATAAATAAATAAAATTAATTAATTTAAGTATTGGAATGGCTGAAAGGGAACTCTAAAATAACACATGCAGTGGAATGAGCCATGGTGGCACAGTGGTTAGAGTGCAGTACTGCAGGCTACTTCTGCTGATCACCGGCTGCCAGCAGTTTTGCAGATCGAATCTCACCAGGCTCAAGGTTGACTCATCCTTCCGAGGTGGGTAAAATGAGGACCCAGATTGTTAGGGGCAAAAGGCTAACTCTGTAAACTATTTAGAGAGGGCTGTAAAAGCACTGTGAAGCGGTATATAAGTGCTATTCCTTCCTTCCTTCCTGTTAGAATGAAGTATGGCAGACTAATTCTGCCAACTGCCAGGTGTTCGATCCTGACTGGCTCAAAGTTAACTCAGCCTTCCATCCTTCCAAAGTGGGTAAAATGAGGACCCAGATTGTTAGGGGTAAGAGGCTAACTCTGTAAACCATTTAGAGACGGCTGTAAAAGCACTGTGAAGCGGTATGTAAGTGCTATTCCTTCCTTCCTTCCTTCCTGTTAGAATGAAGTATGGCAGGCTAATTCTGCCAACTGCCAGGAGTTCAATCCTGACTGGATCAAAGTTAACTCAGCCTTCCATCCTTCCGAGGTGGATAAAATAAGGACCCAGATGGTTGGGGGCAAGAGGCTGCCTCTGTAAACCGCTTAGAGAGGGCTGTAAAAGCAATGTGAAGCGGTATATAAGTCTAAGTGCTATTGCTATTGCTATTTCAATGGAGCCATGCAATTTCAGCTCAATTCGTTTCTGACTTTTTAAGAAAATTTATAATTTGGTAAGGGTTTTAATATTGGGTTTTAGCACGGGTTTATTAATTTAATACATTTTAACTGATATTTATTGTATTTTGTGTTTTTAAATGATGCCTGTGCGCTGCCCTGGGTCCTAACAAGGAGAAGGGTGGGGTATAAATTTAATAAAATAAATAAATAAAATAAAATACATTGTAAGTCCCTGACTTTCCACAATTCGTTTAACCTCAGTTCAAAGCTACAACAACCTCGGAAGAAAATTACTTACAAATTGTAAAGTGGGAAAGCATTTCCACTGATAGGTTCCCTGAACACATATTAAGACTGTGCTATGGCACCAATTTGTTTATCATTAATCAAATTCATATTGACGTCTGCCGCTTCAAAGGCCATTCTGCATGTTGTCCAGCAACAGACAAAACAATCGATAGGAAGAAAAATTACCGGTAGATAAAAAATTTAAAAGCCACAGTAATAGATACCACAAAAACTACGAAGGAGCCATAATTTTGCCTGCATTGCCCTTATCATCTGAGATCATTGATGATGGTTTTAGCCTTCTCACAGGCAATCCTAACTACAAGAGGGATCTTGGACAATCACTTAAGTATCAGCCAGGAGTGTGCAGCAACAGCTAAAAGAGCCAACACAACCCTAGGCTGCATTAATAGAAGGATAGAATCAAGAGCATGTGAAATTCTAATACCGCTTTACAAAGCCTTAGTAAGACCATGCCTGGGTCCAGCATACTGCATCCAGTTCTGGTTACCACAATACATACATACACACACACACACACCCTCTGGAAAGAGTGTACAGAAGAGCAACAAGAATGATTAGGGGTATGGTAAAGCAACATATTGATTTAAAACCAGAAATGTTCCTGCTGGGTATTTTACCAGAACAGTACAATAAAGGAAAGACATATTTAATTTTACAGGTGTTAACAGCAGTGAGAATTGCTTTTGCACAACAGTAGAAAAATGAAGAGATTCCCTACAGATGAAAGTGTAATAGATTAGATAGATAGATAGATAGATAGATAGATAGATAGATAGATAGATAGATAGATAGATAGATAGATAGATAGATAGATAGATAGATAGATACATTAGAATGGGCAGAGATGGACAGATTAACACTCAAAATGAAGGAGCAGGAATAAACAGAATATTTTTTAACATGGGACTCATTTTACCAATGGTTAGTTAAGGGAAACAGAAATTAGAAACTTAAAAGTTTAAGAGAATGATTAACTATACAGTGAAGGTTTATTAGTATGGATAAGCAAATATTATTATTACTATGTGATTATTATCAATGATGTGAATATTATTAATGTTATTATTACTATTATTACTTTTCAAAACTAACTGTGCTCAGACAACACACTGTTCATGTCGATATTGAGTTTTTATGTTTACTAAAGAAAAATGTATAAATAAAACTAAAAAAAGAATGATTAGTAGGTTGGAGGCTGCAACGTACAAAGAGCACTTACAGGAACAGGGTAGGTCTGGTCTAATGAAAAGAAGGATTGGGAAAACATGATAACGCCATTCCAATATTTGAGGGGCTGCTACAAAGATGAGGGCAGTCAAACTATTTTCCAAAGCACCAAAAGGCAAGATGAGAAACAAGGGGTGGAAACTAACCAAGGAGAGAAGCAACCTAGGAGAAGTTTCCTAATGGTGAGAGCAATCAGCTAATGAAACAGCTTGTCTTCAGAAGTTGTGGGTACTCCATCACTGGTTGTCCAGAGACTGGACAATCATTTCAATCATTTGTTTGAAATGATATGGGGCAGTGATCGTTAACCTTTTTTTGGCTCACATGCCAAAAGCGGGTGGAGCGCAGGGGTGTCATGCCCCACAGCCATAATGCAACCATAATGCTATGTGCACAAACCCCCATGTGCATGCACTTGCCACCAGAGCTCTCCCCCACTTTTGGCATTCTAGGAGCCTGGGGAGGGCGAAAAAAGCTTCCCTGCCCCCCCCCCCTACAGAAGCCTCTGGAGCACGAAAAACCAGCCCTATGGGCAAACTGGAAGTTCAGGAATGGACTTCTAGTTTGCTCATAGGGACAGTTTTCACCCTCCAGAGCCTTCAGGAGGCTTCCCTGAAAGCTCCAGAGGGCGAACAACGGCCCTACGGTAAGGTGACCAGACAGTCCCGGTTCACCAGCAGATGTCCCGTGCCCCGCCGCCTCTTCAAAATGTCCCGCTTTTTGCGGGCAGGCGGTGGACTCGGATAGCTGAGATCACCGGCTCAGGTGGGGGGACGTCGGGGCCGAGGAGAGGGGGGCGCATGTTCCGGCGCGGCATGCACCTGCGCAGAGGGCGGCGGGGCCGAGGAGAGGAGGGCGCACTCCGGCACGGCACGCACCTGCGCGGAGGGCATCGGGGCGGGGTGCGCTCCCACCCGCCTCCGCGGGGCCCTCTTTAAAGGCAGTGGCAGCAGTCCGGCCCGGCAGTGCTGAGAGCCGCTGGCTCGGGCGGGAAGGGGGAAGGCGACCCGAGGCAGCCGCTTTCAGCTCAGCCCATCATGCCGGCATGATGGGCTGACAGCGGCCAGCTCAGGCCACTTTCCCTCTCCCCGCCCCAGCTGGTGGCTCTCAGCGCCGCCGGGCTGGGCCGCCGGCGCTACCTTTAAAGAGGGCCCCGCGGGTGCTAGTGGGAGCGCGTCCCTGCCCCGACGCCCTCTACGCAGGCGCGTGCCGCACTGGAGCGTGCCCCCCCCCCTGTCGACAGTGTCCCGCTTTGGGAGTTTGAAAATCTGGTCACCTTACCCTATGGATAAATCAGAAGTCACTTCCGGTTTGCTCGTAAGGTGAAAAATGACCCTACGAGCAAACCGGAAGTCCATTCCCAAACTTCCGGTTTGCCCATAAGGCCAGTTTTTTTGCACTCCAGAGGCTTCCGAGGGTCAAAAGAAAGCCGAAATTAGCTGGTCAGCGCGCATGTGCACATGTGTGCAATGGGGCAGACAGTGCAGTGCCTCACATGCCCTAACAAATGGCTCCACGTGCCACACGTTCGCCATCATGGATATAGGGTCTTCTATTCGAGCAAGGGGTTGGACTGGAAGACCTCCGAAGTCCCTTCCCACTGTATTATTCTATGTTCTAATTAAAGTGAATATGTCATGCATTTTCAGTGGTGTGAAACCACAACTTCCCTAACAACAACCAAGCCACTTCTCTCACAAACCAAGCTAGCTGAAGATTCACATCATTCACAACAGGAACCATGGTTTTACACCCAGGGATAGATAAATATCAGGACGATGTGCTTATATTTCAAACCGCTTCGGTGGATTAGAAATGCCAGTTGTCCGGTGATGTCGTGTAACTCATCTCTTTCTCCATCACTCATCTCAAAACATTTTGCTTTTTTTTTTTAAAAAAAAAAAAAACCATTTAAAACAGAGGATGTGAAAGTGGAAGTCATATGATAACCAGCCACTAATTTTAGCCTCAAGTTGTTTTGCACAGCTAGCTTTTCTTTTCCATACTCACCCTAACAAACTCATTACCTAAAACGAAGTTGATTCAAACCTGCCCACGAAACTGTCATTTGGAAATTGTTTGAAGCTTTGGGGGGGGGGTTTGAAACAAAATCTCAATGGAAACCATTTCCTTAAGCAGGTGTGCTTAAAATAAAATGACATTAGGGAAAAGAAAAGAAAAAAAAAACAGTCCTCCTTTCCCGTTGGAGGAGTTGCTAAAACTACAGCAGTTAATCTTCAACGTTGCAGAGAATTTCACGGTGCACTTTAAATAGTCCCGAGATATTCCTGGAAATCTGTTAGAAAAGAATGCCCAGTTCTAAAGCATATT
Organism: Rhabdophis nuchalis; assembly: GCA_039707465.1. Classification (NCBI taxonomy): domain Eukaryota; kingdom Metazoa; phylum Chordata; class Lepidosauria; order Squamata; family Natricidae; genus Rhabdophis; species Rhabdophis nuchalis. Next base: position 213,245,925 of record CM077645.1, on the reverse strand, counting down.
GGGAAACCTGGAGTTAATTGTTCCTTCTTCATGTTTGCCTGTTTTGTGCTCCTTGTCGGTTTTATTTCCTGCATCTGCTTTTATTTTAAATGCGCCTTCTGCTATTTCAGTGGTGGATTTGACTTTTAATGTCAATCTACTCCTTCACTCAGAGTAGAACTGGAAGGGACCTTGGAGGTCTTCTAGTCCAATCCCCTGCTCAAGCAGGAGACCCTATACCAGGGATGTCAAACTGGCAACAAGACATTGTCATCAAGTGACCTATAGCAATTTTTCCCCCTTTGTTAAACCAGAGGTGGCCATGTCAGGAAGTTTCTCTTTAATTTCTCTTTAATTGCAGGTTGCTTCTCTACTTGATCAGTTTCCATCCATTGTTTCTTGCCCTGCCTTCTGGTGCTTTGCAAAATAAGTTGACCCCTTCTTCTTTGTGGCAGCCCCTCAAATACTGGAATGCTGCTATCATGCCACCCCTAATTCTTCTTTTCTTTAGACTAGCTAGACCCAAACTCTGCAGCCGTCTTCAGGCCTTGGAGTTTCAGAACGTCTTAAAATATACAGATGTGTACAGTGGTGCTCCATCTACCCATTAAATAAGAGATGCAGCTTGTATAGTTTGGCTTCCAAATATACATTTGGAAGCAAAATTTATGTTCCAGTGTAACTCTGGAATGCCTTGAGCAATTTCAACCAAACTTGGTACACAGATGACTTATTCTCTGGAAACAGATACTGTAGGGATAAGACACCCTTAAACCCCTCGCAGTGTGTGTTCTGTTAAGATACACCCTGTTGTGCCTTCAAATGGCTTCTACTGTACTGCTGTAAAATGGCTTCTACTGTACGGTGCAGTGGAGTTGTCGTGGTAACAGTACTCCACAAGGGGGCTTCCTCTGTTAAGGAGAAAGATCCAACATTAGAAATTACATCTGGTCCGGACATTTTCTCTTTATAAATAAATATCAAGGCAATGCCGGGTAATTGGCTAGTTCAACATATAAAAATCTCCAAGCATAAGAGATAAAGAGTCTTTTTGTTTTAATTCACTCTCTCTCTTTCATAGGACTGATGCTCCTTAATACTTCTAGTTTTAGAGTGGACCACTGCCCTGGTCTCAGGAGATAGCAACACACCAGGAGCCCTGGTGGCACAGTGGTTAGAATGCAGTATTGTAGACTAACTCAGCTCACTGCCAGGTGTTCGATCCTCACCGGTTCAAACCTGACTCAGCCTTCCATCCTTCCAACATCAATAAAATGAGGATCCGGATTGTTGGGGGCAAGATGCTGACTCTGTAAAACTGCTATAAAGCTCCATGAAGTGGCACATAAGTCTAAGTGCTATTGCTAGCTGACATTGGTTAATTTAAAAAAATGAAAAATACTAAGCAGGACTGAACGTAGATAATACTTGGTGGAGAGATATTCAGGAAAAGCCAAGGCTACAAGCTAGATTGGAAGGTTAAAAAAAAACCACTCATTTTGCAGGAAGGAAGGAAATAATTTCCACAACGCTGTGAAGATAACTGCATAGATGCGGTTGGTGCAATTCCAGGAACTGACTTTAATTTTCAGAATATCCTCCAAAGGCAGGACTGGAACAGCTTGCTAGAGTGCGTGCAGCATTTGAAAAAGACAATATATATTTGTTTTCGTAGATTTTCACGGGTGTAGGTATGCTGGTTTTGTTGTATTCGGGTGTAAGATTGAAATTGTTTTTGCAACGTTTTGGCAAGATCTCACTTGCCATCTTCAGGCTTTGGTCTGTTGCTACGAAGCTGCCACCCTTCCTTAAATCTTGGTGGTGGGGGGGTGGAGTGCTGATTCTGTTGTTGTGAGTGGGTTGATTGGCTGTGCAGCTGTATCATGATTGAACTCCAAGGCTGAACAGTTCAACAGGAGAATAATCAGAGAAGCCATTGAAATAGAGAAACAACCTAACAATATGAACAAACATGATGACACCTCCCGCCTACCAGACATCTGGAAACCAGCACTGGCCAACAGACGAGCCCCACCCTCTACCCAAGCCGTTGAAATTCAAAATAAGGAGAAACATACAAATAAGACCAATCAGCATCAATCTACCAATCATGATACATCTGCACAGCCAATCAACCCACTCACAACAAGAGTCAGCACTCCACCCTCCACCACCAAGATTTAAGGAAGAGCGGCAGCTTTGTAGCAACAGACCGAAGCCTGAAGATGGCAAGTGAGATCTTGCCGAAACGTTGCAAAAACAATTTCAATCTTACACGGGAAAACACCCGAATACAACAAAACCAGCATATTGCACAGTCACTTGGAACATCAATGTATCAGTGGATAGCCTAAAATGAGGTTGATTGCATGCGTTTTGCCTTTCTTTCAATCTGCAGAGGTGGCTGATGGCCTGTGCTGTATCCTCACAACTCCTTGCCTCACCCAACACACCCCCATCCAGGAAGTAAGGACTCAAGAGCCCCCCGTAGTGATGCGCAACAAAACCTTCAGGTGGAATCATATGCAAAGGTACTCCTTGTTTAAGATAAGACTCTTGAGATATAGTCTGTATAGCTGTATATATATTTCAAACTGGAAGTAAAACAAAAGTCTGAGAAGGGACAGTCCTAAATTCTCAATTTTGCAATGGAAATAAATTATTCGGTACAGGTAGCTCTTGATTTACAATCCCAGCTGGGCCCAAAATTTCTGTCACTAAAAGCAGGACCATTATTAAGTGACTTTTGTTCCCATTTAATGACCTTTCTTGCCACAGTTGTTAATCACTGCGCTTGTTAAGGTAGTAACACGGTTGTAAAATGAGTCTGGCTTTCCCATTGACTTTGCCCGTCAGAAAGTCCCAGAAGGTCCCAGAACACTGCAGCCGTCATAAATACCAGTCCGTTGTCAAACATTTGAATTTTGGCCATGCTGCAATGGTTGTTCGTGCGAAAAATGGTCATAAGTCACTTTCTTCGGTGATGTAACTTCGAACGGTCACTAAACAAATGCCTTTAAGTTGAGGGCTACCAGTGTAACAAATACAAGCTTGCTTACTACATGGTCTTACACAATGCTTTGGAGCCAGTCAGGACATAAGTTCAGGGGTAGGCTGCTGGGGGTTCGCAGAGGTTCAGGAGAACTCAAACTAAGATTCTGTGTAATTTGGAGAACCCCCAAATCCTGCTCCTGGCTGGCCCCACCCATCCCACCCCTCCCTTCCCAGGAGTCCCCACACAACCCGTTTTGGATGCAAGTAAGTGCAGGGTGCATGTGGAGGCTCAGGGAGGGCAAAAAACAGGCCTGCTGGAAGTTCAGGAAGGCTGGAAACAGGCTCGTTTTCAACCTCTAGAGCAGGGGTCCCCAACCCGTGGGCCGCCGACTGGTGCCAGTCCGTGGCTTGATAGTAACCAGGCCGGAGTGAGCGGCGGAGAGAGTAGTGCAATTCTTAGGAAAGTGTAGCAAACACTCCGCTATCCTGGCGGCTGGCCGGGGTGTTCCCTGGGGGCAGGACAGGGGCAATGGCCTGCATTGGGGGGGTTCGGGGCACCACCTGGCCCTGCATGGGGGGAAGGGGCTGCCAGGCCCTCCTGCCCAGGACGCAGTCCGTCCTTCCCTGCCCCAGCCGAGGATCCTTCGTGCGGGATCCCTGGCAGCTTTCCCGCCTGGTTGCACGCAAGGCGCCCTCCCCGGGTCGCATTCCCACGAGACTCAGGTTCCCGCCTCGGGTTCCACGTGACCACTGAACGCGCGCGTGGCCCATGTGACTCGACTCACCTGCTGGAGGCTCCCACTGGTCTGCGGATTTTTTTTTATATGAAACCGGTCCCTGGTGCCAAAAGGTTTGGGGACCCCTGCTCTAGAGAGCCTCCAGACCCTGGGGAGGCCGTTTTCGCCCTCCCAGAGGCTCAAAGAAAACCTCCAGAGCCCGGGGAAGGCAACCCCCCCTGCCATGGTTCAGAAGGTAGATTAGGCCACCCCCACCATGGCTATGCCCACCGTGGCCACTCCTACCCAGCAAGCAGGCAGAGAACCCCTTGCTACAACTTTAGAAGCCCACCCCTGTACAAATATTCTCTTGTAAAACCATGAAAGTTTTTAAGCCCCTTTCCTTTTCTCCCAAGATCCAGGGAGTGTGACAGTGACATTGCAGACATGCTCAGATTGGAAGACTCTGGCCTCAGCTACGGTCTCCGAAACAGCATCGCCTCTTACCTTGCCCTAACTATGGACGACAATTCTTCTTTCGTGAGAAAGAAAGCCAAAAAGACCCAGTCTATGATCTGTCGGAGCAGCCATCAATCCCAACCTAATTTCCTGTATCATGAGGACTGAATCTGAGAAAAGCCAACTTGGGAGTTACCAAGACGTATGAGAATTAGCACTTTGAGTAGATGTTGCCTGCACTCTTGGACATCTCATCGACATCATTCCTAGATAACGGAGATCTCATCTCCAATCTCACAGATGCCCTAAATATACCCATATTTATATTTATTTATGCGGGGGGGGGGGGGATGCTTTGTAAAATATGGACTTTATTCATGTATGATCCTTGGACAGAGCTGAAAACCATGCACATGTATGTATCTTTATGTATATACATCTCTCATGCTATTAAAATATTTTAAACAATTCAACACCTGTTTTACACTCATCTGGAATGTTATTTTTTCATGTACATCTCAGTTGTGTTCAGTCATGTCCGATCCTCTGCAACTCCATAGGCCATAGCACTCCAGGCCCTCCTGTCCTCCACTGTCTCCCACAGTTTGCCCAAATTCATGTTCATTGCATTGGTGACACTATCTAACTATCTCATCCTCCTCTGTCCCCTTCTCCTTTTGCCTTCAGTCTTTCCCATTTTTTTTCTCATTAGGTGGCCAAAGTTTGTGAGCTTCAGTACTTATGTTGGAATTCATTGTTGGAATGTATTTTTATGCAACCACTACCTTATTATTCAGCCAGTAGATGACAGTGTTTGCAAGTTTGGATCTATAGTATACAATTCTATGTTCTTTTGTTCTGAGTTTCCTGTTACAGTCAAATAGTTGAGCAGTAAAGCACATGGTGACTGTGTTCTTTGCTTTCTCTCTAATGCCTGCATATAAACATAATTTCTAACACTTTACTCATCTGAAAATAAATAGGACTTACCATCAGTAGTGCCCTCTTGAAGAGGATTGGATTCGAAGTTCTCTTAAGGAGGTGAATGCTGATAATATCTGCTCCCCTGTCAGGGGCTCCAATTGTTATCTGTCCCGCGTCTCCCCCAAACGTTGCAATGTTCTTCCTTATCCATTGTAGAGCCATGTCTTGATCCAAAAGCCCCCAATTTCCACTTGCAACACTGGAACCTACACAAATAGATAGACAAAGGGTGGGTTATACATTGGCATAAGAGATCAAAGCAACTTACAGCATTTCAAATACCTGGAAAGAAAGAATGTCCCATAGAAGATCAAGACTTTCCAGGAGGACAATTAGTTGAAAGAAGACTGTCTTAGCTTCTGCCCAACTAGATGTCCAAGACATGCAGACTTAGAAAGTTATGCAAAGGCCAATTGTGACTGAACATTAAGAAAATCTTGTAAAAGACAGGAAGGAATGGTGTGCCAAATATGGATTTGAATGGCCAACTTAATCTTGAGCAGCAATAGATTTTTTTGCCAACGATGACTAGCTAGAACAACCTTTGCTACAGTCATTACAACAGAAGTAGCACAATCATTATCATGCAGTAAAAAGCATTTTTCACTTTCGGAAAAGCTGCTCACAGTCAAGGTTGACCAAAGATTCCAACAGAAGAAAGGGCTCAGGATTGAACTGTGGTGTCCTTGGTGCTCTCTGAGCTTGGTGGCTTTTCTTGCAGACATTTCATTACCAAACTAGGTGACATCATCAGTGCTAGTAGGTAGTGGGGTTTACTCTCATTGTCCACTACCTACTAGCATTGATAGTGCAACCTAGTTTGGTAAATGAAATATCTGCAAGAAAACCACCAAACTCACAGAGCACCAAGGACCTTATTGAAGATGGACAATTGATGGAGACTCTATGGCAGGGGTAGGGAACTATGGCTCTTTTATGACTCATGGACTTCACTACCCAGAATTCCTGAGCCAGCATGGGTGGCTCAGGAATTCTGGGTATTGCAATCCATGAGTCATAAAAGAGCCATAGTTCCCTATCCCTGCTCTATGGCCTCCATTATTATGGTTATGACCTCCAGGTCTTCTCTCAAATTCATATTATCTCAAGTGGCTGACAAATCATTGGTTTATGATAGGTTCATTTTTCATTTGGGGCGGGGAGAGGATTAAAATACATTGCATTTAAACCATTGCAAATATTTCCAGATTGAACCTTCAAAACTTATCAGGTTCAATCTGGTTAATACTGTAATTGAAGACCACCAGATAATCACAGGGTTATAGGCTAAGGCAGGGATTTGGTGGGGGGGGGGGGGGGGATCCCAGAAGAAGGGAATTATAATCCACTTTCATAATACTGTCAAGAATTCAACACGGCCATATTTGTAGCTACCAGGAATCAAGCTTAACTCAACGATTTTCTTTCTTATTATTTAAGGATTAATGAACCATTTTTAGATGAAAAGACACTCCGCCCATTCTAAAAATAAAGAAAAGCCTAGTTATCTTCCACCACATCACCCTATAGTCCCTCACATTAATTTCTATATATGTCTACTTATGAACGGCTTGCCTTCAGAAGCTGTAGGTGCTCCAATCCTGGAGATTTTTAGTAGAAGAGATTGTCTGAAATGGTAGTAGGATCTCCTGCCTGAGCAGGGGGTTGGACTAGAACAGCGCTCACCAACCGATGGTCCATGGACCATTGGGGGTCTGCAAGAAAATGTTGGTAGTCCACAGAAAAATTATTTGCATTTTTTATATTGCACTAAATTGGAGGTCCTCAAATTATGGCCCCTGGGCTGGATACGTGCAATGAACGTTTCTGTTGCTACAGAGAGTCTGCCCCTTTGGGGTCTTTTTGTGCAGGTCAGAGAGGAGCAGAAATTCTGACTTGGGACCTGCTTCAGCCTCCTGGTGTGGGGCTTTGGGCAGATGGGAAGTAACAGACTCAGACTCAACCCGTCCAAGACCGAGTGGCTGTGGTTTCCGGCATCCCGATTCAACCAGTTGACTCCTTCACTGGCCATAGGGGACGAACATCTTGCCCCTGTGGATGGGGCGCGCAACTTGGGCGTCCTCCTGGATACCCGGCTGTCCATGGAAGATCAAGGGACACCCGTGGCCTGGAGGGCGTTTTACCAGGTTCGCCTGGTACGCCTGTTGCGCCCCCTATTGGATCGGGATGCCCTTTGCACAGTCACTCATGCCCTCGTGACATCCCGACTGGACTACTGTAATTCTCTCTACATGGGGCTCCCCCTGAGGTGCACCCGAAGACTTCAGCTCGTCCAGAATGCAGCCGCGCGAGCAATAATGGGAGCCTCTAGGTTTACCCACATAACACCGCTCTTGCGCGAGCTGCACTGGCTGCCTGTCGTCTTTCGGGTGCGCTTCAAGGTGCTGGTTATCATCTTCAAAGCGCTCCATGGCACGGGACCTAGCTATCTGCGGGATTGGATCCTGCCCCATACATCCTCGCGGCCGATTCGCTCCCACAGAGAGGGACTTCTCCGGGTGCCGTCCACTAGGCTATGCCAGCGGGCGACGCCCAGGGGAAGGGCCTTCTCTGTGGCGGGCCCAGCCCTCTGGAACGACCTTCCCCCTGAAATTAGAACACCTACGGACCTCCGCTCCTTCCGTCAAAAACTTAAAACACACTTTTTCTGCTTGGCCGGCCTGGGTTAGTCTCCGTCTAATAGGGTGTTAGGGGATTTTAGTTAATTTATAATTGGGGATTTTAGCGCAGGGATAATTTTAGTTTAATTTGTTTTTACTTAATCTATTTATGTATTTTCTATAGCTATTTTAATTTCCCTGTGCACCGCTCCGAGTCCCCTTGGGGAGAGGACGCGGTTTACAAATAAAATTATTATTCTTATTTATTAAAGGCTGGAGGGAAGGGCCACTGGTGGTGAAGAGCCAGAGGGCCTTGTTCCAGTGGGCTGGAACTGGCTGACCATTTCAGCCCGCTGAGCCTCCAGGTGCTGGTACCTGGCCTTGCACTCCCATACATCTTCCCTGTGCTTGGACAGCCTATGCTCGCGGTCCTCAGTGAGGTGCTTCTGCTGAGCCTCCTGTTCGGTCCGATCCAATGTAAACTGAACTGTTTTGTCCACTCTTTCTCATGACAGCTGCTTAGCTCCAAAAACTGCTTCCTGTTGGGGCCCTAAGGAGCCCTGGGCAGGCAGGCAAGGAGTGGCTGGGAGGGGAGGGGCGAGTAGAGGCCAGGGAGATGCACCTCAAAGTGAGTGACATCCAATTGGCCATGCCCAACCAGTCACATGACCACCTAGCCACGCCCACCCTGGTCATTAGGCAGGTCATATTAGTGGTCCGCGGGATTTAAAATTATGAATTCAGTGGTCCCTGAAGTCCAAAAGGTTGGGGACTCCTGGACTAGAAAACCTCCAAGGTCCCTTCCAACTCCATTCATCTGCTATTATTGTGGTTCTCTTCATGTTATTCTTAAACTCATTAAATCTATTGGCACGTGTCCTTTAACAAAAGACTATGGCTGAAAAAGAAGAATTAATAAGAAATTCCTAGGAAAGCCACCAAAAGGAAGAATAAAAAATAACAATAACGACACCTCATTGTCCGAGAAAGCGGATGTATCCTAGCCCAGAGGTCCCCAACCTTTGCAACTTTAAGTCTGAAGGACTTCAGCTCCCAGAATTCTCCAGCCAGAAAGCTGGCTGGAGAAATCTGGGAGCTGAAGTCCTTCAGACTTAAAGTTGCAAAGGTTGGGGACCTCTGTCCTAGCCTATCAAGTTGACAGAGATTAAGATCTGTGTTTACTGCTGAAAATGAAGTTTTGAAACAGCTCTGAGCAGAATTTAGGGTATTCTATAAAATGAGCACATGTGCTGAACTCAGCAGGGAAGAAAAAGAATTGAAAAAAAGAAGAACGGAAGCACAGTACGTTGCTGGAACATTTTATTTCCACTGAGCCTAGCGGAAAGATTTGTGAAAATGCAGCCGTGATTTAGCACCTTTTTGCTTTGGGGAAAAAAAATACTGCGTTTCTGATAAGCGGGTCAGAGTAGGGAGCCAACAAGATGGGGGTATTTGCCAGGAGCTCAGCAATTGGCTTGACACCATGAAGAGATAACAGATTAACAGACTGACCGAGTTGGAAGGGATCTTGTAGGTCATCTAGTCAACCCACTCCCCCTGCCCATGCAGGAGACCCTACACTGTTTCTGACAAATGGCAGCCCAATTTCTTCTTGAAAGCCTCCAGTGATGAATCCAACAATTAACCTCTGGAACAACTTGCCTCCAGAAGTTGTGAATGCCCCAAGCCTGGAAGTCTTTAAAAAGATGTTAGATAGCCATTTGTCTGAAATGCTATAAGGTTCCTGCCCACGCAGGGGGTTGGACTAGAACACCTACAAGGTCCCTTCCAACTCTGCTATTGTATTGTATTGTATTGTATTGTATTGTATTGTATTGTATTGTATTGTATTGAAACTCCCACAACTTCTGAAGGCAACTTCTGTTCCATGGGTTGATTGCTCTCACTGTCAGAACATTTCTCCTTATTTCTAGGTTGAATCTCTCCTTGGTCAGTTTCCATCCATTACTCCTTGTGTAGCCTTCAGGTACCTTGGAAAATAGCCTCACCCCCACTCCTCCTCTGTGGCATCCCCTCAAATATTGGAAGACTGCTATCATGTCTCCCCTGGTCCTTCTCTTGACTAGACTGTCCATGCCCAGTTCCTGCATCGTGTGTTTTAGTCTCCAGTCCCCTAATCATCCTGGTTGCTCTTCTCTGAACTTTTTCTAGAGTCTCAACATCTTTTTTATAGTGTGGTGATCAAAACTGGATGCAGTGTTCTAGGTGTGGTCTTACTAAGGCTTTATAGAGGGGTATTAGTACCTCACTTGATCTTGATTGTATCTTTCTGTTAATGTAATTTAGGATGGTTCCGACCAAAAAATTCATAATATTTTTTTAGCAGCCGATTTCCCCTTCCACACCATTTTTTTTTTTTTGTAATTGCCAAATTTACAAAATTAGGTTCAGGTCACGACCAAATGAGGTTGCCGCCAAAGTTATGGAATGAATTATGGTTGTGACCAGAGGTTCTCCCCAAATCATTGATCTGATATTTGCTTCTTGGTTTTTTGTTTTTTTTAAAAATCTATATAAAGTTTCCAATCTATCAAAAAGTTATTTGTCAGTTTTTATCTGACCAAGCAAGCTGGTCAGTTTCCTCATTTCTGCAAACTCAATTAACTTTTTAATCCAATCTTCCACTGAGGCTTTGTCACTGCTTTTCCAATGTTGTGCAAACACTAATCTCACTGCCGTTTCCAATACAGTATTAAGTTTCATATTTCTTTCCTAATTCCATTTCCATAAGACCCAGCTGGAATAATTCTGGTTTCATCATTAAAAGTCCTATTTTCAAACTGAGATACAACTCACCAGTGCTAAAAAAGCCAAACACTCCAACACGGTAATTTGCAGTTACGACAATGAGATTTCCAACTCCGGCTAAGTAGGATCCATCAAGTGCCTCCTTTTTGTCTTGATCATCAGCATTTAGGCTGTTGTGGAAAAAAACCAGCACTGGTAGATTGCCTCCCTGCCACAAAAAATGATAGGTTTGTTGTTATTGTTGTTAATTGAAATATATTATAGCTGCTGCCCTCTCCTCACACTCTTAAGTTGCCACAAATACAAATTGACAAAAAGCAGTTTAAAACATACAGTCCCGTAGACAGCTCAGAGTAAAACAATGAATGATTAACATTAATTAACAATTAAAACAGTTAAAGCAGCTGTGGATTGAGAACTAAGGTCACCCATAAACAATATTCATTAATGTTGCCCTTATCTTAGCATTGCTAACTTGTCATCCTCATTGCAGCCAAAGTTGACCAGGGCCAAAAATATCTACTGTGGGGGAGTTCTAATTTTAATTGAAAATAACAGAGTTTCCTAGTTTTCTAACGTGATCTAGTATACTTTGTAATTCATGAGTAAGGTAAAGGTTCCCCTTGCACATATGTGCTAGTCATTCCTGACTCTAGGGGGCAGTGCTCATCTCCATTTCAAAGCCAAAGAGCCAGCGCTGTCCAAAGATGTCTCCTTGGTCATGGCCAGCATGATTAAACATCGAAGGCGCACGGAACACTGTTACCTTCCCACCAAAGGTGGTTCCTATTTTTCTACTTGCATTTTTACATGCTTTGGAACTGCTAGGTTGGAAGAAGCTGGGACAAGTAACGAGAGCTCACTCTGTTACACGGTGCTAGCAATTCGAACCGCCGAACTGCCAACCTTTCTAATCAACAAGTCCAGCGTCTGAGCCACCATGTCCTCTATTCATGAGTAATTAATGATAATTTGGAAAAGTGAAACTTCTGGGACATTCTGGATCCTCCATACTCATGAGATCTTTCACTCCAAATCACTGACACTTCCATATTGTATCATTTCAGTAACGAGACTACTGAAATATTGCAAGGTCTTATGCAAGAACATGGAATTTTTCCTTCCTTCCTTCCTTCCTTCCTTCCTTCCTTCCTTCCTTCCTTCCTTCCTTCCTTCCTTCCTCCTTTATCTCGTTCTCCCTTTCTCTCTTTTTTCTTTCTTTCTTGTTCTCTCCTTTTCTCTTTCCACTCAGATCATCACATTCAACTTTGCATGGTGAAACCCAGCGTCTGAAAAAAAATAATCACTGAATTCTGAAGAGGCTACTAGAGAAAGATGCAAAATTTTGGACTGAGATGAATCTGCTAGGGAACCCACTAATTCATGGCCAAGGACTTGGATTTGTGTGAAATTTAAACATATCCTGGTTGTCTCCACAAATGAAGAATTGCCATTTGAAGTCACCTAATTATGCCCCAGTAAAGATGGTTGGTTCTGAAGGCATTGCCAGAGCTCAACAGTTCTCCTCTATTGTTTTTAAAACCATAGTTCTCTCCAAAACCTCTTCAACTGGTTAAATCGGAGAAAAAGCACAACAGATAGTTAACACCTCTCTCTTTCATTTCTCCGCAACCACTTCAGGGTTCAGAATTGAAGCCCTTGAATGCCTGATTATAAACAACAGGAAAAGCAGAAAAACTGAGCAGGGCCTCGAGAGCTTTTTGAATTCATGAAGGGGCCGTAAAGAAAACAGAGGCAGGAATGTAGCACCTGTCTGTGGCTTCTTACACCAAACCTATCTTTTCCTGAGATCATGAGATACCTGGCATGGGGCAATCATATAATGCAGGAGAAAGATGCAGCTGCTTTAAAGAGTCACAGACAGGCACAGTACTCCTTGTACGTTCTGAACCTCCTTTCGGTTTTCAAATCAAAAGTACTACATCCAGTGGTGGAAATTCCCCACTGCATTAAAAATCTAAGGCATTTCCAATGAGTCGGGGTCATCTTTGTCAGAGTTTCTTGCAGAAATCAAATCCAGAAAATGTGCATAGGTAACTGATTCAGCAGGATTGACTAACTTCTTTATATATATATATATAATATAACACATGAGACCTATAAACCAGTGATGGCTAACCTTTTTTGGCTCGCGTGCCAAAAATGGGGGGCCACAGGGGAGTCGTCTGTGGGCGTGCCATACCCATAATGCAGTGGTGGGTTTCAAATTTTTTAGAACCTACTCTGTAGGTGTGGCCTATTTTGTGGGCGTGGCTTGGAAGTCATGTGACAGGGTTGGAGTGGCCACCTTTTAAAATGTGGTGAAACTCATTTAACAAAATTTTAGCAACCAAAATTTTGGACTCAATTGTGATGATAAATTCTTCCTTCCTTCCTTCCTTCCTTCCTTCCTTCCTTCCTTCCTTCCTTCCTTCCTTCCTTCCTTCCTTTCCTTTGCTTTCCTTTCCTTTCCTTTCCTTCCCTTTGGGTTACTGGCAGCGGCGGGCCAGATTTACTTCCAGGTACGCCGGTGGAACCCCCTCTCACCGGTTCTCTAAATTTCACCAATCGGCTCTCGCGAGTAGGTGCGAGCCTGCAGAAACCCACCACTGCCATAATGTTATGTGCGCGACCCCCTGCTTTTGGCGTGCTTTTTTCGCCCTTCCCAGGCTCCAGAGGCTTTCTAGGAGCCTGGGGAGGGTGAAAACAGCCTCCCCCCCACCTGCAGAGGCTTCGGGAGCTTCCCTGAAGTCTCCAGAGGGAATAAAACAGCCTCAAAAGAAGGCCTAAATCAGCTGGCCAGCGCACACAAGCGCACTGGAGCTGACAGGGCAACGCCTCGCGTGCCCTCAGAAATGGTTCCGCGTGCCACCTGTGGCACCCGTGCCATAGGTTCGCCATCACTGCTATAAACAATACCAAGAATGGTTCTTTCAATGTGGTAGAAAGGAGAGATTGGTGAATTCAGAGTTGCAGACCAGTTCTTAGCTTTTTGCTAAGCCAAGCCCGGGCTCCAAAGTGTTTTAGTTCCCATTGGCTGACCTTGTTGCTATGCCCTATTCCACTTCGTGAATACGCTCTGACAATCTTTCACTGCATCTAGGCACAGGAATATTCTAATATCAGTTTCCATTCAGCTGAAGTGCAGTTCAAAGTATTTGAAATTTGAGAAACATGACGTTATTGAGTCTGAAGCCATCACCCTCCCACTTTCTTCCTGCTCCCAAATTCTCAGAACTGCTTTGAAAACAAACTATTCTGTTTTCTTGCAATGATACATAAGTCATATGTATTTTCCTCCTTCCATTGTTTGTAGGAGAAGAGCAGGCACAGCTGGGGGAGGCAGAATTAAGTGCATTATCACCCTAGAGCAGGAGTCTGCAAAGTCGGCTCTTTTAAGACTGGTGGACTTCAACTCCCAGAATTCCCCAGCCAGCTATGCTGGCTGGGGAACTCTGGGAGTTGAAGTCCACCAGTCTTAAAAGAGCCGACTTTGCAGACCCCTGCCCTAGAGTCATTACTTTGCATCAAACGTCTAAGTCCAACTCCTCCTGAATTCTGTTGACCCTTGCCTGGCACCAATTTAGTTTTCAACTTTAGTTGGACTAAGTTCTTGTGTATGGTGCTGAGCAATAAATCTTGGAATTGCAACTTAACTATGGTCCTGATCCTTTGCAGTGACATATTTTAACCTCCTGGTACAATTTATACCTCTTTGTTTTTCTATATTTTCCTGGTAATCTTCCAACCTAATTGTCAGGCTTGCAGCCAACTTTTCTTTGGGATCTTTGGCCTGCCACACTTTCTATTATTCTACTATGCATTTTCTATTGTGGGGAAATGGGAGGGGGGATTGTAGGAGTGAGATGCAATGTAGCCATAACAACATTCTTTATTGAAAGCCAAGGTCATCCTTTGTCTCTACACCTGACCAGAACTGGATGGATGGAACTGCCAGCATGGCAGTGGGAGATTGGACCATGGGATGGACTTGTGGGTGTGGGGGGCAAGATATTGAACTTTTAACTGGGTGGAGAAAACCGGGAAGGTTTCAGATTCAGGTTTTCCCAGATGTGTTAACATGGCTCTCTTAATAAATTGGAACTTTGAGCAATACTTTGCCTTGGACTCTGATTTACTTTTGGATACTATTGGGAACCCTGACACTAATATTATTTATGTTAAATTGTTTATGTTATTGATGTTCAAAGGGAATTTTGATCATACCATCGTAGTGGTCATCTTGATCATTTTGACCATAACATGTGGACACCCCTGTCTCCAAGATACTAACCAGTCTAAAAGAGCTTTATAATGTGACACATAGATTTCTACACAATCAAAACCCCAAATGTTCAGGACTCCTAATTTCATCAACTGCTCACTCTCAAACTTCATTTGTCTAAAAATGACCGTGACATTCCATGAGTATCTAAGCATAGATCCAAAAAGACCCCATCGTCAATGGGTTTAGCAACCTCATCTCAGGCTCCTTTCCTCAAAGTCGATTCCTGGAATGATGGAATGGTCAGAGAAGACTAAGGCAGTCCATTAATTCAGTACTTACATTGTTCTGCGGGACAAAGATGTTCAAAAACAAGCAATCTTCACTGACCGAAGATAGGCTGTCATCACCTGGCTGCCAGCAGCTAGCTCTAAAGAAACAATAAAGTATGATTAAATAATACAATACAATAATACAATAGCAGAGTTGGAAGGGACCTTGTAGGTCTTCTAGTCCAACCCCCTGCGTGGGCAGGAACCTTATACCATTTCAGACAAATGGCTATCTAACATCTTTTTAAAGACTTCCAGGGTTGGGGCATTCACAACTTCTGGAGGCAAGCTGTTCCAGAGGTTAATTGTTCTTCATGATTTGTACTTCATGATTGGTAATTTATGATTTGTTTGAAGTTCTAGTGATCATGATGAAACAAAGGAATAAGGCTGTGGATGTCATGCAAGATCAGTTTTACATTTAGGACAACTTTAAGGTGTGTCATGTAGAACAACTTTAAGAAGTGTAGACTTCAACTCCCAGAATTCTCCCGATGTGAAGATGGGTGGAATTCTGAGAGTTGAAGTCCACACACCTTAAAGTTGTCCTTAAAACTGACTTAGAGCAACTTCCCCCAATCGGAGTACCTTTCCAAATGCATGACTTTAATTCCCAGAATTCCCTAGGCATTGTAGTCATTGCTGAGAATTCTGGGAACAGACATCCATTCCTTTGGAAAGCATGCCAAGCAGAGATTCGCTGAATTCCTATTTTGTTAACCATGTGTTCTGACCTAGGCTTCCCCAGCAGCACTTCAGCTTCAACCACAATAATGCACAAGCAAACATAGATACAAACTCAGGGTAAACAGCTCCAAACTCAATTGCAGAAAATATGACTTCAGCAACAAAGTGGTCAATGCCTGGAATGCTCTACCTGTTATTATATCCCCATAATTTTAACATAAACTGTCTCTTAGGTTGACCTCATTCCATTCCTAAGAGATCTGTAAGGGGCACGCAGAAGCACACCAGTATGCCTACCGTCCCTGTCCCACTGTCTCCATTCATTCATACCCATTTACTGTGTTCATATTTATACTTAACCCTAAGTATATGTTCATGTTTATACTTAACCCTAACCCTAACCCTAACCCTAATCTTTTACATGTTTGACCAACTAAATAAAATATATACACAAAATAAACCATAAGTCCACAGACTGAAGCATTATGAACAAAGCATTATACAATTAAACAGTGAAAGCATTATTAATTTAGTCAAGACATAACAAAGATTTAAGTGCGGCAGATTACAGCAATATTACAAATAGGTCTTTCGCTATCTTTGTAACATTTGATTTCTTGCACGGACAATTCCAGAATTGACAGTTTGAAGTAGTTTTTCATCAAGAAGGAATGCTCATCCTATATATCAGTGGTTCTCAACCTGTGGGTCGGGACCCCTTTGGAGGTCGAATGACCCTTTTCCAGGGGTCGCCTAAGACCATCAGGAAACAGATATTCTCAATGGTCTTAGGAACCGAGACACCAATTTTATGGTTGGGGGTCACCACAATATGAGGAACTGTATTAAAGGGTCGTGACATTGGGAAGGTTGAGAACCACTGCTTTACATCTAATCAAGGGCTGATTTCTTTAAAATCCTGCACGATTACAAAAGAAAAAAGAAAAAGACACCTGTCAGTTCCCACCTCGCTTCTAAAGACCCTAACGATAGGCCCATTTTTTTTATGAAGCAAAAGAATGCAATAACGAATGACAATGTGGCTGAAGACAAGATACACCACTCTTGTGGGTCTTAACTGCACGGCCCTGCGCACCTGGATGAGCAAGATATGGCCTCTCTTGTGGTACACTGTGAGCACAATCTGGTTGAGTTAACATAACCCACACAACTCAGGTGCCTACGAAATTAGGTCACCCGAAGTGAGAGTTCTCTCAACCATCCAATGGTACAAGGCAAGACCAAATGGAATAAAAAATCAAATAAAGCTGAATGGAATCTCCTGGGGTAATTTACACCTCTTTTGTTTTCCGACATATTTCTGGTGGTCTCCCAACCTAATATTATTTATGTTAGGTCATTACTCTTTTGGGGGGGGGGGGGGGTAAAACTGTAACCACAATCTGGTTGAGTTAACACAACCCACACAACTCAGGTGCCCGAGAAATTAGGTCACCTAACCATCCAATCATAGAAGGCAAGGCTAAATGGAATAAAAAATAAAATAAAGCTGAATGGAATCTCCTGAGGTAATTTATACCTCTTTGTTTTCCTATATATTTCTGGTGGTCTCCCAACCCTAATATTATTTACGTTAGGTTATTGCTCGTGTTATTTTTTATGTCTATGTTATATATTTATTTACTCTTTGGACGGGGGTGTAAAACTGTAAGCACAATCTGGTTGAGTTAATGCAGGGGTCTGCAAAGTTGGCTCTTTTAAGACTGGTGGACTTCAACTCCCAGAATTCGGGCCCTGTAATTACCCGGCATGATGAACGGGCCGCGTTGAGACTCCCGGGAGGGGAGGGCGTATCTAGACAGTCATTGTAACAACCGGTTCAGCGAACTAGATGCAAAATTAGCATCTGGTTCACCCGAACCGGTCCAAAACGGCTGAATCCCACCCCTGGGCTTCCCCCATTGGCTTTGCTTGTCAGAAGCGAGCTTGGAAAGTTATAAATGACCTACCACATGTCCCTGGGATGCCTCAGCTGTCGTAGATACCTTCTGGTTGGCGAGCACCCAAATTTTGATCATGTATGTTAGGAGTATAATCCTAGTGTTGGGTTGGCAATATATATAAGCCATGATTACAAATGGTTTTTGTTACTTTAAATGTTATATGTTTGAATGTAATTAGCTGCTGTAATTAACTCAGCAATAAGAGGAAGCCAGGAGAGCTCTCACTCTCTCTCTTTCTGCTCGCTCTGACTGATTGACTGACTGACTTTGCAGAACGAGGAAGAATCGTGGATTGCAACTGTAAGCTAATTGTTTTTGAGTTAAGGACTGTATTTGATTCAATACCTACTATCACTGTTTGTGAAGCAGTAGTATATTTTTTCCATCACAAGTAAAGCGACTTGTTTTTACTATCAGTGTCTAAGACTCTATTCGTGTGTCTACTAGAAACATTTTCTCTTGCTGCAAATTCCGCTGCACAACTTTCTGTCTCCAACAATGTAACTTCACACCGGCAGCAATTCACTTAATAAGTGTGGCAGGAAAGGTCGTAAAATGGGGCAAAATTCACTGTCTCACTTAGCAACAAAAAGTTTGGGCTCAGTTGTGGCCATAAATACTTCATGATATCTAAGAAAGTGAATGTTGGCTATTCAGGTGCTCTTGGTCTCCTCACCGGATTGTGGTGGCGTTCCAGAAGTCTGTCCAGGTGAAAGGCTGTGGAGGATGGAACCGATTCTCTCCCACTGGAGGTGCTGCGTATGGAATCCCGAGGAAGCTTCCAATGCTCTTCCATTCAGAGCCCACTTGAATTACTTGAGAGATGCCCAACATGGTCCCCTGTGATGGGATGAACACTGAAGGCTCATGGTTTCTTTCACCAGTGGCTAGGATCACATCTGCACAGAGATGGGGGGGGGAAACCTCTTTGAGAAGAAGCTCTAAGCCTAATGAAGCAGGTTTCAATCTGGGGTCTATTTGTAGGACTAAAATTCACCGTGGTCAAACCCGCTTATAACCCAAGAGATGCAATGACTGTTACAAAGACTCTTCTGGAGGCTAAAACATACAAAGATTTATGCATCACTGGCCATTGCTAAGGTGAAATGGTTAAGGTGAAGCGGCCGATACGCTCCCACAGAGAGGGCCTACTTAGGGTACCAACTGCTGGTCAATGCCGGCTAGCGGTGCCCAGGGGTAGGGCCTTCTCTGTGGCAGGACCGGCCCTTTGGAACGACCTACCCCCCGAACTTCGCACTATCATGGACCTTCCCCTCTTTCGCCGTTCACTCAAGACTTACTTTTTTCAGCAAGCTGGTCTTGTTTAACACTTAGATCGGATTGTTATATAGCTCCTGCCACATTTGTAAATGGACGTTGGGTTTTTAGTGGGAATTTTAGCACAGGCTCTTAATTTAATTCTTTTTATTCATATTTATTGTATTGTATACTATTTATTGGTTTTAATTTCCTGTGCACCGCCCTGGGTCCGTTTCGATGGAGAAAGCGCGGTATATAAATCGAATAAAATGAAATGAAATGAAATGTGAAGTCAAGGTTATCCCAATGCAAAAAAGATGTGGAGACTCTAGAAAGAGTGCAGAGAAGAGCAACAAAGATGATTAGGGGACTGGAGGGCTAAAACATATGAGGAACGGTTGCAGGAACTGGGCATGTCTAATTTAATGAAAAGAAGGACTAGGGGAGACATGATAGCAGTCTTTCAATATCTCAGGGGTTGCCACAAAGAAGAGGGAGTCCAGCTATCCCCCAAAGCACCTGAGGGCAGAACAAGAAGCAATGGGTGGAAACTAATCAAGGAGAGAAGCAACTTAGAACTAAGGAGAAATTTCCTGACAGTTAGAACAATTAATCAGTGGAACAGAAGTTGCCTCCAGAAGTTGTGATTGCTCCAACACTGGATGTTTTTAAGAAGATATTGGATAACCATTTGCCTGAAGTGGTGTAGAGTTTCCTGCTGAGGCATGGGGTTGAACTAGAAGATCTCCAAGGTCCTTTCTAACTCTGTTATTCTATTCTATTCCATTCCATTCCATTCCATTCAACTCCACCCTATTCTATTCTCAAAAGTTGTTGCTGTTTTAACCATTTAGTTGTGTCCGACTCTTGACGGCTTTATAGGCAAATGCTCTCCATCCTACCCACAGCTTGTTTCAGTTTCTGGATGTTCATCTATGTATCAGCTTTAATGGGATCAAGACCGCATGTTCTTTGCTTGTCCCTTCTTCTTGGTCCACTAACAATTCCTTTTGTGAGGAATTGAAAAAGCACCTTTGGGACAACCATGGCCTGGATGACTGAGAATCTTCACAGACTGTCACACAGCACTGCTACATCTATCCCCACTGCTGTCTTCTGGTCCTTGTCTACTACCTTGATGCCTAATTGCTTGGCCAACACCTGCCTACCTTTCTGTCTGGACCTGGAAGTCCCATAGGGTCTGAGCCCTCTTACGTTCTGCTACCTCATATGGAATCTCCCATCTGGACTTGGTTGGGTCCAGCCCATACACTGTGCAGATGCTCCTGACAAGACAACATCTTGTCTTGTGTTGTTCAGCGTATGCACTTCCTGCCTTCCTCTGTGGTTTTCATCTATCCCTTTGATTGGGGGCAGCTTTATACTGTATTCACTTTTAGTCTTCTATTCTTAAGAAATATCAATATATAATATTACACCATGCTAACCGCTGCCAGGGTCACCTTTGCACAAAATTGGAAACGAAAAACTACACCCCCATCCCCACCCCGATGAAATGGTAATTAGGAAGATACTCGAATGTGCTGAAATGGATAGGATGACTATGGAGTTAAAAGAAAGAGAAGAGTCGGACTATTATAAAATTTGGAGTATTCTATGGAATAGAAGCCAAAATAAGAAATAAAAGTTTTTAAAAATATTGATTATATTATGAAGAAAAATGTATGTTTGTAAAATTATATGTATTATACTATTCTATTACAATGTAATTCCTATTATAGTATTAGAATTGTTAAAACCTTCGAGAAGGCAATAATCGAATAGTGAACTACAAAAGCAGAATATATGTGCTGATACAGGAAGCTGTAAAATTATATTATACTGTTACGTTGTTTGTGTTTTTATCTGTTTTTTTTTTCTTTTTTCCTGTTTTTCTCCTTTTTTTCTTTTTATACAATAGCAGAGTTGGAAGGAACCTTGGAGGTCTTCTAGTCAAACCCCCTGCCTAGGCAGGAACCTTATACCATTTCAGACAAATGGCTATCCAACATCTTCTTAAAGACTTCCAGTGTTGGGGCATTCACAACTTCTGGAGGCAACTTCTGTTCCACTGATTAATTGTTCTGTCAGGAAATTTATCCTCAGTTCTAAGTTGCTTCTCTCCTTGATTAGTTTCCACCCATTGCTTCTTGTTCTGCCGTCAGGTGCCTTGGATAATAGTTTGACTCCCTCTTCTTTGTGGCTACCCCTGAGATATCAAAACACTGCTATCATGTCTCCCCTAGTCCTTCTTTTCATTAAACTAGGCATACCCAGTTCCTGCAACCGTTCTTCATATGTTTTAGTCTCCAGTCCCCTAATCATCTTGGTTCCTCTTCTCTGCATTCTTCCTCGAGTCTCCACATCTTTTTTAGATCATGGCGACCAAAACTGAATGCCCTATTCCAAATGTGGCCTTACCAAGGCCTTATAAAGTGGTATTAACACTTCACGTGATCTTGATTCCATCCCTCTGTTGATGCAGCCTAGAACTGTGTTGGCTTTTTTGGCAGCTGCTGCACACAGCTGGCTCATATTTAAATGGTTGTCCACTAGGATTCCAAGATCCCTCTCACAGTTGCTACTATTGAGCAAGGTACCACCTATACTGTAACTGTGCATTTCGTTTTTCTTTCCTAAATGTAGAACCTTACTCTCTTCACCATCGAATTTCATTTTGTTAGATAGTGCCCAATGTTCAAGTTTGTCAAGATCCTTCTGTATCTTTTTTTACTTGTGGTTTTTTAAACTTGAAAATTTTCAATAAAAACCATTTTAATACAGACAGACAGACAGACAGACAGACACACACACACACACACACATACACACACGCACACATAAATATTCTTAACCAAACTTGGCATTGTTCAAAGGCTGTAAGATCTATTGCCATGCTGGTTTATATCTACGTGTCTTCTGGTTTTGTGTTTCGGGGAAAGCAAAGATTAGCCAATAAAGTCTCCTTAATCTTTTGCCACCTACGCACCTTGCTTTCGGTAGATGTAAGTAGCCGGCTCCTTGAGCAAAATACGACAGTGGTGACCTTGTAGACTGAGGGTACAACTCTGTGTTTCTGGGTAGAACACGCATCGTACTGCTGATGGCAACATTTCAAGCGTGGTCACTCGGCACAGGTTGTCCTTTGAACAGACTGAAAAGAAAGAAATGGCCAACAGTGAATTGCACAGGCAGATAAGACAAAGGGCAGGTGAAAAGTGATGTTTTGGAAATTGAAATGAAGAACATAATCCATAATGGATCCAACCAGATTGGGCAATTCTCAGGTGGCTACATTGATGATTGTCAACTCATAAAGTTCCCATGGTGATGAAAAGGGGGGGAGAGAGCGTGTTCCACTCATAGTTTCGGCTAGAGTCGGATCTCAGATTACTGCAGCACGTTTGGGAGGGGTGTACCTCATTGGGGAATGTGATTTATGACACAGACTGGGGGAGGGAAGGAACAGGGGTAAAGTTCAGCTATAATTCAAATAAGGCTCAGATCTGACTGTATAAGGTCTTGCCAAATGGTGCTCTTATTAAATGTCTAGTTTTCTTTTGAAACTTGGCTGGAGACTCATGAATCAGTTAGGGCACCTTTCGAAAACCTGACAATGGTATTTAGAAGGCTATCTCAGGAAGTGGTTTAAGGTTCCTCAAGAGAAACAAATAGAATCTATCTACTGTCCAATAGAGTAATGAAAGCCCCAATTTCTTTGCTGTTGCTTTCAGCTGTGTTACACTGGACACCCCATATCTCAGGACTTCCATAAATATCAAGGGACAGTTATTACAAAAGATACAGCTTTGTATATGATAATGTAGTACAGGGGTCCCCAACCCCCGGTCCGTGGACCGGTGCCGGTCCGTGGCTTGATAGGAACCGGGCCGCAGGGCCGGAGAGGAGGAGGAGGGAAGAGGGGGCAGCCCCCTGGGCAGAGCGCGCACCGGATGCAGGAGAGCGCAGGTGTGGCCGTTCGCGCTGTTGGAGGCCCTAGAGAGCCGAGTGAGCCGACTCCCCCCCCCGGGTGTGCATGCACCGCCTGTTCCCCCCCCCCCCCACTTCTCCTCTACGCCAGCCAGTCCGCAGAATTTTCTTTAAAATGAAACCGGTCCCTGGTGCAAAAAAGGTTGGGGACCCCTGATGTAGGAGACTTTTTTCCCCAACTTGATGCACTCCAGATATAAAGAGACCAGGAATTCTGAGAGCTGCAAGCTGGACACGTATCGATAGAGGAAAAACCACTGCAGGATATACTTCTGAGTACTAATTATTATCACTGCTTAATGGTGGCTCAGTGGCTAAGACACTGAGCTTGTCGATCAGAAAGGTCAGCAGCTCGACGGTTCGAGTCCCTAGCCCCGCATAATGGAGTGAGCTCCTGTTACTTGCCCCAGCTTCTGCCAACCTAGCAGTTCGAAAGCATGTAAAAATGCAAGTAGAAAAATAGGGACCACCTTTGGTGGGAAGGTAACAGCGTTCCGTGCGCCTTCAGCGTTGAGTCATGCCAGCCACATGACCACGGAGATGTCTTGGGACAGCGCTGGCTCTTTGGCTTTGAAACGGAGATGAGCATCACCCCCTAGAGTTGGGAACGGCCATCACATATGCACGAGGGGAGCCTTTACCTTAATGGTAAAGTTAGGCCTATTTGTAAAGGAATCAAGCAGTTTCCTTTTATGCTGTGACAAAAGGAGGAGGAGGAGGGGGAGGAGGAGGAGGAGAGGAAGAGGAGGAAGAAGAGGAGGAGCAGGAGAAGGAGGAAGAGGACAAGGAGGAGGAGGGAGGGGAGGGGGGAGGGGGAGGAAGAAGAAGAGGAGGAGGAGGAGGAGGAGGAGGAGGAGGAGGAGGAGGAGGAGGAGGAGGAGGAGGAGGAGGAGGAGGAAATAGGATCAAGTCATGAGTCTGCTTTTGAATTGTTAATATCTGAGATAAGCTCAAAACATAAATTGTGCCTTTGGGAGACTGGTCCTGAAAGGCTGAATCTAGAAGTTCTAAATATCTGCTCTTGACCATAGAGATACCATCCTGTAGACAGCAATTTGCATCAGATAGAAAGAAGCAATTTCATATCTGCACAATTTCAAAAATAGTCAGGGCTTCCAGACACAGCTAAAGAGATTTGTTTTTGTTTTTTCTTTTGTTTCTTCCCCTTTAAAGTTGGTGTAAACTTCAAAAAGGCATCTAATGTGAAATATAAGCCATGGGATTCGCCCTCCAGTTTCAAGTGGCTTTCTTAGAAGTTAGTAATTAAAAAGATTTCAGTAACTCCCTTTAAGTCTGTCCTGATTCAACCCTACTTCTATTTCCGCATTATTTCCACATTTTGTTTTTAAAAAATGGCACACTAATTCCAGTTACTCAAGGAAGGAAGGAAGGAAGGAAGGAAGGAAGGAAGGAAGGAAGGAAGGAAGGAAGGAAGGAAGGAAGGAAGGAAGGAAGGAGTGAGTAATGGATTGATGGGGAAGATGGGATGTGGAAGGAAGGAAGGAGTAGGGGATGATGGATGGATGGATGGATGGGTGGGTGGGTGGATGGGGAGGATGGAAGGAGGGGTGCGGAGGGTAGGAAGAAAGGAAGGAGTAGGAGATGGATCGATGGGTGGGTGGGTGGATGGATGGGGAGGATGGAAGGAGTGGTGTGGGAGGAAGGAAGGAAGGAAGGAAGGAAGGAAGGGAAGGAATGAGTGAGTAGGGGATAGATGGATGGGGAGGCTGGAAAGAGAGGTGTGGGGAAAGGAAGGAAGGAAGGAAGGAGTAGGGGATGGTTGGATGGATGGATGGATGGGGGGATGGAAGGAGGAGTACACGGAGGAAGGAAGGAAGTTAGGAAGAAAGGAAGGAAGGAGTAGGGGTGGATGGAAGGATGGGGAGGATGGATGGATGGATGGATGGATGGAAGGAAGGAAGGAAGGAAGGAAGGAAGGAAGGAAGGAATCATTTTGGAAAACAAGTCATCTTACCTGAGAGACAAAAATCTCGGATGGCAGCAAAGTCACTGGAAGGATCTCTGTTGACCTGCATGACATCAAATTTAGAAATGGAAGGATCTAGAATAGTGGAGGTCCTGTCCAAACGCTGCCATTTGTCCAAGGTCACTAAAAAAAAACACAATGCAGAAATTCAACAGGAGGCGTCTTGAGAAGCGTAATTTATATTTGTTGGAATACAAAATGAATTAACGGATCAGAGGAGCCGAATAATCAGCGGGACATGCGAGTTGCAACTAAGTAAAGTCATAGGATTTTGTTGTCAAGAAATAGGTGTGAATGTTCTACTGAAGGCTATAATGATTGTTATAATTAATTACCATCTCTCTAATGGTCTGTAACCTTCCTGGGTTCTCATCCTTTTATTCAATCCTTTTCATTTAACGACCGCATAATCCCTTGCGGGGTGGAGTCTGAATGGAGCTAGCAGTTTGTTTTAGTGGCCAGATGCCTTTCCTGTCGTACAATGCGGAGTTGTGTCCAGCAGCTAGATTTTTCAGTGTGCCGAGAGAGAGAAATATCTGCCTGTACCTAGGATCGAACTCACAGCCTCCTGATTGTGAGGCGAGAGCTCCACCTCTAGGCCACTGCACCACTCACCAACCTTTTATTCAAAGCCTGGGGGAAGGTTTCAGTGTCCCACAATCATGTGACTTTCTCACAACCAAAGCTACGGAGGAAGCTAGATTCATTTCGCAACTGGGTGACTCAGTTGAAGGGTGAGCTCAGTGGCTAAGGCGCTGAGCTTGTCGATCAGAAAAGTTGGCAGTTCGGCGGTTCGAATCCCTAGGGCCACGTAACAGAGCGAACTCCCGTTACTTGTCCCAGCTTCTGCCAACCTAGCAGTTCGAAAGGACGTAAAAATGCAAGTAGAAAAATAGGGACCACCTTTGGTGGGAAGGGAACAGCGTTCCGTGCACCTTTGGCGTTGAGTCATGCCGGCCACATGACTACAGAGATGTCTTTGGACAGTGCTGGCTCTTCGGCTCTGAAATGGAGATGAGCACCGCCCCCTAGAGTCGGGAACGCCTCAGTGCGAGGGGAACCGAATCTTAGTCACTTAACAATTGCAGTGATTCACTGAACGTATGTATCAAGAAAGTCATGAAATGGAGTAAAAATTCACTGAGCAACAGAAATGTTGACCTCCATTGTGATCATAAGTGAAGGACCATCTGTCATCTGGTCAAGGAGAAACGGGACTTCACATACTTTATATTATTATTATTATTATTATTATTATTATTATTATTCAAATTTATACCCCGCCCTTCTCCTTGTTAGGACCCAGGGCGGCGCACAGGCATTATTAAAACCATAACAAAAGACAATATACACTGTTAAAAACATATTAAATTAAATTAAACCCGTGCTAAAAAACCCATTAAAACCCTGAAAATTAAAATTTATAGATAGAGTCAGAAACGGGGGGCTACGCTAGGCCGGCTTGTTGGAATAGATATGTCTTAAGATGTTGGCGGAAGAGGCGGAGGTCCGAGGTGGTGCGTAGAGCCCGCCACAGAGAAGGCCCTTCCCCTGAGCGTCGCCAACCGGCATTGCCCGGCCGACGGTACCCGGAAAAGACCCTCTCTGTGGGAGCGGATCAGACGTAGGGATGTAGGGGGCAGAAGGCGGTCTCGTATATAGCTAGGCCCCGAGCCATGGAGTGATTTGAAGATGGTCGTCAACACCTTGAAGCGCACTCGAAAGGCCACAGGCAGCCAGTGCAGCTCGCGTAGGAGAGGTGTTTTGTGGGCTTGCCTTGGGGCACCCATAATCACCCACGTGGCCGCATTCTGAACTAACTGTAGCCTTCGAGTGCACCTCAAGGGGAGCCCCATGTAGAGAGCGTTACAGTAATCCAGCCGAGAAGTCACTAGCGCTTGAGTGACTGTGCTAAGGGCCCCCCATATATATTATATTTATTCAATTTATACCCCGCCCTTCTCCAAACGGATCCAGGGCGGATGTTAAAATAACTAGTAAGATTAGCGTCGAAATATAAGAATGGTAATAACTGATATGAAAAATAAGTGATAACTTTTGAAGAAACTTATAGAAACTTGCGATAAATTGATACAGCCTTAAAAATTGATAACCTGTAATGAAAGATGGCTTTTTGATGGGTTTTTTTTTCTATGAAGTTTGTATTATTTGTGTTTATGTTAAAAAAAATTAAAATTATTAATTTAAAAAAAAGAAACTGGACTTCTGCCTTTGAGAAATGGTTAGAGACTTTCTCATCCTGCTAGAAATCGTTTAATAGGATCTGATCTCTTTCGACTTCACATTTGGTAGGACATTAAACCAAAGGCTGCTTTGTCCTGCTATAGGCATGAGTTCAACGAAAGTAAATCATGGTTCACATCGGATCCAATCTACTGTCTCCTCCGGAATGTCCAAAAATTGAACAGCCCCTTTGGTTTCATTTCTCGTTATGTATTTGCTTTTTTTCAAAAGCCACACTTTAATAATTAGATTTAAAAACAAAAAAACAGAAGAAGGATTTTACAGACTCTCGGGGCGGGTTTGGGGGGTGGGGGGGAAAGGGTTTGCCGTAAAACCCAAAACAGAAGTGGAGCCTTCCCAGGGATAGGAATTTAAGAAAAACAGTTTGAACAATAATTACACATCAATTTTCCGCAGTCTGAGTGGCCAGTTCCAACAGCGTAGAAGTTATTTGTCTAGCTCCAGATCCAAATCTGAAAATGACTACTTAGGCTCTTAAAAAGAAAAGAAAAGAAACCCCCAAAAGACAGACAACCTTTGTTTTGGATCCAATGTCAGCCAAGGATGTCTGGACTATCTTGCTGATTTTAAAGTATGTTGGGTTTGGGATAATAGATCACTCACAGTCACTTGTGCTGACACCACCAGCATACCATGGTGTGTGTGTGTGTGTGTGTGTGTGTGAGAGAGAGAGAGAGAGAGAGAGAGAGAGAGAGAGAGAGAGAGAGAGAGAGAGAGAGAGAGAGAGAGATGTTTTTGTGCTGATAAATAAATAAATAAATAAGGGATCTATTTCAAGCTATTTAGCTCTCATCAACTAGCCGTACCTTTCCTGGGATTTGAACCGGGGCTATATTACATGTTAGGCAGATGTTTTAGCCACTAAGCCACCAGGTTCTCCTCCTGATCAACTGAGCCAGGGGAATAAGTATATATTTGTGTCACAACACCCTGGTGTTAAGGGAGGGAGCAGAACTACTTCCCTTTTCTGTCTATCAGCTCACCACAGCTATTTTTTCCTTGCCTTTGTTATATTTGTGATACGTTTTTGTGCTGATAAATAAATAAATAAGGGAGACTAGTGTAGCTCTATTTCAAGCTATTTAGTTCTCATCAGCTAGCCATACCCTTACTGGGATTTGAACCGGGGCTGTATTACATGTTAGGCAGATGTTTTAGCCACTAAGCCACCAGGTTCTCCTCCTGATATAC